>JAOTOL010001634.1:3097500-3433398 GCA_034440575.1 Imbricaverruca yamaguchii
GTTCGCAGTGACCACGCCACCTACCTGCTGGGCTCTCGGGAGCGTCTCACTCTCGACGTGACCGTGTTCAACGCACGAGAGGACGCGTTCGAGGCTTTGTTCTACCTCGACCTACCCAAAGGTCAGTCTAGGTCAGACGAGCAGATGACGGCAGCCAGGGTGGATAGCCGTCGTGGATGACGTTGGAGATCTGGCTAATCTAGCACCTTGCTGGCTAAACGCCATGCCTGCAGTTGTGATGCCTGGATGGGATCGAGCCCGATCAGAAGCTATCATTCTGTGTGTCATTGTTGGTCTTGGAAGCAATGAGTTGGATTGTATTTGCATTGGGCTGACGACTGTGTGACCGCTGCCGCCAGGTGTCGACTACGTGGCGACGGAGAAGGCGGAGAGCTCCTCGTCGCAGCCGGTGCTCTGCACGCTGAAGGAGCTGGACCGCGACCTGCTGGTCTGCGACCTGGGCAACCCACTGCCGGCCAGTTCAGAGGTGACGCTCCACGTCAGAGGCGGCGCCGCGCGATGCCGTCGCCCTCGCGCCAAGCCCTCCACTTTCGCACACTCTCAGCTGCAGCTTTCAATGTCACCAAAAGCTTTCGTAGTATGATGCAACATGGTTTGAATGGTGCCAAGCTTACATGATTCCAGCTAAACCGAGTTATCTGTACGGGAGCAATTTGCAGGATAGTCTAATGGATCACTGTTTTAAAAGGCAGACATTTGCATGTTCTCCGGAACCTAGCGGCAATCCACCAATACTACCAGGAGATGATCTGATCGAAGTAGCCTTCATGTATTGCAATGATGCAATTAGTGTACTTTGCCCATAGTGTAGCTTCATGAGCACGCGTAATTGGTGACCATATGATGTGAGGGAGGCGCGATATGATTCCATATCACTCTATATCGCAGTTAATCAACCATTGTCATGAAGATATGATGTCTCCGGCACCTGTCGCTACACTCTGACGTGCCCTCCTCACCTGTTCATGCCGTCTGGCATCTCTGCCACCTGTCGGTACACTCTGACGTGCCTTCCTCACCTGTTCATATCGTCTGGCATCTCTGCTACCTGTCGCTACACTGACGTGCCATCCTCACCTGTTTATACAGTCTGATGTGTCTACCGGCCAGCAAGAAGCCTTCTTTAACGGCTGACATGTTGAAACATCACTGGACCTTGTAATTATATTATTGGATCGCACAAATGTATCCATAGGTATTTCGCAAGTACTAGTAGATCACGCAAATGTTCAAATTGAACTGAACCGAAAGTGTCGGCCCAGACTGACCCTTGATCTGTAGGTCAAAATTATGATCGCTGTCCGTAGATAGCGTGTGTTGCGTGTAAAAAGGTCGCAAATGTGTAGTACATGAAAGCCTCTTCAGCCCAAGCTTACACCACGTGCAGCATATCAATAGCAGCTGCACCAACTCACGACGCCGTGAATTTCCTCAGGTGCAGTTCCACGTGCACCTGATTCTGCACAGCACCTCCTGGCACTGACACACAACGCCGTGCATTTCCTCAGGTGCACCTGCACATGCACCTCCTGGCACTGACACACAACGCCGTGCATTTCCTCAGGTGCACCTGCACGTGCACCTGATGCCGCACGGCACCTCTGAGGACATGCAGCGGCACTACCAGTTCACGCTGGCCGTCAACAGCACCAACGCCGAAGAGCCGAGCACCGGCGGCGACAACCAGCTGTCGCTGACGCTGCCCATCCGCATCCACACGGAGCTGGCCGTGTCCGGGTCAGTGGCGCCTCAGTGACGTCAGTGACGTCCACCCATGTGACGTCCACATCAGTGACGTCCACCCGTGTGACGTCCACATCAGTTACGTCCACCCATGTGACGTCCACATCAATGACGTCCACCCATGTGACGTCCACATTAGTGACGTCCACCCATGTGACATCCACATCAGTGACGTCCACCCATGTGACGTCCACATCAGTGACGTCCACCCATGTGACGTCTACATCAGTGACGTCCACCAGTGTGACGTCTACATCAGTGACGTCCACCCATGTGACATCCGTACATGTGACGTCCACCCATGTGACGTCCACATCAGTGACGTCCACCCATGTGACGTCTACATCAGTGACGTCCGCCCGCGTCCGGGGCTCGTGACCGGTGAAGGATGTCGTCCATCTCAATATGAGCTCTGTGTCACGTGGATATGAACGCAGCGTGTTATACGAGCAGCTGACGAGTAGTGTCGGACAAGCTTGCCACACAATGGCACAAGCATACAATGGAAATACGCTGCAAAATGTAAACAAACTTCAAAATTCGGGTATGTATGTGGAGGCCAACTTCAGTGATGCAGCATTTGGACGAATCACGAATGTGTGGATTGATACAGGGTACGATATAATTTGTCGTGCCTACCTGGCTCGTCATAATTTGGGCCAATAACCCGTGTTTTGCGACACACCTGTGTTCAGCGTTCCGCACTCAGATACCCGTGTCAACCATATCCAGTGATGCAGCTAGGAATTTGCCAGGCAGGGCGGGTTTCCCGAAAGGGGCCGAACCATCCCAACAATTCTCGAAGTCCTCGGATTCGGCCACTTTACTTCGAAAAGGCCCGCTTTTTTCCTTGGAGAGAAAAAGTTTTGTCTCTTTCTTAATCCTCGCGGGAGACCGGATAGTCGGATCCCTTATCTCCTCAAATTGTAAGAAAGCATGCCAATATCATAAGCCAGAAATGTAGACCGCCTAAGCATGCATCTAGATTCAGGATGTCAAAACTTCATTACAAAAGACGTCGATTTCGGCATTCAGCGAAGGATAAGTAAACGCTTGTAAGAACCCGAAGACTATCATAAGGACCCGCACGCATTCACAAGGGTCCGTACACGTTCGTAAGGACCCGCATACGTTCGTAAGAGCACGTACACGTTCACAAGAGCCCTTAGACGTTCGCAAGGGCCCACAGACGTTGGTAAGGGTCCGTACGCGTTTGTACGTGCTCCCAGCCGTTCACACGGATCGTAGTAGTTTGTAATGGCCCATGCACGTTCGTAAGGACCCGTAGTCTTTCGTAAGGGTTCTTACACGCCCTTAAGTTTCGTAGAGCCCGTAGACGTTCAGAAGGGCCGTGCGTATTCGTCAGGGCTCGTAGAGGTTCTTAGGTGTCCGACAGTAGCCACAAAATTTGCTGTTGGTCTATCTCTGCCATGACGATCTCGAAGGTTACGCACGGATCCAACGAGGGGGACGATAACCCCCCACTGCCTGTGACTATACCCATGTCTACGTCAGTATGCATGTTGGTATGCTCATATTGACAAACTTGCTGTGTGCGGCTGTTGGCGGGTGCAGGATCTCGCTGCCAGAGACTGTCCACTACAATCGCAGCGAGTACTCGGCGATCGAGAAGACGCACGAGCACCACATCGGGCCAGAGGTGTTCCACGTGTACGAGCTCACCAACCGGGGTCCGTCGGACATCGTCGCTGCCGAGGCCTACATCATGTGGCCCACCTACACCCTGCCGCAAGGTAGGTCAGAGTTCCGCCTGCGAAGCGCTCCGCTACTGTGCTGCTGTGATTTTGCGCCTCGCGAATGAGGGCCGTTCGTGCTATGTGCACGGTCAGCATACCATGTGTGTTTTATGATCCGAACACAATGCAGGGAGTTTGTTTTAGATTCATAGCGTGCATGCACACATTTTCCGGCTGTTTTTTTCTTCAGACAAGCACTTGCTGTATCTGTTGGAGGAGCCTCTTGTCGAAGGTCCCGGCTACTGTGATCCGGTGCCCGATCTGAACCCACTGCAGCTTCAGGTGAGACATGCCGGCATTAAGAGGATCCCGACCAGTCCCGAACCAGGAGCTGTGTTGAATTGGGTTCGTCGTATCGTGGGATCCTGTCTGTGGCGCAGACTATTGGCTATGGTTTGGAAATGGGGGCCGTTTTTTCCATTTTGCTTTGCACAGTAATACGCTATTGGTAAATTATCCTTTAATTTGTCTCGCTACATGATTGAACGCTTTCGCTAGACAATAAACTTATTGCATTGGCTTTCTTTGTAAATCCCAAAGTCCAGGTTCTGAAATCTTGCACTTCTCTGCTCTTAATTTCCATCTCAGTAATGTTTTTTCTCTTATAGCTTTATATAAATTCTAAAAAGATGTGTCACATGCACTTATATTTTTGTCTCCTTTGGCATATCCAAAAGTTAGAAATTAAAATTAAACTAGGCACTCTAACTCCGGGATATGGGAAGTGGTCTCTGATGAAACACAAACCACGCTCTTCGAGCTGAACAGCTCGCAAACTGTGATCCCATAACTACGAGTGAAACTTTTTTAACTGCTAAGTTTCTTGCGAGGCTGCAGTCGGTGAGTTAAAAAGATGGTTTTTTTCAGTCACGGGGAACAATAGTCAGATATCCAGATTTAAGGAGGTACAGGCCTAATCTGTGGTGAACTATCAGCACCACGAGGTTACGCTGAATTTCGTTGTTCAAAGGGGCGCGGTGCGACGGCGTCCAAGTCGTGCCGTCCGACGTAGGCCCACGGCCGTGTCTGTCTGTCTGCGTCGGCTGATTGAACCGACAACCGACTGCTGATGAACCGATATGCGTTGGCTCCATCGACTCTCAAGCTCAGCACAAAAATATGTATGCTTCAGCTGGATTCGAGCGGCCCGCTTCCCGCGGCGACGCCGGTGGCGCCGCCCTACCGGCAGCGGCGGCGGCGTCAGTCCGAGTCGGAGTTCCAGGCGGCGCTCGGCTGCGGTCCGACCGTCTGCACCAAGATCGTCTGCCGCCTGGGGCCGCTCTCGCACTCGCAGAACGTCATCATACGCATCCGCACTCGGGTCTGGGTGGACACCATTGAAGACGTGAGTGTGAAGTGCAGCAGCGGCTTCAGCTGCAGTCCGGACACGGATGTGAAGACGGTGTGCGATGCCGCATAAGTAATCCTCTAGCTATGTGGATGGTGCCGCGCGGTTGACCTACTGATTACTGGATCAGGTCAAACATCACGGATCCGGTGACAAAGACCTGTGAGTTTGATTCATGATGTTTGACGGCATAATCCCCCCCCCCCCATCCCAACGATGTGCGTTTCTTCAACCATGGCGGCATGGCTGAAGCAGGAAGCATCGAATTGCAGGAGTGTGCAGTAGCCATGATATGGATTTACATTTAAAAGCTCAGCAATATTTGAAAATTCCCAATGTTTCGGTGTGAAACATTTCTCAAGATAAAACATGCGCGCACGCTCCACAGGAAATCAAAGACGGCAAACTCAGAGAGGTGATCATCTCATCGAAGCTGGCCGCCAGAGTGACTGAGCTGCCCTACATGGTGGACCCGTCCTACATGAACCACACCACGCACGCCGTACGTAGCTGGACTGAGCGGGAACCGCTGCTGTCACGCCAACCTGTGTCTTCTGAAAGTGACGATTACCGACAGCGGAAGATGCTGTGATGTCATTGGTGACTATACTTAGCAGCACGGCGTGCACAGAGTATAACCAGTCTGCTGACCTCTCGAAGAACGAGTGGACCGAAGTGACTGAAGTGTGAAAGATTGTAGTTGACAGGGTCAAAATTCAGTTTCAGCATTGGCAATTTACGAACCACGAGCCAGCTCACTAGTGGGGACCTCCGCTCACGGGTATCGTTTGGAGTGCACTTTTGGAGTGACACACAGCCTCGCTTTGATTTGGTTATTTGAGTTTTAGGGCACATCGACCAGGTTTGGTCATTTAGCGCCCGCAACCTTGCAATGCTGAATTGTGTTCCATTGCTCAATTATACGTATCGAAAATTGAGTCGGCAGAACGTACCCCACTTGATCCCTGCACAATACAATTATCATATAATAACGGACGTAAGGTCCTCCAATACCCCCAATACCCTGATTGAACCTCAATGGTTCTTGCATGAGATTGATGTACCCGCCGACCTATTTTTACACCTACACCTGCGCTACATCTATATAGCATTTAATCCCTAACGTTGCATTGCAATGTTCCAAAGCTGGTGCGACAACCGTGAAGTGGGTATAGGAAAGGAATGCGAAATTTCATGTCTCATATAGTGCAATGTGTGTACGGTGACCCCGTGGTTGCGCCTCTGTGTGCGACCGACCTCTGCTCGTCCTGACAGGTCACCAGCCGGATACAGTGTGACGACGGCAGCTCGGCACCTGTGCCCTGGTGGGTCATCGTGCTGGCCTCCTGCGGCGGCGTGCTCATTCTGCTCCTCATGATCCTCATTCTGTACAAGGTGAGCGCCAGCACCCGACCCTCCAGCCACGCGGCTGGCACCACGACCGGCTCCCCACACTGAGGAGCCGACGTCAGTTGGTGGGTTCTTAGTGTGGTAGCAACGACATGTCGACGGCGGGCTCTGCGTGTTAGTCATTCTCGTCTGTTTGAACTTTGTTGACTTTGCTGGGCCAGGACGGGGAAACATGTGGTTTCCGGGATTCTCAGGCCTCTGAAGATTTACACTCTGGAGCATAATCCAAATATTTTTGTCTTGAACAGCACGTATAAGTAGTGTTTTTGCTACCATCATAGTGATTTTGCCACCATCACCATTTTTCAACAAATGATGTCTGTTTCTTGTGCGTATTACTTGTGACTTCGGAAATGTACAATTTTAAGTGCGATTTGTTTCAATAAGTTTGTTACAATATCAGTAATTTCACCACAAATTCAGGCTCCCACTACGGTAAGCGAACTCTAAATGCCAGGCTTATGGTGCACCAAAGCTTGGTCGGACTGCATCGTTCATGCTCGATGCCAACACTGGTGCTCTGTTTCAGCTGGGCTTTTTCAAGCGGAGAAGGCGACCAGAGGCGAGAGGCGCCAACGGCGCTGGGAACGGCCACAGCCACGTCCCCGGCACCAACGGCCACAGCAACGGTGCACGCAGCGGCGGCACCAACGGCAGATCCACCCTCTACGGCTTCCACAACGTGCCGTACGCGCAGCCCGGCGACGAGGCGTTGTGACTAGTTCCGCCCGCGGCCGCCCCTGGCGCTGCCGTCGCGGCCGGTAGCGCGTGCCGGCCAACGCACGAGCTGATCACCGCTTGGTGAAGGACAGCTGCCGCATGCAGGAACACCGGTGAAAAGCGAGCTACCCGGCGCCGCACTTTCCCGTAGGGCTAATGGCTAAGATCGCGAGAAACGGCAGATCGTCGATCACTGGCCTCTGAGGTTCTTCCGCCTGTGGTTGCCACTCTTACGGCCACAGCCCGCTGCGTAGTCATCACGGGACGTCGGACATGATGTGCCGTGGAGGCCTGCGACTCGAGTGGCACAGCTGGATGCGACACACGGACTTGTCGGCGTAATAGCCACTGCGCTTCCTGTCGGGCTGCACAGACCGCCGCCTGGGACCACCAGACCGGCTGCGGGTCGCACATCGAACAGGTGCCGGACACTGCTGCCAGGGGTCCGGGCGTGGCTGGCAGCCGGCTGGGACCACCAGACCGGCTGCGGGTCGCACATCGAACAGGTGCCGGACACTGCTGCCAGGGGTCCGGGCGTGGCTGGCAGCCGGCTGGGACCACCAGACCGGCTGCGGGTCGCACATCGAACAGGTGCCGGACACTGCTGCCAGGGGTGCGGGCGTGGCTGGCAGCCGGCTGGGACCACCGGACCGGCTGGGGGCCGCACATTGTAAGACGGGTGTCAAACACTGCTGCTCGAAGGCCGGGCACGCGCTGGTATAAATGCAGTCGAGGAAGCGCGACTTGTTCCTGCCCGTCACGGCCAGCGGTGGCGGACACCGCACGTCAGGTGCAGCATGTTGAACCGGTGATGTACTGGCATGCAGTGAACATGAATGCCAGCATTTTCTAGTCACATCGTGGTGAATAATGAGCATGTGTGGAGTTATAGTGTTAACAGGTGGTGCTCGGGCAGAGCCTAGACATCTTGAATATTTAACATTAGGCTTATGACGATCCATAAAAAGCACCACTTTGGAAACACCATGCAAAAGCACCACCTGCAACTTTTGGAGGATATCGAGTATATCCTGTAGTAATGATGTTCTCGTAGATCTGCATCATTTTTGTAGATGTTAATGTTTTGATGCTCTGCAAGGCAAAATACATCGTCGCAGAGAAAGAGCGTTTGGCACAGATGTGCTCTTGAATGAAAATCCATCCTGCCACCCCCTCCCCCAAAGAAAAACGAAATTTCCCAAACTACCCTCGATATTTGAATTAGGGCAGAATCAAAGAGAGCCCTCATATAAATAAAAGCAACCTGCATACTATTCTCTGGCATCCTGATTGCAAATTAGGTCACTTAATTTACTCCTTAAAGCTATACTACGAGATCAAGTAAAGGTAATATGACTTGGAACCTTATCTGCTGAACAACAGTGGAATCGACTGCAAGGAAAATCAACTAGGTGTAAATGGTATGGAATAACGAGCCTTACGTAATGCAATGAAGGTCATATTCGCAATCAACATGTTGAAAAGAAAAACATTGTTTAATACAACGAAGAATGGCTCTTAAGTGCTCCTGGGTTTTAGACATTGCGTGAGAAGAAATGTACGACCTGCAATATACCAGGAGGTGCTTAGTTTACATCAAAAGTAACGTTAGGGATTATGCTATATTACTCAACGTTTCGGCCATGGGCCATCGTCAGGAGTCCCTCCTGATGTCACGTATGGGTATGGGTACTTACCTGGTTTTCATGGGGATCAGAAGTCGTCACTTAATTCGTCATTAAATATCCATTGAACTGGAAGTGGATTTCGGCCACCCATATTTTAACCCGTCTCAGGGGGGTCTTCAATCGCCCCCTCCCCTCAGGTTTTTCGCGGATAGTGGACGAACGGCGCGCGGTAGCGCACCCAAATTTGGCATGCCTTTTCCCACGTCAATTTTACATTCTGTTTCAAAATTTTGAAGTCAGGTCATCCGGGGTCAACGAGTTAATCAAGGTCATGTGAGGTCACCTCCAAAAAACTTCAACCAGTCGTCACGCTTTAACGGATATATTTTAATGAAACTTTCAGCGCTTGCTTATCTTTAGGGATGCAACAAAACGTACGAGTGGGTTTTTCCCGTTTTTGACTACATATAAATATTGTGTAATTGCCAAATTGCAGTTCAAATAGAGGATTCTAGCGAAAGTAAGCATTTTGTATTAGGGTAAGTTGATTTCCAACAACGCTTTTCGGTCTGCTCTACCCATTGGAAAAGGAAAATTAAAGAAAACTTGAAATCTCTAAATTTTGAAATTTCTTTTAAAAAAATTTGGGGGGAGGCAAATAAAAATTAAAGCCCTGGTCGATTTCGCTGTGCTTTTCTCATTAAAAAAAAAACCATATCCCCCAATATGAACTCCCTAGAGCCAAAAACATAAGTCGTGACGTAAGTAACGTAAGTCGTAAGTAACGTAAGTAACGTAAGTCATAACGTAAGTCGTGAAAAGTCGTGAAAATATATCCCCCTGCTGACGTCACTTGGAGGGACATTGTTTTGGGGATGGAACCGGACCCTACTTGTCGAGCGCTTTCCGATGACACCTGTTACCAGGGTGGGAATTAAGGCACTTCTTAAGATATTTCATCTTTTAAAACATTTTTGCACTCCGCCATGGGCGTTTGACAGAATCGACTCCAAAACGGTTCCATCCTCCACGCACCAACCTTGAGAGTTCATTCGCCCATGCTATGCCTATGTCCCGCTGCTACCCATGCGTTGTTAAGGTTCATAAATGACATGCAGTAATATCTTCTTTCGCGAGTTCCATGGGTGAGGTTGCATCACAGTCAAATGGTTTCGATATGGGCGGTATTTACCAAGGAGGGTGACGATTGTATGACGTCATTTGTGGCAAAATTGAAGAGGTGCAAATTTATAAGTTATTCTTTTATTAACACTTGTTGTTTACTAGTGCAATCTGGCATCATATAGCCCTGGTGGCATCTACCAATGTTTACGGTGGTAATGTAAACATTCTTTCATTATTTAGGCATCGATGTATACTGAAACTAAACTTCCTTTTTAAACATTTTTATTTTTAATTTTATAATGACCAAATTTAGTTTCTTCTATATATCAGCAATTCTTCAAGAAGCTACGCTTCATATGAATTACCGAAAGTTCGTGATGCACAAACAAACCGGCAGTATTGCGCACTTTGCATTGAAATATACGAATCGAAAATGCAATGGTGATATGTTATTGCTTTGTTGGTTGATATTTTATTGCTCGTTGAGTTACTATTAATTTGTTAAGCTAATTAGTGGTGTGATAACCTGTCGATACAGATATTTAATGTAATATTTCTATATCAGTGGCAAACCACGGCAAGCGTTCGTGCGAATTTTTGTCCCACGTAAGCTTGGTCTTACCTGGGAAAGTAACCGGTAGAATTCGTTGGATTGGTTGGCAGCAGTCAAATCCGAATTGTTTGTTGGAAGATATTCTTAGTGTACTGACAAGAATGAAGAGGATCCATGTTTGCTCACTATTAGCATAGTAAGTCGGATTTGTTCTTGTTCAACGGTGCTGTTGTTTCAAACAATTCGAGTTCCATAGTACCAGCATTTGTTTTCGGTGTCGCCAGGTATCTAGCTCTGTGCCAGAAGCGATGCCCTTGAGAACAGGGGCAGTCACACCTCTCCTGCCCTGTTGTCATGAAGCGTGGGGTGAGCATCCCATCCCCCATCCCCAGAAAAAAATCGGGCAGCTACGCAAGGAGGATCATTCTGTCCGAAAGCCCAAGCCAGGGGGTACGTTCATATCGATTTCCTTAGAGTCTTAAGGATGACCTTAGAGTAAAAAAAAACATGTGGCAGGGAAGTCACGGCCACGAGGCCCATTTGCCGTGTTTCCTCACCATGTTTCCCAGGGATGCCAGGCCATGAGGCATATTAGTCTGAACAAGAGACATCTACCTCAATATATGGTTCTAAACCCGGTCGGAGGTCCCAGCAAGTTCCTTAGGGGGTCCCAAACCAGGAGATCCATTAGTCTTGACGGAATACTTCCAGAGCTCACACAACTCCCGCAACACCCGGCAGAAGTCCCTTGCCCGGAATGTCCACTAGACTTGGTAGGAGGCCCCTAAATATCACGGAAATGTCCACAACTACAGGCCCCTGGTGCTTACGAGCGCTATTCAGTTTGTCAGATAGCCTGAGGCAGGGGCATAGCCACGATTTGGTCCAGGGGTGATCATCTGAAAAGGGTCCCTTACATGCACTTCCAAAACTACTCCGATTTCTGGCATTTTGTTCTCAAAGGGACCTGTGTAGGTTTCTGAAAATGATTCGGAGGGCACAATACATGAAGGCAATAGGCGGGCCCAAATAGATTGCGGGGGATACACCGCATAAGGTCCCATGTTTAAAGACCCTTGGCCAGGATGTCGAGTAGGCTTGGTATAAGGTTCCTAATTATCGCTAAAAAAGCCTCACTGGTGGCTTTCAACTCTTGGAGGCCCTCTTCATCCATCAGGGGCCTTTTCAATCTCCAAGAGCATCCCAGCCCTCTGACCTACAGGTGTCCTGTGTATGCCTCAGAGTCCTCAGGCCTCTGCTTGAAACTGAGCTGTTAGTCCCTTTCCAGCTAGCATGGGCATTGGAGCTCTTTGATGAACTTTGGACTACACAACCCTTGTCAGTCCTCAGGGTGGACGTCTTCAGGTCTCGAGGTCCCTTTCCACACAGGCTCCAAATTGTTTTTCAAGTTTTATTTTTTAATCTGCTATATTCCTGCGCATGCGCTTTCAGGGGCCCTTTTCTGACCTCTCGTCGGCTCATGGGCCCTCTTTCACGGTTTAGGGCCCTCCGTTATGCCGGAGGTTCCCCTTTCAATGGCTTGGACCCCCATCAGGCTATGGGTTCTTGTACTGCTTTGGCCCCATCTATCGACCTAAGAGCCCTTCATGCTCTTTCTGACAGCCCGAGGCCCCTCCGAAGAACAGGGACCCTCTCCGTCAGCTCGCGAGCCCTTCCAAGGATCCGTGGCCCTTCGCCCCCTCCCCCCTTGGAACGCCACTGGCCCGATGTCCAAAAGCCGTTTAGGACGGGACAGGGTGCCCATGTAGCTCAAACAGTCAAAGCACCATCCCGAACAGTCGACAGGAGGCTTCATTATATTTGGAGGTTCTAGATCAAATTTGTTAGACGTGGCACGAGTCTCATGATGCTCATGAAGGCCCGCAACGTCCAGCAGAACGTCCACTCATGGTGGTTCAATGCCTCAGATCAGGAGTTTTGACAGCTCCCTAAAGCACTTCTAGAAACCAAACATCAGAGAGGTCCACCGAATTTGAAGAGACCCATGCAAAAGCGGCGGAACCAGGAGGGACCAAGTTTGACCAGGAAAGAGGTAAACACATGTTAGGCTCATTGTTTACGATGCAATGTCGTACGGTTAATGATGACATTCACATATTTTTGGAAAGTTGTTGCTGCCCCCTCTAATTCGGCCTCATGGAAGTTCGATAGCTTCATCCTCCCCCGCCCCGCTCCCGGAAGGCAGGTGGCATCGCCCGTGGGGGTGTATGCATGTTCAAATTGATAACTAGTTGGCCTCCTTCCGCCGCACATTTCCTCATTTCCAACTTAGCCCTCTGTCCGCGAGGACCGTATACCTACCTACCATTCAAAGTGCCTAGCCTGCTACCACAGGACAATAGGACACAGTAGGGCTCCGCCGTTTGGCGTGACTGATGGTTCGCAAATTGTCTGTGGAAATCATGCTTAAACGTGTCACTGAGCCAGAATACGGGGTTGTAATGCAAGAGCGGTTCCGATAATTATCATCGGGGATGCGCATTTCCTCCTGGGCGGGGGACGTTCGGTTGGACGCTTCGTTGGACGTAGGGGATGTATTCGAACTGAAGGGGTGCCTTTTGTCGCAAACGGGCGGCTTTTCGGTAAAAACGCCGCCCCTTTGTTTTTGGCCGATAAAAAAACAATTAACAGGGAGGTGTACTCGCGCCTCATTCACTTCACCATTCCTTTTCTGACCGGGTGCCATCTTTCCATTAGGGCACATGACTCTGACACTAATCCTCCCCCCGCCTTACGTCTGCACCTGTTGTATTGTCATTTCTGAAGCCGGGTGGCAAATTCATAGTGTTGGTTGAAATCGCAGCTTTACTTGGTTTCCCGAAGTAAACGTAATCAGACAATTGACATTTCAATTTTGTTTGCAAAGTCTTCTCAGAGCACCACGTTACGCCGATGATCTTATCGAGGCTAATAAGGATGATCGATCTCGATTGTCTTTGGCTGCCTTATTTTGAGGAGAAAAAAAAATCTTCTAAAATATTTTGGCGGTTTGTATGCAAATTTGATGACTTCTTCCCCCACCCCCACCCCCACCCCACCCCACCCCACCCCCACGGGGCCGGCGAAAGTGGTCTTCCTGCCGCTCCGGCGATGGCTAATTTTCTGAGTTGCTTTAGTCCACATTCAAATACGAACTTGAATGCAGCTTGCATAGGTATATCACATCCCCCCCGAACGTTACTAATTGTATCGCTTCATAACTTTTTGTTTCTATTTTTCCTCACTTCTGTTTTGGATTTTGTACACTTTCTCCGCGTATCATTGGATTTCGGATATCGGTTGCATTTCACAGCCTTCACCATCCGAAATGAGGGGAGTTGCCACCCTCAACGATGCCGCCCGTAACTGAGATACGGCGCCCTGCGTAGCACGTTGCCTGTTACTACGTGACAGGCAACGAGCTACGTTGAATCATAGTTCAACGTGCCGTCAATGTCCCGACAGGGCTGCTCCGGTGCCGCGTCCCCGGTCTTATGGGGTCAGTTGCCAAATGACTTCCAGCCGGAGGCTAAATGCGAGCGCGTGAAGCGGTTCGAACCCTGCCTTGCCAGTACCGGGACGACCAATGCGGGCCGGCGCTCTGACGAACTGAGCCACCGGGGCGCCATCTACCTTGTCGGCGTATTGATGGTGCATATCGGATATCACTCGAGGCTCCTTGTTGCGCGACTTTCTGTTGTCCCTTGATATATTTATGGATATTGGCATGTGTAAGGTATTAATGGATGTGATGTCTGTAAGATACTCCCACTGGTACACACTGTTTTCGTGATGTGTCCCTGTGGTGGTCATTATCGCATAACCTTCCGTCAGTAGATCACTCTGAACAGCTGGTTCCGGTGTCCGTCTTAGTAGTGAATCATCGTGTATTGAAGTATTGATACAGGTGGACGAACGATAAATGAATTTATGTACTTGAATTATCGTTATTTGGGACCCAAATGCACATCCTAATACCGTGAAGTTCTTCACAGTGTCAAATACCCCTTGGAATGTGATTTTTATTGGTGCAACTGGATAATCCCTTTAACACATTTTCATCTATGCGCGCAATGGGTCATCTACATGTTCGGAAATATTTAACCTTCAGCCTTCGATAGGCAGTAGGGAACGACAACTTCCAAACGATTTGTTCCCGCTGGTTATGATTGTCATTTTTCCGAAGGGACGATGTGGAACGAGGGTTCAGGGTCATTCCCAGACCCCGACACACTCATCCAGTTCCTGCTAACTCCAATGAACAAGTCCAGCAACGACGAGAATGCGCCCAAGAAAGTGGAGTCGAAGGTTAGTGACGATTCGTCATGGCGGCAAGGCTAACGCTTCGGTATTGAGGGATACGGAGGTCGGCAAATGACATCCGCGTACTTTGCTGGGTATGCAGCTGGTATTTGCTTGCCTTAGTCCCATATTTTGATTATGCATCGCTCGACGCCAAAGGAAAACAGAAATGGACGAAAATTGACTGAACTTGCCGGCTGGACACGGATCATAGTTCGTGACTCGCCCGTGATGTAATGCACTGTCAACGACAAATCAGTGGTGCTTTAATGACTAAACTAGTATGGATTATATGTGTAAATACTTTGAAAAATAATGCCCAAACAAAACAAAATTGAAACATAAACAACTTAAAACTTCTGGATAATTTTAATTGTGTTGAGCGTGACATGTTATGTGAATAAGTACATGGACAGTTGGAAGGCATGCAGCCAGGAAAAAGGGTTTTATTTGAAAATAGGATCTCCTGAGCCTGCTCAGAATAGTTATAGACCCCTGCAACTTCGGGAGCTACATTTCAACTACTTTGAATGTCACGCCCTTTGATAATTTTTTTTTTGGAATTATAAAGCAAGTAGCCAGGCTTTCTCTTCTAAAGAAAATACAATCCCACGATTTGTTCGTCGCAGTCCGAAGAAAATATCGAAGTTAGTCTATAATCAATGTTGGTTGTTTGCAGCGTTTGGGGACAACGGCTCTTGCACACTGATCCGACATACACGTGTGGCCGTGTTCGCAGTCTGGCACACCCAGCCAGCGTGCTACGGCGCCGGAGCCGGCGGCGCGCGCCGACACCGCCACCGCCGACGACGGCAACGACGAGGTGGCGCGGCGCATCTGGCGCCTCGAGCAGCGCGTCGACGAGCTGCGCTCGACCGGCCACCAGTCGCGCTCACCGTCGCCCCCCGTCAAGGACATGAGGGAGAGGCGCGTCACGTTCGCAGGTCGGTTACGCGTGCCCACCTGACATCGGCTGTTGCCGCTCGGGGTGGGGAGGAGGGGATGGGCGCCGTATGTTCTGCCGATGGAAATCATCTCATTCATAACGCGCTTAGTGTAGAGAGCTCGTTTTCGCCAACCTTAATTGTTTACATAGCCATCAATTAACGCAGAAGAAAGCCAAGTAAGTGAACGATGCAAAGTGTACAAGTAGCGAAATGGTAATGCCCTTGATGTTGCTGATTCGAGAATGACTTCAAGGCATGTCTATCACATGTTTCATCGATACATTATAAGTCAGGCTGTTAACTGAAAATATAATCGGAGATGGGCCCTGGTGAAAGATCTACACTCAAGGGATCGAATGATCGGACGTGAGCTGGAGCGATACGATAGGCGTCATGAGCGTGCATAATACCGGTGGCGCCGCTCTGGCGGTGGGTTTGTGAAGGAACACCACCAGAGTGGGCTTGCTATGATTAATTATATATTCTAGTTTCTAGAGGAGGTGCAAGTAATATCCAATGGACAAATTTGAGCAGCATTTAAACAAGCTCTTATGATGTGTAGTTCGTTTTATTATCAAAACCTTTCACCCTGTCACTGCCCTCAAAGTGAAATGTGAGCAATTGGTCACTCAACATCTTGCAATAAAACGGTGAAGCATCTTCTGTGTGATGCGCTGACAATTTCCAATGTTGTTAACCAAGCGAAAATCAAGCATGCTACATTTTTATATCTTGAATAACTTACATGAAGTTTTAGCCCTACCATGTTTGCATTAAATTCCAGGATTTGTGTTCCAAAGTAGCACAGTATTCCTTTAAATTGTAGATCTGATGTCCTATATTCGCGAATTAATTTTAAATTGTCTCAAATAAACCGGTATAAAATCAGCTGGCCTCTGATGCCATATTCGACTACTTTTATGCATATCTAACCCTGTTATTTCTACCTTTTGACATGAAGCTTATATATAAGCTTATATTGTATATCTAACCCTGTTATTTTACCTTTTGACATGAAGCTTTCAGGTATTACTGAGGCTTTGGCACGTCTCGATGCACGTCAAGCGCCGAAATATTGCTGCCCTTCGAAGGGTCGCCAAGCGATGGCACGACAAAAAAAAGTTCCAGCCTTGATCAATGCCAACCGACATCGGCTCTGACACGCCAAACTTGTGTAGGATAAATTCACGGGTGTAGATGCATTATTTGCATTCAACGCCGATAAGCGTGCCGCTCTTAAACAAAATCGAGGAAGCCTGTCGGCCTCAACTACAATGGTGGCGGAAATCATGCCAGGCACATCGCCTATCGTTTCAAATGTGAAAACCTGCCTGCAACTTTGGCGTTGGAGCCCATTGACATCCAGAGAATGGTTCAGCGCACCGCCATATCACGAATGTTTGTGGTGGATGAAGATCAGAAAATAGTTTCAGGAAACAATACGCAAAGCAGCACAATGCGCAACATATAACTGCAAGTGTCAATGAAATTGGTGTATGAAGGCAAGCTAACTTTAATGAATGCACTTCGCATCATGTTTTGTGGAGACAGAGTTTCATAAATTATAACTATGCTTCTTCGCGCATACACTAGTGAGCATCCCGGCATGCTTGTCGTTGACATATTTCAGAGTTCTTGAATGACATCAGGAACCTACCTGTTTGATTTCTTTACTGGAGACACCCTATGTCCGCATTAGCATTGCGTCTGACGCCTAACGAGCAATTTTCAGCCACAAGTTCTGACTGCTGCGTTTCCATATATCGATAAAGACGCCATCGTATTAATGGAGCGAACTACAGAACCGAACACGCTGATCTCAGTAATTTTGGTGGAATAATGACTAGTTTGGCGCAATTCATTGTGAATCAGTGTTCTTTTGCCTCCCACCACGAAGAGAAGACAATTGTTTCCAGTATTGTATAGTATTCCAGATGACAGGAATGCGATGCAAGGCCCATTTCTTCCTGACTTGAATATTCAATGTCTGAATTTCTTAGTTTGTTTAACCAAGTGCATTTATAAATTTAATAAATTCATATTGAGTCGTATTGAGCCCAGTCACATCCGTCACAACCCTTTAATACAGCCGCCGGTGAGCACTTTCGTGCTGGTATGTGGTGTGTATTGGTGATGATCAGCACTGGGCACAGCCGGGATGGGCACAGTCGACGTCTGAGCAGTCCAGTGTGAAGACGTATGCGACATGGACGGAGACCCTGAAGAGGGCGACCTGCTCGAAATAGCATTGGCACTAAACCACACTTAACTTGTCTACGCTTTTTTGTGTAATCAAAAGCGCATTTTGGGCCCAGAAGTCTGAAAATAGGAAGAGCGGTATACACAGGAGATTTGTGGTGTGGCGAGTAACGATGGCGTACGTTGTGTGCCGTAAGTATAGCGAGTAGCGATGATGTGTTCGATGCGCTGCCAGTTAAATGAGCAATGAGAACTTGTGTAGTGTGCTGCTGGTATATGGAGTAACCATGGCGCTTGTGCTGTGCTGCCGGTGTAACGAGTAACGATGACGCGCTTCTGCGAACGTAACAGGGTGTGTGCTGCCAGTGTAGCGAGTAACGATGACGCGCGTGTGCTGCCGGTAAGGTAAGCCAAACAGGCGTGTGTGCTGCCAGTGTAACGAGTAACGACGACGCGCGTGCTGCCGGTGTAACGAGAAAAGACAGAGCGTGTGGTGTGCTGCCAGTGTAACGAGTAACGAGCAAGTTGTGTGGTGTGCTACCAGTACAGAAGCGCAATGCCAGTCCCAGAAGCCCCCATCCCCTAGGAACCAAAAATATACATGGGATCAAACAAGACATTTTGATATTTTCACCACTGAAAGCCTACATTTGCTCCGAAAGCTGCACCTGTTCCATTACCGTTTTTCACCCCCACCCCCAAGAAAATCCTGGCTGCACTACTGTCCCAGTATAATGAGAAGCGGTGACGCGTGTGGTGCACTCCCAGGATAACGAGTTGTGTGTGTGTGTGTGTGTGTGTTTTTTTTTTTTTGTGTGTTGCAAGCGTAGTAAGTAACAAGAAGTTGTATGTGGCGTGCTACCAGTATGACGAGTAACGACGGTGTGTGTGGTCTGCTGTCTGTGTAGCGAGAAGTAGGGTGTGCGGTGTGCTGCCTGTGTAGCGAGTAACGGTGGTGTGTGGTGTGCTGCCGGTGTAGCGATAATTGGGATGTGTGGTGTGCTGCCGGTGTAGCGATAATTAGGGTGTGTGGTGTGCTGCCGGTGTAGCGATAATTAGGGTGTGTGGTGTGCTGCCGGTGTAGCGATAATTAGGGTGTGTGGTGTGCTGCCGGTGTAGCGATAATTAGGGTGTGTGGTGTGCTGCCGATGTAGCAGCGGTGACGGCGTGTATCGTGTTCCACCAGTGCGCAACAGCGACCGGTCCACGTCAGAGTCGGAGGCGCTGACGGCGGAGCTAGCCTCTGACCCGGAGGTGCTGGCCATGGTGTCCAACCAGCAGTGTAAGCTGTGCTCTGCCTACGCCCAGGTGACGTACCCTCGATGTCAGCCCACTCTAACGGTGGCTGGTAATGGTGTGTATATCTGGCACATGATGCCGCACGTCCACACCAATGTATGTTTAATAATAAACAGCAGTGTCTGAATTTGACAGCACCCAGCAAGTGAAGATCTCACATAACATGCCCATGATTATCCGATATAAACCGCAATTTAGCGGCACTGTCAGCGCTATGTGTAGCGAGATTTATGTCAGCGCTATCAGCTAAAAGATGCTATATTATCCTGGACTTCGTTTGTTGTTCATTTTAATTATAGACCTATTGTGCCCCGCCGAGTTTCGAGGCCGTCAGCTTCCTCCAAATTTCCACATCGTTCATGCGCGAACGTGACCGGTGCAATCGCCAATTGTGCTGCACGGAGTTATCGCGTATCCAGCGGTGGTCTTGCTCAACAAGTACGCAACGTCCAGAATCAGTGTAGTCGAGCCACACAAAAGAACTCCCCCAAAGGATATTTTAATGCAATGTCTTAGCGGCAGTTTTACACGCCGATCACATTAGTAAAATCCGAAAATCCAGCCGTGGTGCGACCTGTGCCGTAAAAACGAGAATATTTAGGCTTTTAGCACCCGACATGCTTTCCGAGAGATAATTCAATTAGTTGCATGCGGTAAACGGCAGTTCAATGGCTATTGCTATCAGAGGCATGACATAAACATGCAGCATGTGTATGTTGTGTGCACTTTGTCATTGTAAATGACAAGCGTGTGCCCTGAAGGCGGTGCGTGTCGTGACCTGACCTGACCTGACCGGTGCGGCAGCGATATCGTGAGGAGCAGCGTGAGCGGGTTAAACAGGAGGTGACGTGCGTGTCGTGACCTGACCTGACCTGACCGGTGCGGCAGCGATACCGTGAGGAGCAGCGTGAGCGGGTTAAACAGGAGGTGACGTGCGCCACACTGGCGCAGGCGCTGTGTGTCGCCGAGGCCGAACGCGACAAACTCAAGTCCGGACTGGGCCACATTCAGGTGCGGCTCCCGGCTTGAAGCCGGCGTCGTCAGGTGCCGGCTGCCGCACTCGCCATAGTTTTGCTGTGTATTCGCACACGTTAAACAGGGGAACTGCCCAAGGTGTTCGTCTTTCTTCGAGCCATGACAGCTCTTTTACCTACAGCCATTAAAGTATTGTATTCTCAGTGGAAATTTTGCCGGCTAAATAGTTTAATGTGAGAATGCACGATTTCCCAGCGAATAGTTCTGGTCTCTAGTGCTCCTTGGTCAGAATTTAATGTTATGTTAGGAAAATTTCAACCGTTTAGACTTTGAGGCATCTAATGGTGATTTCCTTTGCCCCGATTTATTTTTCCTCCCGACTTCGCTTACTCTGATCCGATCTGACCTGCTATCGTCCGTACGATGTGACCTGATGGGGCGGTGCGGCAGAGCGAGATCCAGCGGATGAAGGAGGAGACTGTGCGGCTCGAGTCGAGCCGGGACAAGACGGCCCGGGAGCTGCGCCGCTCCGAGGTACACACATGCAACAGCTGCCGGCCCACACTGTCGCCAGCCGTAAGGTGGACTGTGCCGGTGAACCCAACTCAGTGCCGCGAGCGATTATCAGTCGGGGTCAGCCCCTCGGCACGATCACTTTGCTGGTGTCTACCGGGTAGGAGCTGGTCGAGGTGTCGTTACGAGATGACCCATTACATAGCACGTGTGCCTGCTTGGTCATGGTTGGTTCGGGAAGGTAAAGGATGCCGTCCATGGGCTACCGTAGGCAAGATAATTAAAGCTCGAATGGCTATGCATACGTAAATGTTTTTGCACATTATGGTCACTCCTGCAATGTATTTTCGCACTATGATTGGTGCAATTCATCGTGTACATAAATAATTTTAGGGTATTTGTTATTGCTTATGCTTCCGTGGAGTCCTCAGTGAAAACCCAAGGTGAAGAGATTAGTAGTGGTGTTAATTTTATGGCCATTGACCAATTCGTTGAAGTTGACATCGCATACATTGAGGTGCCTTGCGTCAAAAATGTTTGTGGCTGGATATCTCCCCTTTCACTTCCTTCAAAAATATTTCGGCCCAAAAATCACAATGACGTTTATTGTTTTCGATAATAAGTATAGTTATCAATGTAATATAGTGTCATGTAGCACTACAATAGCGCATCGCCTTTGGTACTTTCTGGCAACTCTACAAATGGTTCCCTGCACATACGCAGCTGTATCGTGTTATTGTCGCTGTGAATTGTCTGGTGGTCGGCGTGACCGGCCCGACAGGAGGACCGCACTGTCCTCACTGTCCACCCCGACAGGAGGACCGCAGCGATCTGCAGCTCAAGCTCAAGGTGATGTCCGAGTGCGTGCGCAAGCGCGACCTGGAGCTGTCCATCCAGCGGCAGGCGCTCGACGACCGGGACCGCCGACTCAAGGACACCCAGGGCGACGCCAAGACGGTACGCTGCCAGCGCGGCCGCTCACCGACAATGGGCACAGCCACGCCGCCAGCCGGGCCACATCGGCCGCCGACGATGCCGAGACCAGATCACGTGAAGTCGGTTGTTGGCACTATGTGCTAAGGGCGTGTGAGATTGGTTCTTGCTTTTCGCGTTGGTGTTCCGGTGGCTCAGCCCATCTTGTGCACAAGTCGAGCGATGAGACTATCTGGACACGGTTTGCATATCATTTTGTTCAATGGAAAGGTCGGCGACGCTACAAAGACGGAATACTGTACAATTGTGCTTCGTACGCATAACGGTATGTTATGTCTTATTTATTTGGTAGGCTTGTATGCTTTAAAGTGATTTTATCGCGGCATTGCTCGGCTTAAGCGCCCCGAGCACCAATTCCTCACGCTGCTTTTATCCATGTCCCAACTGCAGTCGTTTTCACTTGCCTATTATTATTTTATATCTTTCCTCAAATCTTTATCCATCAAAGGACGTCTTGCTTTCAATGGCTTGTTGTTTTCGTGTAGCTTACGTCGCCTTCATATTGACCGTGCGCTTACCCAAATATTCTAGCTTGACCACTAGTAGACGATCTCGGCACGCAGGTCTTGATAGGTTGGGTCCGACCGAGTGGATAACATTAGGAACGGATTTTCAACGTGGTTCACTGACAAACCAGGTAGTTTTACGCGGTGGTTTCTCTCTGCAGACCTTTATCCGGGTATATACTTTAATTCGCACAAATAAAATCTTCCATGGTATGGGGGGGGGGTCGTGGGCATCCTGACGAGATCAAGCACCACAACGCAGTGCATGACCATTGATTAGCGCGGTACATTTAGCTGATGATGCATAATATTGATACATGTTCTGGATGCATTATGGTCCAGCTTTTCGGCATGCCCGTAAACTCGCGCCTGTTTGCAGTTACGTATTCTCAGTTCTTCGTTATGGTTTAGTTGTGTAATCAGCTACTCTGTATCCTTTGTTCGGTTGTTCTTGCAATGTGCTATGCTGACTATATTGTGACTGCATACGTCGTTGAGATTATGCTTGTATGTGCTAGCGAAGAAAAACGCGCACGAGGTTATGATTTTCGTTCTTCGAAGGTGGCAATCTTCGAAAGAGTAACGAACAGTGACGTATGTATTGCATTTACAGACATCCGGTAAACTGCTGATGGCACAGGAACATGTGCGCCAGCTCACCTCGAATAATAGCTCCCAGACGAAGACGATCAGCGAGCTCAAGGATCTGCTGGCCGAGCGCGAAAAGCAACACATGGCTGAGATGAAGAAAAAGTCCGTAGTTAACAGCCATAGAAACTGTCGTCGCCATTATTCGTACTAAATTATACCTTTTTGATACTTTAGCGGGATCATATATCTTGCGTGGACAAAATGATTTTTTTTCAGATTATGTGATACAGTTTGTGGTTGTATATCCAACTGGTAACGTCGTAGTTCACTTTCGGCACGTAGTTGTCTATAGGCACGGAATGGACTCGTATTGTTAGGCTTTGTGTTATATCACGGTTACCTAACTGACTCGATCTGAATTGGTCGTACACGATCAGAACTTTAGTCACCGCGCTCCTGTCAATCGTGACGTGACCTGCTCCGGTCTTGCTTGTGTAACTGTTATTACGTCCTTTATACATGGGCGGTGACCCGACCTGACCTGTCGTGCTCCGCAGGCACTGCGCCGACAATCCCACCGTGCAGAAGTTGATCACCAAGGCGGTGGAGGAGACGCGCTCCGGCCTGCAGAAGGAGGCGAATGCCATTCAGCACAAGGCTGCCAAGGAGGTCAACGCCCTGAAGAAGGACAGCGAGCGCATGGCGGTGGCCCTCGCCAAGTTCAAGGAGCGGTACGCTCGACAGGCTGGTGACGATACGCAGCTGGAATAATTGTGGGGTGCTTATGTGATGGCTTTCGGCAGATCAGAGGTCCATAATAGCTGGTTAAGTCGCCGAGCACATGCCTCTGCACTGGCCACGAACCACTGGCAGAGCCACGGGTATGCGAACTCTACCGGAGTGATTGTGACGGCGTTACGTCGGAATCGGCGGACCGAGCTCACGGCTGTGCTGGCGGCAGGTTCACGGAGCTGGCCGACGAGAAGTCAGCGCTGTCGGAGCGGCACGACAAGCTGAAGCAGCAGCTGGCGGATACGGTGGCCACCTCCAAAGAGAAGGACGAAAGGGTAGCTGAGCTCAACAGGTGAGTGCAGCTACTGCCCGGCTGGTGGTCACGGTAGCTCGGTCACGTCGCCGGTATACAGGCCACCCTCGTCACGTCGCCTGTAGATGGCATCGCCGGTAGACAGACCACCCTCGTCACGTCGCCTGTAGATGGCATCGCCGGCAGACAGGCCACCCTCGTCACGTCGCCTGTAGATGGCATCGCCGGTAGACAGGCCACCCTCGTCACGTCGCCTGTAGATGGCATCGCCGGCAGACAGGCCACCCTCGTCACGTCGCCTGTAGATGGCATCGCCGGTAGACATGCCACCCTCGTCACGTCGCCGGTAGACAGGCCACCCTCGTCACGTCGCCTGTAGATGGCATCGCCGGTAGACATGCCACCCTCGTCACGTCGCCTGTAGATGGCATCGCCGGCAGACAGGCCACCCTTGTCACGTCGCCTGTAGATGGCATCGCCGGTAGACAGGCCACCCTTGTCACGTCGCCTGTAGATGGCATCGCCGGTAGACATGCCACCCTTGTCACGTCGCCTGTAGATGGCATCGCCGGCAGACAGGCCACCCTCGTCACGTCGCCTGTAGATGGCATCCGACCCTCGTCACGTCGCCTGTAGATGGCATCGCCGGTAGACAGGCCACCCTCGTCACGTCGCCTGTAGATGGCATCGCCGGTAGACAGGCCACCCTCGTCACGTCGCCTGTAGATGGCATCGCCGGTAGACAGGCCACCCTCGTCACGTCGCCTGTGGATGGCATCGCCGGTAGACATGCCACCCTTGTCACGTCGCCTGTGGATGGCATCGCCGGTAGACAGGCCACCCTCGTCACGTCGCCTGTAGATGGCATCGCCGGTAGACAGGCCACCCTCGTCACGTCGCCTGTAGATGGCATCGCCGGTAGACAGGCCACCCTTGTCACGTCGCCTGTAGATGGCATCGCCGGTAGACAGGCCACCCTTGTCACGTCGCCTGTAGATGGCATCGCCGGTAGACAGGCCACCCTCGTCACGTCGCCTGTGGATGGCATCGCCGGCACATCGCCTGCAGACGGCATCCCAGGTCCATCGTCTGTAGATGGCACGCCGGTCGCATCGCCGGTAGACAGGGCACGCCGGTTACAGCACCGTTGTTGTCAATTGGTTCGTTTCTGTGTGTTAAATGCGTTCGTCGGTGTGTTGAGGCGACGGTTTCTGTATGCTATTGAAGTTTTCCTTTTAGTGATCAAGCTACTATTTTCCATATTTTGGGTACTAAGAGAGCTGAACTACAGCCAGCATCAACGAATCCTAACCACGGGACGCAGGTTCTTTTGTGGATGGGATATAACTAATTGGATAATTCGGCGTGGTGCGTTGGAGTTTGAGATTTGTGCACTATTGTCGTCAAACGAGCCGATTTCGATAATAATGCATTCAATTTTGTCCTGAGCTCATCAAGAACCAATCCGCTTCAGTTGAAATCTGATGCACTCATCCCGAAATTTGGTCCATCTGCCGAATATTTGATGTACGTCCCACTTGTGAATGTGACTATGCCGAACTGTCGAGATAGCGTAGGTTTAACGGTGTGCCATGGTCGTTCCTGTAGCACAGACCCTCTGCTCAGTACTTGCCACCCATAGCCGTTCAGTGCGGCACCCTGTGACGCGCTGTCGTTGAGACTGGTGACCGACCGGCCTGAGTGTACGCAGGTCACGTGATGCGACTTAACGGCGCCAACAGCTGAGCACAGTCGGCGCCGGCCCAATCGGCACCGACTGGGTCCAGCCGAAAATAAATAAATCGGATCAAATTAGTCGGTATTTGTATGGAAATATTGCTATGAAGGTCGTAAAGAATGGAAAGTGCGTTAATAGGTCTAGTTCTTTTATGTTATTTTATGTTATTATTTGTCTACTTGTATATGTGGTATTGCAAACGGGTCCAATTGAATCAAGTTACGCTCGAGGTTATCAGCGTACTAAATACAACCGAACGATATTCGCTTCCAACACTGATCAGTATGAAGCCGATTGGAGGTGAACATTGAAGTGGTATCCAGCGCGGCGGTGTGTACTTGTCCATCGGATTGAAAACAGATGCTACGCATTCTGGACGTGTTTTGTCGTTTGATGTCATGTTTCGTTGATGTAATTCCTTCATTGTTCCTTATCTCCTAATGACATCAAAACGGGAATCTTGAAGTGTCTAGAGAATGGCTTGCGTTGGTCATTCAGGTTTTTGTGATTCATTTTTTCCTCTGTCCCAGTGGATATTTTCGTGAGTGACTGTGGTTTGGTATGTCGTCCAGAACACTGAAGACGATTCGCCAGGATATTGAAAACCTTGAGACGCAACGGAAGAATGACCAGACAACCCACACTGCTTCCGTGGCTTTCCTGGAAAATAAGGTAGCGTGGAAGCGTCGCCTGTATTCATGGTACCACCATAATGTTTATTCGGCGCTGTGTTAGAGCACAACGGTTTCCTGTGAAACGGTAACTCTCAGTGAGGCAAGTACTTATAGTATGTCTATGTTTGTGACGCAAATCCCCAGGGACCGATTCTGGAGTGCTCCAATATTTTGGAACCCGTCACCACCGAACATCTGACTCAATTGTCGGCGGATTGCATATTTGGGTGGGTGGGGAGGGAAACGTTAACAATGTATTTATCCTCTTCCCAACCAAATCTCACCGGATTTCGGTTGTTTCCAAGCTATTCTTCAGTAAAAACCGAATCAGTTAGTGTTACTGTAAAATTCCGAAGTCCTTGTCATTTGTGGGTGAAAATTGTGTGTATGCTGCTTGTCTGAATTTGTCATCGACTGAGCTGTACTTTTTGAAACGAGTGCCATTTCCGGAACTACTCCACAAAATATTGCTTAAAATAATTGCATTCTAAAACTAAGACCGTCTACTATGTTTAGTAGACTCCACCAAATACTTGACAGTACTTATTGGTACTATATGCCATATATGATGCGAACACCAACTTAAGACGTAATTCTTTATGAGGATTGATATGCAATAATATTCATTTTGAACTTGAGGAATAATTTTCACAATTTTTCTGGTTTTCTTTGCCAAATATATTTTCTGGTTTTTATTCGGTCACCGGAAAGGATGCGTTTCAGGTATCGTTTGGTCCAGTAAACGTTAAGTGCCCTGTTGGCAAGCTCTCGGTGATGGGAGTGGCTGGCTCCTGGTGCGCTCCGGGAACATAGGACCAGTCCACAACACGTCAATCCGCAGGAGGCTGGACAGTGATATGGAAGCTTGTCCAAAACTGGGCGGGTGGGGGCTCTAATTTCGGAAAATTATTGTGAGCCCAATGTGTGGAGGCAATTGGAGGACCAAAATTGATCGGGATCCGCTAGGAGCAAAGCAAAACAAGAATTATGGGGTCCAATGTCTCTCAAAGGTAGGCTAATCAACACGCATGAGCAAAATCGACATCTAAGTCGATGTTTTCCATGCAAGGCACATAGAACGTTTGTGCGCAAGGTGCCCACACTCGCCCAAAGTTGAGAGGCCACTGCCCCTTCTGCCTAGCCCCCCCCCCTGTTTTCGCGCCCTTCATGTTGGATACTTTGGTTCCAGTAACTTGTGGTCCGGAGAACGTTCGATGCGCAGAACGGACGATCTACGAATCATAATATCCAAACCGCGGCACGTCAAAGTCAAGCACACATTGGCAGGCACGGATGGCTCTAAGCATATGTCCTGCCCAAGTCATTATCCGAGATAGGGGCAAAGCTAGTATTTTTTCGCACCTTCTTACCAGGGGCATTTGTCACTCCCTCCCTCCCCCATTGCCCTACTAATCCGTTGCCCCTGGCTAACTCCCAATGAATTGAAGGTTTGCAGCGAGTTTCGTTTATCCGTTTGTTCCGAAGGCCGTTCTCTGTCGTCATTAAGCTGGATTTGCTTTTGAATGTTGAATGTTGAATGTCAGTCTGCGCAGCGGAAAGCTGCCTCCGGTGTCAATGCGTCGGTCGCCATTCTGATGTGACGTCATTCCGTGCACTCCTGCGTCCAGGTGAAGCAGCTGGAGGCGGCGCAGGCGGCGTACTCGCAGGAGAAAGCCAGCTTCGGTAACGTCAAGAAGCAGCTGGTGAGTCTGCACTCCCAGCCGCTGCCACCACCAGTCGCGCGGTCGGCTGTCGCTCCGATCCGGCTCCGACGGCGTAACAATTAACAAGTGGCGCGCGTGCTGCCGCCACGCGAAATGTGCATGTACACGGAGGGTGTCCAGTGATATGGTGGCGGGCACCTCGTGTGGTTCGGGTGGCACTCGACCGCTCGACAGAGCTTGGTGTCGTGGTGAGTGATGGAGTGTGCGGGAGCTGTCGTTGCGCGATGACTGACGGAAGTTGTCTGCACTGCGTTGCTTGCAGTGCTCAAGTGACGGCATGTGTCACGTGTTGTTGCGTGGCGGGTGACGGTACCCCTATCCGTGTAGGAAGCCACCGAGAAGAGCCATTCCGAGGAGGCCACGCTGCGGCGTGCCGGAGACGTCCGGCTGGCAGTCCTCAAGCAGCAGCTGGAGGAGATGACTACCGAGCACAAGGCCAGCGTGGCCAGGCTGCAGGCCCAGACTACCCAGCTCAGGTGGGAGACGGACCAGCTTAGGTGGGAGACAGACCAGCTCAGGTTAGAGATAGACCAGCTTAGGTGGGAGACAGACCAGCTCAGGTGGGAAACATGCCAACTCAGGTGGACGGCATGACCTCGCTGCCCGTGCGCCCTTAAGCCCCAACAATCAATCGCAGGAATATGTAGCGCCAAGCCGTATGCTAGGATAGAACCTGTACGCTTATATGCTAAAATAGAAAGTTTGAATGTGATATTTGAAAGTGATATCTGACCGTGCTGCCACCACACCACCGCCCGCTCGCGATGCCGCCTACACAGCTCGTTCGAGCCCAAATGTCCGGCAGTCTGGCGAGTGGCTGCCGAGCCGCGCGGTCATGTGGCAGTCTGGCGAGAGGCTGCCGAGCCGCGCGGTTATGCGGCAGTCTGGCGAGAGGCTGCCGAGCTGCGAGGTTATGCGGCAGTCTGGCGAGAGGCTGGCCGAGCTGCGCGGTCATGCGGGAGTCTGGCGAGAGGCTGCCGAGCCGCGCGGTCATGTGGCAGTCTGGCGAGTGGCTGCCGAGCCGCGCGGTCATGTGGCAGTGGAGGGCTGCCGAGCTGCGCGGTCATGTGGCAGTCTGGCGAGGGCTGCCGAGCGCTGGGAGGCTGCCGAGCCGCGAGGTCATGTGGCAGTCTGGCGAGAGGCTGCCGAGCCGCGCGGTCATGTGGCAGTCTGGCGAGAGGCTGCCGAGCCGCGCGGTCATGTGGCAGTCTGGCGAGAGGCTGCCGAGCCGCGCGGTCATGTGGCAGTCTGGCGAGAGGCTGCCGAGCCGCGCGGTCATGTGGCAGTCTGGCGAGAGGCTGCCGAGCTCGCGGTTGCCAGCTGCGCGGTCATGTGGCAGTCTGGCGAGGCTGCCGAGCCGCGAGGTTATGTGGCAGTCTGGCAGAGGCTGCCGAGCCGCGGGTTATGTGGCAGTCTGGCGAGAGGCTGCCGAGCCGCGGTTATGGGCAGTCTGGCAGGGCTGCCGAGCTGCGGGTCATGTGGCAGTCTGGCGAGAGGCTGCCGAGCCGCGGGTCATGTGGCAGTCTGGCGAGGGCTGCCGAGCCGCGAGGTTATGCGGCAGTCTGGCGAGAGGCTGCCGAGCTGCGCGGTCATGTGGCAGTCTGGCGAGAGGCTGCCGAGCCGCGAGGTCATGTGGCAGTCTGGCGAGAGGCTGCCGAGCCGCGCGGTCATGTGGCAGTCTGGCGAGAGGCTGCCGAGCCGCGCGGTTATGCGGCAGTCTGGCGAGAGGCTGCCGAGCTGCGCGGTTATGCGGCAGTCTGGCGAGAGGCTGCCGAGCCGCGCGGTTATGCGGCAGTCTGGCGAGAGGCTGCCGAGCTGCGCGGTCATGTGGCAGTCTGGCGAGAGGCTGCCGAGCCGGGGTTATGGCATCTGGCGAGAGGCTGCCGAGCTCGGTTTGGGCAGTTGGGGGGCTGCCGAGCCGCGCGGTTATGCGGCAGCCGGTGGAGGGCGGCGCTTGTTATGCGGCAGCCGGTGGGTGAGGGGGGGGGGCGCTTGTTGGCTAGTGCCGGTCCCGGTTGCGGCGCGGAGCGGCCGCGGCTACGTGGCACGCCGGCCGTCCTGACCGCTTCTCGACAGCGGCCAGTTGTGGGCGAACGTCAACACTGAAACGTGTACGAATGGAAGGAGAAGCAGATGAAACCAAACAGACACGACGTCCAGTGAAAATTAAACAGCCGTAAAGCCAAACCTGCTGACGAGTGTCGTCACACACCAGACCTCGCTCACGCTCACACACGGAGAAGCTTCCCCAAGTCCTGCGACCCACCCCAATGTCACGGTGTCTGAGCGCCTACAGTCCAGTACCGCCGCTACTGTTATAATTTCTGGCCAGATCCCACCCCGCCGTCGCCGTCCGCCTGTCGTTCAGCCAGGGCGCCACCGTCGCCTTTCAGCTCTGCCGGCTCCAGCTGCACTGCGCCTGTCAGTGGTGGATAGCTGTTCCGAACTCGAATCCGGAGATGTATGGAAAGGCAAACGGGCTGAATCCTGGTGAATAGTTTTGCTACTCTGAGGCGTTGGAAGGACTAGATGCCGGGACATGGACGACGCGTTCCGACGTCGGCTGCGTCAGCAACCCCGCGCCGGGGTTGCGGCGTGGCGCCGCCGGTCTGACGCCGACGTGTGATCGGCCCCCGCTTTGTTCTGTTGATGTGTAGCTCCAGAGGCGGCGCCGACCAGTCTCCATTTACGCCGGATACCTTACATGCGCAGTTTCTCGGTTGATATTTGGCCGAGCATGGCCGCCTTGCTTCGGTGTTACCTGCAGGCACGGAAAGGGAAATCCTAGTGTGGTCAAAATAGTGTATGGTGTATTGCTTGCTGCGATTATTGAAGTGTGTAAAATTGTATAAGCATTGTTTGTAAACTCAGCTACAGTTTTCAGTGTGCGTGCCTCGAACACTATGAATCTTTGGTCTCGATCAGGCATATCAGACCGGTGTGTGGGCGCCATAGCAAGGATAGCAAGGAGCTGCTACTCAGGCCGCGCACGGAATCTGATGGCAACGGCGTGCCTCAGGGGTGAGCTGGCGAAGGCGCAGGAGGATGTCGCAGCCAAGGAGAAGCAGGCGACGACGCTGACCGAGCAGCTGCGCACCCTGAAGCAGGCGGCCAACTCGTCCCGCGGCCGTGGTGATGCCTCCTCAGAGGTGGAGACGGAGCGGCGGCGGTCTTACCGTCTGCAGGTGGGAATGGCGAACCTGTGGCGCCTCCTCAGAGGGCAGACGTAGCGGTGACGGTCTCACCGTCTGCAGGTGGGAATGGCGAACCTGTGGCGCCCCCTCAGAGGGCAGACGTAGCGGCGACGGTCTCACCGTCTGCAGGTGGAATGGGAATGTGGCGCCCTTCAGAGGGGAAGACGAGGGCTGTCTACCGTCTGCAGGTGGGAATGGCGAACCGCCCCCTCAGAGGGCAGACGTAGCGGTGACGTTCTCACCGTCTGCAGGTGGGAATGGCGAACCTGTGGCGCCTCTTCAGAGGGAGACGTACCGTCTCACCGTCTGCAGGTGGGAATGGCGAACCTGTGGCGCCTCTTCAGAGGGGAGACGTAGCGGTGACGTTCTCACCGTCTGCAGGTGGGAATGGCGAACCTGTGGCGCCCCTTCAGAGGGCAGACGTAGCGGTGACGGTCTCACCGTCTGCAGGTGGGAATGGCGAACCTGTGGCGCCTCTTCAGAGGGCAGACGTAGCGGTGACGGTCTCACCGTCTGCAGGTGGGAATGGCGAACCTGTGGCGCCTCTTCAGAGGGGAGACGTAGCGGTGACGTTCTCACCGTCTACAGGTTGGGCTGGCGAACTTGTGGCGCCCCCTCAGAGGGCAGACGTAGCGGTGACGGTCTTACCGTCTGCAGGTTGGGCTGGCGGACTCAGCCCCTCCCCGGAGATGGAAGCGGGGTGGTGACGCCGCTTCCTGCCGGTGGGACTGACGGACCTGTGACATCTTTCCAAGCGAGCCCAATGATAAATCCCGTTTCACGCTGTCGTGTCTTGTCCGAGATAAATGCGCGGTGAAACGCCACCCGCTCGTATTGCTCCTCGAAAGTGCTGCACTGCTGAAAAAGCTTACTGATTAGAAGCGCGGTAACTCAACAACATGACCACATATGAAGTAGTGTAGGCGAAAAAGTAGAAGGGTTAGAACACGGTAGATCAAACAGCACAACTTATGGAACTCTGTGATTCTAACGAGCATCGTTGACAAGTTACGAGCCTCTTTGAAATGATACGGCCAATGAATGAACCAAATTCTTTGAAATTATACGCTTTTACTACCAAGCCTGTTTTTGCTGGGTTTTTCCGCTTGTAAAAATTGTAATGTCTAAACCTATTTTACCAGTTTTCACTGATAAGTATCCTGTAAATATTCGCTTGATGTGTTTTTCTCATATATGTAAGACACCGTTTTATGTCTAGGATGGTGTTAAGTATTACACAACGTGAATAATGTATATAAATGGGTCAAATTTGAGCTGAGAATGTCACAGGAAGTGTCTGCATGTCACCGATTTTTGCCTCTGTCGGTTTTTAACCGATTTTTAACTGTTAGGCGTCATACCCAGTGTTAATGCGGACATCGGGGATCTGCAGCAAATAAACAAAGCACGTAGGTTCCTATCATTCAAGAACTTCTAAATATGCTCCCGCGACAAGCGCGCTCGGATGCTCACTAGTGTGTACGCAAGGAATATAGTTACAATTTATTACTCTTTCTCCATAAAATATGATACGAAATGCATTGACTGCAGTTGGCTTACCTTCAGAGTTCAGTTTCATTACCACTTACACTGATATCTTCCACATGTTGTTACCTTGCGAATAGACTTCCGGAAATATATTCCGGTAAGCACGCACCATTGGCGAGCGGCCCGGCGGCGTCGCCCGCGGCTCGACGCCGCGAATCTCCATGGATTGTGGTCGGGCCCGGAGCCATTCCCTGGACGTCAATGGGCCCCAACGCAGAAGTTACTGGCACGTCTTCATATTTTAAGCAATAGAAAATGTCCCTGGCATGATTTCCGCAACCATTGGAGTTCAGGCCGATGGGTTCCCTCGATATTGTTTAAGAACGTTACGCTTATGGGCGTCGAATGGAACGAATGCATCTACAATCGAGAGTTTCTCCTACCGAATATTGGCAATTTTGCTTGGTTTTCATGAAGGCTGGAGCGGCTTTATTTTTTTCTACGCCGCCGCTCGGCGGCCCTACGGGTCCTCTGGGTAGCTAATGTCGGTGTTTGATGTGGATCTAGCAATGCCAGAACCTGAATACTTCCTGAAAGCTCCATATCAATAGGTGAAAAACAACGTCAGATATCTTTCAAAGTGGTCGAGTATAGCATCAGGAGGCAGCTGATTTCACGCCGGTTTATTTGAGCGCATTGAAAATGAATGCGCTTATGTAGAACATCTGATGTACAATTAAAAGTAATGCAATGTGATATTTTGGGACACAAATCCTGGACTTGGGTGCAATAAGGGCAAGGTTCTAACTTCATGGAGGGTGTTGAAGATCATGTCAGGATGTAGCACGTTCTATTGTTCTTTAGTTAAAAGCATTCGAAATTGTCAGTGCATGATACAGAAGATGTGTGTCTCGTTTTATTACAAGAAGGTGAGTGCCCAATTGCTTCCATTTGACGTTGAATGCCAAGTGGCAGAGTGAAATGATTTGATAATAAAACGAACTACACATCTAACTACAGAAAATACTTCCCAATAATGCAAGCCTTGTACACTCTGATGATCAGGTAACAACAGAGCACTTCGGCCCGTGCGAAAAAGTAAGAATACAACAATGGGCCTGACCTGACCTGACAACAGGTGGAGCTGGACCGTCTCAGCGAGAATAAGGCCACGCTGATCGGTCGACTAGAGCACGCCGAGCGCGAGCTGGACCGCTGCGCCACCAAGAACGAGGCCTGGTCCAAACTCTGGGAGGAGAAGGTCGAGCTCATCCGCAAACTGGAGTCGCAGGTCAGTGACTCCGTGGTCGGCCGTGGCGGGACAAACTGGAGTCGCAGGTCAGTGACTCCGTGGTCGGCCGTGGCGGGACAAACTGGAGTCGCAGGTCAGTGACTCCGTGGTCGGCCGTGGCGGGACAAACTGGAGTCGCAGGTCAGTGACTCCGTGGTCGGCCGTGGCGGGACAAACTGGAGTCGCAGGTCAGTGACTCCGTGGTCGGCCGTGGCGGGACAAACTGGAGTCGCAGGTCAGTGACTCCGTTGTCGGCCGTGACGGGACAGGCAGACCCGCTGACGTAGCGGCGGCGCTGTGTTATGAGCGGGTATTGACCGGCTGAACGGCGTATCGACATTTGGCACTGTCACTTCCGCCTATCACTGGGACGCCAGGCAGCCTGTGCTGTACGGGTAGCTGGAATGTGCATCGTAATTGTGGTGCCTGGCATGTGGTTAGCATGAGCTCCGTCACTGGATGGGAATGAGTGGGTGGAGCTGATGTTTAGCCCTTTAGCAGTTCCGACGTCTAACACTGCGCCTGTGGCAATGGCATTCAACATCATCGTAACACTTATCATTGTAACTGTAACACATCATTGTAACATTGTAACAGCTTTGCACACAAATATCGTTCTGAAATTGTCGGAATCCCAACTTGCTTATTGTGGCGGAGCTCGCGGCGGTTACCACGACGACAGCACGCAGTGTTGATGTCACCTTCCACTCTACGAAAAGGGTTTGATGGCATGCAATCGGCCTTGAGGTTTTCCGCCGCCGTTCGCTTGTATGTATGTTTGATGTTTTCCACGCCATGTTGTTTTATCAGTTTGATGTGATTGTTAAGATGGGCCAGAATATAGCATGTGATAAACGTACTTTGTTTCCGATAGAAATATAATATGTTAATGCTGACTCCACGCCGTGCTCCACGCTAAGTATGTGAATGCACGCTGTGCATGTTACGTTAGCCAATGCTGAATGCTGGACCAGCAAGCTGCAGTTCTTAATTATATCGTTGGCTCGCCGTGGACTGGCATACACATACTCAGCCTCTTGTAGTGGCGGATATAGATGAGGAACTGGGAACTGGTGTCTCTCCTTGTTGAAGGCAACGGTGCCTCTCTCACGACAGGACGTTCCTTGGAAGGTTCGAGTGCATTTCGGTTGAATTTATTTCAGCCGGAGACTCTTCGTATAGAAATTGGCACTGCCGCGGAGGGGACATTGGGCCAACTGGACTAATGCACCGGCCTGATGGTGTAGGATAATCTTCTCCTTGTAGGCCCTTGAGGTAGTTTAGTAGAACCGCGCACCGAAATAACACCAACAGTTCTCTGCACGTTGGTATATTGTGCAGACGCTATAGCAAGCAAACGGCAGGTAAACAGCAACTCGCACGCTTCCGAAATGATGTCCGTACAAAGCTTCAATGACATATCCGACAGCAATTGTTATAAGTACTGAATTTGGAGGCCGAAAAAGTGTATACACGCGACCTGCGCAGCAACCGGCAGCAGTCCAGCGTATTAAAGAGATGGGTTTTGTATAAACATATATGTTTGTATGAACATAAAGATAATGGTATATTTGTATAACATTTAATATAAACACGTTGCATTTTTGGCATTCAACTCGCGACCATGGAATACAAACCAACTGCACGTTTCGTCTGCCGCCCGGAACAGACGGTAAGTGCCGGCTGCGGTGCGAGTTGTACGCTAGGCTGTCTGTGGGAGCCAATGTCGCCGCCAACATCTTTTAAAAAAATTATCAACATTACTTCAGGAGAAATATTGTGATCGAAGTTCCCAAATCTAAAAATCAAAACAGCGAATCTGGCCAAATAAAAATACAATTGCTCTGTTGGGTTGGATTTCAGGGGTGCATCGACTGCGTCGGTCATGCAGCTTGGATGTGTTGGGTTACACGCCACTGTAAGTTTCGAACCATAAGTAGGTAGCGGTTTGGGACGATCTTAAGGTAGCCGTGCCTTCATCGCTCTCCGATTTCCAACGTATTTAAAAACCGGGTATGAAACTGCAGCTGCTGTTTCGCTGTACCCCATGCCTCATTTTCCCGGTGCATGTGTGGGGAAACACTGCCAAGTTATTTAAAAGTTCCATCGTTACATACCGCGCTATCAATGTCTCACAGTAAATGCAATTTCACTTGGAAAGCTCAGAGCCGGCATCGAACGGAGCAGAGGTTTGACGCATTTTGGACCCAGCAGGTGAAGATGGGAAGATCCATCAATGAAGATAAGGCGGACACTCTTCGAAAAGAGAGAGACCGGGCGATGGACCTCGCCAAGCAGGCTGCCAAGAAACTACAGGTACTCGCATGATATGATCGTTCTGCCTGTGCATAATAAGCTTGCACACACACAAGCAAAACGTGAACGGTTATAATCAAACATGGCATGCGATGTTCAGTGTTGCAAGGCATTTGCTAACATGATCAAGCCCAGTATGAGAACATTTGAATGTATAAGACCGTGATTTCGCCTGATCTCAGTTCTGACGCATTGAATTTATTCTTTAGCTTTTTATGCGATTTCGAGAAATGTCTCACACAGCTAGTTTAACCACTAAAAACTTTCAATGCAAGCTCTAGGTTGGATCCCACCTCTAAACGCGATTGGCCGGTACTTCCTTACCTAAACTGCTTCTTCGAGAGACGGAAACAGCACAACTCTGAATTTTGACCGATCGAAAATATGTGTGGCGTACACCGACGTTGTCCCACGCGTGTTGCCAGAGCCTGGATTCCGAGTACGAGGCCAAAATGGATGAGATGAACACTCTATTCGAGGCGCAATTAGATAGCGTTCGAGCCGCCAAGGACCATGAGATTCAGAAGAGCGCTGAGCGGGTACGTGCATACAAGACTGGTGAGATTTTAGCGTCACGGTCTGTGCAATGAGCTGCAGTGAGTTGCTGCAAATGTCCCTCGTCACGAACGCTCCGCTTAGCGGTCGTGCACGTCCACGCATTTATTGGCATGTTCTTCGACCTGATGTCGAAGAGCATTCCAAGAACAGTTAGCAGGCTGCCTTCATTCGTGTTGGTGCATGGCGTGTCGGATAACGTCCGATGTGTGTGCTGCTGGGGCAAATTTGGCACTCGATGCAGCAGGTAGCGGCTGTCTTTGACATCGGCGCACACAACGGCGCGCTTATAAGCCGCAGCAGTACTGCCGGCGCTGGCCAGCTGCTGTTGCCGACGGAGCCCCGTGCTGGCGTTCAGCTGGCGGCAGGCCGAGCAGCTGGACAGCTGAACAGCCGGCAGAGCAGCTGGGCAGCTGAACAGCCGGCCGAGCAGTTTGGCAGCTGAACAGCCGGCAGAGCAGTTGGATAGCTGAACAGCCGGCCGAGCAGCTGGCCAGCTGAACGGCCGGCCGAGCGGCTGGACAGCCGACAGAGCAGCTGGATTGGTGATCAACCGCGGCCGCTGGCCGCCAGAACGTGCATTGTGCGACTCAAACGTTAGCGGTTGCCTACATTCGTGTCTGTGTGCGCGCAGGTGTGTGAGATAGAGGCGATGCTGGGCGAGGTGTCGGCGGAGACGGCCGCCAGCCGCTCGTCGCTCGAGGACAAGTTGCGCCGCATCAGCCTCATCACCAAGTCGTTCCAGTCGTGATGCGGCCGGCCGGCGCCGCCGCCGCGTTAAATCGCTCGCGTTCGCGCCGCCTCGGCCGGCTGCCCGCCACGGGCCGACGTCCCGGGGCGGTGTCGCCGCCGAGCTGCCGTCTCTAGTCACGCACGGTTCGGGCAGCGGCTCGTAGTTCAGTTGTCGGGCGTGGGCCGATGTCAGGTACGTGCCGATATGAGTCTGCCCACGCCAGAGGTCAGATACGTCCCCACTTACGCTGACCTGTGTCAGAGGTCAGGTGCGTCCCCACTTAAGCTGGCCTACGTCAGAGGTCAGATACTTACGCTGACCTGTGTCAGAGGTCAGGTGCGTCCCCGCTTAAGCCGGCCTACGTCAGAGGTCGGATACTTACGCCGACCTGTGTCGGAGGTCAGGTGCGTCCCCACTTAAGCTGGCCTACGTTAGAGGTCAGATACGTCTCCACTTAAGCTGACCGACTTTAGAGGTCAGATACGTCCCCACTTATGCTGGCCTATGTCATAGGTCAGATGCATGCGTGCCCACGTCAAATGTCGGATACGTCTCGGCCTTCGCTGGCCTACGTCGGATGTCGCACGCGGCGATGTGGACGAGTATAGTTCGTCAGATTATTAACTCCTCTGATATGAGCTGATCGAGTTGGCCTGAAGTGTTGTTTCCACAGTACGCCGCCAAACCCCGTCCCACTTCCACTGTCCTTCCGGTTAGGAGCCAGAAACTGACAATAAATTGCCGATATCGCACGTTCGTGTATGGAGCTGGGTGACTAAGCATGCACATGGTAGTTTGTGTAGATGAAAAGTACCTAATGGCCCTCCACCTGAAAATGCATGAAATCGCGAGATGCATGATTATCAAATTAGTTTTTTATTTGATATATGCATCTTTCTACCTTTCCGAAAACGTTGCATGGCATGCAGTGTAAAAAGATGACGGTTTCATATAAAAACTTAACGTTATGGGTTTTGAATGCACGGCAGCATTGGAGAACGCAACAGGGTAATGCAGAGTTCGCTGCATGACCAGGTATCGGCTGGTTATTTGGGCCTACGGGCGCATGGACTGCGTTGGTCATACAGTGCCCACACATCACCAGGTATCGCAATACGTTGTAGAACATGGGGTGGTGGTGGATTGATAGAACATGGGGCGTGCTGCACGTTGCCGGCGGCGCGTCGCGGTATATCACGCGCTGGCTCGCCATTGTTACGCGGGTCGTCAGGATGGTGTCGAATAAGACGAGTCAACAGTTGCTTGGCACGTGTATTGCACATGGATATCGTTCACGTCTGAGGCACAAGAGATTATGCGTACTTCTGTCATCATTACATTGGACGGGCCAGTATCGCATACTGTAGCATTGGCGCCACCCAAAACGGTCTGGAGCCGTGGTCTCAACCAACACGAATCTAGTTCCATATAACATTGCATCGTCCTTTGTAATGAAGCATCCATTCATCTTGAATTTCAAGCGGGTGAATTTCATTACAATGTCGGTAAATATCGGAGTAAATGCGATGTCCCCGCGACCGTGTCAGTGGCTGCTCGAGAGTGGTAGCCCAGCCCTGACCGATCGAGTATCATTGTGAATCAGCACGTCCCGAGTGACACGTTCGTGATCTGCGCCACGGCCGGCGCTGATCACGCAGCACAGTACGTGGAGACCTGTGGCGAGGCACGCACGCACGCCCCTGACGCCGCGCGGCCCAGCTCAGGGCTGGCAAAATCGGCTGTTCATGGATTTTCGTATCCATAACATTATCCTCTCATTTTTCTTATTTGGACGCTGAATGCCGTTGTTTAACAATGACCTATGTGATGGTGTTCAATATTCACTGCGGTGCATACCGAGATCATGTCATAGGCTTCGTGAGGGTGATAAATTATTCGTGAAATAGGGTCCAATATACCACTTCATGAACACCGCTCGCTCTTGGATTTTTACGACACATCGACCGTTGAGTCATGTGGCGTCGCCAATCTCTCACGCCGATTGATCGCGGGCGAAGAGTAGCGACAAGTGAGACTCGAACTCACCTTTTGATTGTGAGACGAGCAACTTACCCCGTACGCTACTCGTCCCCCTTCATGAACACCGAATCGACATACTTCTGAAAGAGATATCGATATCGCGCTTGGTTGGTTATTGGGGTTTAGGGGCGCATAGACTGCGTCGGTCAACTTGGTGCGTGTATTTGAAGTCGGCATGCCTCTCTTCTAACAGTAAGTTTGTAAGTATCATTTTTATGCTCACCACAACGGACCGTGATACGATGCAGGTTATAGCACTGACATTTTATCGCCATCGTTGATATGTGTATCCATAAATTAGGTAGGTATATATCAGACCAAACGAAAAACGTACATTCATGATTGCGCTATCGGTTCGAAACCTCAGCTTGAGGATTTATATTCCGGTGCCGAATTTCGGCATTCCGCTGTACTCGTTTCGACATATAACACCTAGCAAAAAAAAAACGTCATTTTAACATTGTCTGGTGAAGAATATCCTCTCCACATTCGGTTACGCACACATTTTCGAAAATTTGCATCCAGGATTCAAGGGTATAAGTCGGCCGTGGCTGGTATGGTGTGGCCTGGTGCCACTAGTGCTGCCCCCTAGTCCATCAGCAGGTGTCGCGTCACGCGTCTGCCGCGCTGGCAACTATTTATCTATTTATTTCACAATACATGCCCTCCACGTGCAGTGGCTCTTATGGACACTGCATTGGGACAACTACCGCTGTACTTTTATGGGCAACTACTGCATGTCTTTATCACGGCCGAATGGGCACAGACGATATTCCACCCTACTTCTGCTTTGCAAATTGTGACGAGTGTACAACTGCATTTTGAATTCTTGTGGTGGGCTGTCGGTGATTTTCATCTCAGGTTCAGCACCGGTCATATTCGGAGAGCCGTGAATGTCTGCGTGCACCGGACATGTTTGTGCACATCAGCGTACCGAGGGTCTCACAACACACGAAGCACCCTACGGATGGTGTCTCGGCGCTAGCCGACCGTGCTCGAGCTTCTTGCTCTGTTCTTATGCATTTGGCACCCATATTTGTTGAGCTAACACCTTACTTCTGTGATCGTGCGGCTTGTGTGGTGGGTCGACCAGTGGTGAAATTATCGTTTCTACCTTATTACCAAGCACGAACAGTCCATACTTCGCATCAGCGAAATTTTCAGAGATATCAGACCCTTTACTTGTTCATGAGATAGGAAGAAGTGGCGATAATGTTTCAGTGTTGCGTCTGAAGTTAGTTGATCCGACTCACGTTTCATTAAGGCGTTAAGTGCAATCAGTGATTATTTCACTGGACATTTTCAACATCCGGTGTCCGACTCAAATGTATGACACAGATTCGTGTCGACAATATTTGTCCAGCTAGTGCATTAGTTAAACATTGGAGCGGTATACGCTATAAGCTACACATAATGTAAGTAAGGCGATGCATGCTAAGCAAAACTACACCATAAAATAGTTAACTGGGCATCAGTTAGTCAGCATCAAAATGTGCTGCACCGGCATTCTAACATAATGGCGCCAAATACGGACCCATCATCGTGAAAAAGTTACGAAGGTACTAATGGCACCGAGTTACGAACGCCACTATGAATAATGTCACACCAAGCAGCACTATAACTGTTTCAATAGCATTTACAAGGGCATGACAGAATCCATGCGGATAATCGCACCTTCACCCTGTTTGTACAATAATATTGCAGCGTTGGTCCCGTGCGTCCAGCGATGTTCAAGACGCGTCAGCTGGTGATGCGGCCTCCCCCGCCTACAGCTTGGGCTCGTCCGCCTCTCCCCTGCTCAGCTTGCCAATGACTTCGCTCAGCATAGCGTTGCACAGCGCAGCGTACGGGTTCAGGGCAACCAGCTGCCGGGAAGGAGGCCGACCTGCATCAGTCTACCTGGACGGCAATCTTGTGTGTCGCGCATGAACCAGCGTTGCCGTGCACACACAAACGCCGCTCTAAACACAGTACGAAGTGAACAAAATCGGTCCAACAATATCCAAAATGTGCCGTTGGTACCTTCAGTACCGCGCTGCATAAGTAGCTAAATACATTTGAACAACTGCCATCTGAACAGATAGAATGTAGCACCGTAGAGAAATTGCATAATGTGACTGGCTGGTTGGGTACTGGAGTTACGTTATAGCTACAGCCATCCGCTCCATTTCCTTTTTACGGAGGGGAAAGGTCCTGACAGATTGGCACTAACCTAAGAGCTGGTTATACCTTGGACGGGAGCTTTTAAAACTTTTGATGATTTTTGGTCACAGAATCTTGCCAAGTATTCATAACCTACAACAGCATCTAAATTTCCCCTGGGGTATTGCTGCAGGTGTACAATTCAAGCAAACTACCATATACCTTTAGGCACGGGCTCCGCCAGGACAGGGTGGTTGGGGAGGGGGGAAATTACGTTCATGAGGAAAATTATCCTCAAACAACGTCGTAGGCCTATTGTTGAGCTTCCCAAGTATTTTGGGACCTATCTCCCTCAGCCCCATTGGTGACCGCGCCCATATATGTGGCACAGCAACGAAAACCACCGCACCATGCACGATGTATGACGACATATACAAGAGAGTAGACATGTTGTCTTGGTCCTCTGTCAAGAATTGGTGATTCGGTGTTTTTGACGCACTGACCGTACCGGCCATGTTGTGACCACCTCCCCATTAGAGAGTCCATATCCAGAGTGCATACCTGGGTTTTGGCGAACTGGCTGCCGAGCTTGGCAGCGTGTCGATAGTCGTCGAGAGCCGGCTGCTGCTTGCCGGCCAGCTGGTACAGCTGGGCGCGCTGACAGAGCGCCTGGCGGCCCACCAGGCCGCGCGCGCCGCTCAGCTCCACTGCCCGGTCGGCGTCTGAGAGCGCCTCTGCCGTGGGGGGGGCGACAAGTCAGCAGACAGGCTGTGCCAAGCCGCCTGCGGCAGTCGCGCCGCGACTGACACAGCTCCGGCGCACAGAATCCCGGTCACGGAAACATCGGCGAATACAGGGGTAGCTCAGACGGTGGCTGTTAGCCAGCCGACATCACCACACGGTGGCAGGCTGGTAAAACTCAACCACACACGGTACCTGTCGCCATATCTCGAGCTCTCCAGAACGTTGAAATACAGAAAAATACGCCAAATTTTGCAAAATTGTTCAAAGTCACACAACCCGGTCTCCACCCCTCAATCTAACCACCAAAAAAGAAAATTAATGAGGAGCTTGAAGAGGAGTTTAAGACAGACTCACCAATTCGACAAAAATATGGCTTATGCCCAGGGTTGGATTTATACTTTGTATTTCTGAATTTGGAGGGGGAAATTATTGGGTAATCAAATATGGAGGATTTTTTCCAATCTGTAACATCAGAAGCTCATTTTCTACTTACCAATGAAACTTGAGCACTTTCTCACAGAGCAGTTAATTGTCGAACGGCACCATTCAACCCCCAAACGGAAAAAACGGAGGAATAATTTCCTGGAAACGGTAATATTCTGAATGGCAAACATCGAGGAACAGGGTGTTTTTTTTCAACAATGCTGACGCTATTACTGCATTTTGTGGCTTGGTCGAATACCTCCGACCGAATGTTCAGCCTCATGACGGTAAGGTGACAGAACCAGCCATGCCTCCAAATGTCCTCCACCCGCGCAAGGAGGTGCAAACGCGTCTGCCCGGCACTCGGAGCCGAGGGCCGTGTGTGACCTGCCGGCGGCACGGGTAGCGGCCGTGTGTGACCCGCCGGCGGCCGTGTGTGACCCGTCGGCGGCACGGGTAGTGGCCGTGTGTGACCCGCCGGCGGCCGTGTGTGACCTGCCGGCGGCACGGGTAGCGGCCGTGTGTGACCTGCCGGCGGCACGGGTAGCGGCCGTGTGTGACCCGCCGGCGGCACGGGTAGCGGCCGTGTGTGACCTGCCGGCGGCACGGGTAGCGGCCGTGTGTGACCTGCCGGCGGCACGGGTAGCGGCCGTGTGTGACCCGCCGGCGGCACGGGTGAGACGGTAGCGGCCGTGTGTGACCTGCCGGCGGCACGGGTAGCGGCCGTGTGTGACCTGCCGGCGGCACGGGTAGCGGCCGTGTGTGACCTGCCGGCGGCACGGGTAGCGGCCGTGTGTGACCCGCCGGCGGCACTGGTAGCGACGGTGTGTGACCTGCCGGCGGCACGGGTAGCGGCCGCGGCGCGGCACACCCGTCGGTTGGCGGCTCACCGGTGTCGTTGTGCATGAGCCGGTGCAGCTGCGCGCGGTTGTTGTAGGGCGACGCTCGCGCCGGCGCCACCGAGACGGCCTCGGTGAGCAGGCGCAGCGCGTCGGCCAGCTCGCCGGCCTCGGCCGCCCGCACGCCCTGTCGCTCCAGCTGGCGCGACTGCTCGCTGGCCGCGTCCTCCGACTCCGCCACGCCTGCACAATCCAAGAAATGTGCTCGGCTACTTATGCGGTGAAATATGTTCAAAGGACAAGAGTAGTTATGAGAGGAGCTCTTTGACAAGGGTACAATAATGTCGGCACCCTGGCAAAATCAACTTTCTGGTCACTCTCAAAATCACTCCCCTACCCCAACTACAAATTACCCTGCAGAGGAGCAAAGTCATTTACACTACTATCATCATTTAGACACAGGTGTCCCTCACCCAGCCCCTGCCTTCAGCACTTGAACGTCATATACACTATAACATAAAACTCCCTTAACGAAGATGTGCACTGTCTTTCCTTGGAAAACACATTCTTCAAAGGCAGCGCAAATGACCTTTATGGTCTGGTATGCCTATAAAAATCGCTCCCTCGCCTCCCATTTATGAGAGGAGCAAGAAGTGTGCAAAAAAATAATAGCAAGATGGCGAGGCAAGATGGAAACAACCACATTTCAACTGATATGCAGTACTCCAGTTAAAAATGAAACCTCATTCTCCTGAGATCACCACAGCTGCACCCCTGACATGCATCCATGTTGCATGCATGTGTGTGTGTGTGTGTGTGTGTGTGTGTGTGTGTGTGTGTGTGTGTGTGTGTGTGTGTGTGTGTGTGTGCGTGCGTGTGTGTGTGTGTGTGTGCGTGCGTGCGTGGTGCGTGTGCGTGCGTGCGTGCGTGCGTGCGTGCGTGCGTGCGTGCGTGCGTGCGTGCGTGTGCGTGTGCGTGTGTGCGCGCGTTCGTTCGTGCGTGCGTGCGTGCGTGCGTGCGTGCGTGCGTGCGTGCGTGCGTGCGTGCGTGCGTGCGTGCGTGCGTGTGATTAGGGTTTTAGGGCGCATCGACCACAGTAGATCATTTAGCGCCCTCCATTTTGCATGCATGGAAGTGTTCAGCATAAAGCCATAGTGCCATTGTTGGTGGATGTGCCTGCTGCACCAACTGTCATTTGGTGCTGCACATGCAGCATAGTCAGTGCTGCTGCAAAACCCTGTCTGAGCAAAAAGTCTGAAGAACAGAACTAAAACCATATTAGGGAAACTATTGAGATAAAACTCAGAAAAAAATGTCAATGGACATACAATTATGAGTGGTGAAGAGGGATTCAAATGTTGTACAGAAGGTATTCAAGCTCAAGGGCATGAGGGCGAGTTGGGTCACATTGGGAGGAGCATGTGCATGACGTTTTCACATATGATGAAAGCAGACTCCCTTGGGGTTCAACCTTGTCTGTGATTATAAATTAGGTTTGATCTGCGGGTGACATAAATTGTATCAAACATATTTTCTCAATTTAGCATAATGACTAAGCCACCACCTAAAAACAAAGAAAACTTCATTCTCTTGAAGAGCATTTGTATTTGTGAATTAAAAAATAAATCCATACAATGGATTAATATTTCGTTTGAGTCAGATTACACAGTTACATGCAGATAATGTAGAGGGGTACGGGCCACGTCGGACTGGGCGGTGCCCGAGCGGGTTTCTGGGCATTGGGCGGTTGGCGGCTGGGTGGTTGGCCGCCACCGAGCCGGCTGGTTGGTTGCCGGCGGGCGACTGCGGTTGGCCGCCGCCGGGCCGGCTGGTGGCTACCGGGGAGTCGTCCCCCTCGCCCACAACTTCTGCAACCGCTCCGACATCCTTCCAACCCTTCTGCGGCCCGTTGCCACCACTACACAAATTTGTTATAGCGAGACCAGGCTTCTATCCGCATCACATACGCCCGTGAGTGCGCCCGGCTGGTCATGTAGCGAGGAGGGGTTGTGGGTTTTGGGTGTGACGTGACACTGTTCGGTGGCTATGATTCGGGTACACGACATGGGTACTTTTACCGCGGCCGGCACTCGTCCATTTACAGGACCCACCCGTGTACTCCGAGACAACACAGGGGCCCACAACCCCTCCTCGCTACATGACCAGCCTGGCGCACTCACGGGCGTATATGATGTGGATAGAAGTCTGGTCTCGCTAAAAACAAATTCGTGTAGTGGTGGCGAAGGGCCGCAGAGGGGTTGGAAGGATGTCGGAGCGGGGGACGAGTAGCCTAGGGGTAAGTTGCTCGTCTTACAATCGAAAGGTTGTGAGTTCGAGTGTCACTTGTCGCTACTCTTCACCAGCGACCAATCGGCATGAGAGATCGGCGACGCTACATGACTCGATGGTCGATGTGTCGCAAAACTAATAACAAACAAACAAACAGGTGCCGGAGCGGTTCCAGAAGTTGTGGGTGAGGGGGACGACTCCCGGGCAACCACCAGCCGGCCCGGCGGCGGCCAACCACCCACCTGCCAACCGTCCAATGCCCAGAACCCGCTCCGGCACCGCCTAGCCCGACGTGGCCCGGACTCTCCTACAATAACCCTTCAGAAGCATGAGCAAAATTGAAGCAATAAAACAACAGCATTCCGATAAAACACCGAACGGGTGCAGTCCATTTAAAAGACGTCGTTGGTAAGCATCGCGACGAACTAGCCCCGTGTCTGAGAAGCGGAAGTGGCCGCCAGCAGTAGGTTCCACGACGAGTCTGCCCGGATGAGAAGGCTCTACGTGGCACGCTGAGGTGGAAAGGCGGTGGCTCCAGCGTCCCAGCCAGCGTCGAATAGGTGGAGTGCCGGATCGGATCGCCTCAGGGCCTCGTGGATCATTCCGGGCTCTAAACAGGGCAATGTTGTCGCGGCGGGTGACGAGGTCACGGACACTATGGCAGGTCAGGGTTGCCACTGTCGACAGGATGCGGGCACGTCGGCGACGATCCAAGCCAAGAAATTATTATCGCCCATTGCATTCTTCTGAGGCGATATTGAGCAGCCCGCCCTAGACAGTGGGGCAGTATAGGATGTGTGGAGAGACGCAATACTGAATCAGGAGTTTGTGTGCTTCGGGTGTGAGATGGTGGCGGATTTTTCGGAGACAGAACAAGATGGCGTTGCACTTTTTGACAACGTGGGAAATGCGCTCTTCCCAGGACAGGGTGTGGTCAATGATGACTCCCACCATCTTGAGGAATGACGACGGGGTTAGGAAGTGACAATTATAAGTTGGTAGAATGCGGCTTTTTAGGGATTGAGCTGTGCCCACAAGGGCTAGGAGGGTAGTTTTATTGGGGCCCCTTGTCAGGAAGCTGGATGTGAAGTAGCACTGAAAAGTAATGATGTTCTCCTGCTGGGATTTAAGTGTGGGCAAGTCATCAGGACATCAGGATGTGCAGAGTCTAACAGCTGAATTATTTACCATCTGTGTGAACAACTTTGATGATCATCAATGAATAAACAACACAAATTACATTGCACACAGTTGATTAGGTTGAATTATACAGCCTTGATCAAATTTGGTTAATGTCACTGAGCCATGCCAATGAGACTTGTATTTGTGTGGACTTGACATATAGTAAAATGCTCAATGTTATAGTGATCCAGACTTGTTTTTTCTGTCATAATATTTTGGACATCATTTTCATGTCAGAAAATATTACAACACAGCTTGACAGCTATATTGGTCATCAGGGTTTGTGACTTCCAGCATCTTTACATGAATATAATGAATATGCATTTAGAGCAATAGTTGGATATTTGGGCTTTCATGCATATCAATGGGTACAGTCATATTACACCCACCATTTGGAACATAAAGTAGTGATTAAAACAAATAACAAACAAAACTTGTGCTGAGAATTGCATTGACTTGAATCCTATTGTATCATTGTATCCATTGACTTGCCATAAAATAAAACACTTGGGCAAGATGCTGGCAATTTAAAAATGGGTGATAGGATTTTTGATTGGATTGTGGCTTTATGACGCCCTCAGCAGCTGAGGCCATACAACGTCGCCTGCCTCTCACCCTGGCAGGAAGGGCGGCATCGTGGGGAATCGAACCCCGTACCTCTGGCTTGCCAGACGCTCAGCTTAACCACTGAACTACCGACGCCCCAATGGGTGATAGGAATGCTAGGATATCTTTAATCATTATTTACATACAACACCCTTATGGTAGAATGCAGTGCTTCAAAAGTATTGCATGCACCCATATTCCTCATCTGCCATATCTGCATTCTTCATCTGCCACACAAACCATGACTGCAGGGCAACATACCATCAGGTCCAGGTGATGGTATTTCCTCTGAAGGTGATTCAAAGTTGGCAATATCACCCAATGGAAGTGATTGGTTAAGAATGCTGTTCAGCACAGCCTGATCATGTTCGTTTTCCATACTACTGGTTGTCTGCGAAAATGCACAAATGGTAACATTAATATTAAGCATTTGTTGATCATTCATTAGCAATACATGGAGAAAACAAGATAAGCAGATGTTGGGCAGGAGTACTGAAATCAGGATCATCTCATCATGGTCAGTCAGTCAAGCAAATGGAGAAAAATCACATTTCTGTAGCTTTTAGCAGCAAGTTTGGGATAAATTACTAAATGGAATGGATGTGAAAATTGCTGCTTTTGGAGGATCTATGCATTCCAGCTACCTACATTTTGTGGGCTCTAGGTGAAAGGCAAGACTCATTTACATAGTAAGTGTGTATGACTTGTATCATACCTGGAAGTGAAATGGATTGCAACCAAATGGGCCATGTTCACCAGTCACACTGATCCTTTCCAACTTGCATTGAGCCAGGTGGGATGCAACATGAAGGATGCACTTTTTGCAATTCGTAAAGACAGGTAATTTGCAACAAACTAATGAAATCTGCCACAAACAATTTGTGAAGTAATAAAACATACAATAATCTTCAACAAATTAATCTAGCCTGATGAAACAATTTCAAGTGAAAACATAAAAATCTGCAGTTTATGGTAATCTTTGATTCCTTGGAATTTATTTTTCCAATGCAATTTTTAGTAATGTGCTTAGCATGATGACAGCTCATTTCCTATGTAAATACATACCTTTCACTTGGGAGGCAAGATGATACACAAAAAGGGGCTTGGAGTTAAATAACATAGCATAAAGGGTAGAATTAAAAATAAATGGACAAGGAGCATATCCCAGCTGAATAGAGCCTAAGCTTCTGTACAATGAAACATGTTTAAAATTGACAATTTCAAAACATATTTCCTTTAAAAATGTCGAACAAAAAAACCTAATATAGCCTAACATTTTGTGTTTGTGATGATTTATTGTATTTTACACCAAATTATGACAATAGCCTAACCTGACCAGACTGGTTAGGATTTTTCCACTTCAATCCATGCACTCTATTCAATGTTATTAAATGTATTTACCACTGTTGACTTAAAAGTAATCTTGCAGAGAAAATGAGTGGTCAGGTCATATCATCTCAATAGTCGGTTTTACAGCAGAACTTTGCTTCAGGAAAGAGACCTGGGATGAGATAGAGGGAGAAGACCTGACATAATGATCTGCATACATTAAAAATGACCACCAAATATAATTATCAAATCAGTTTTAATAACGAAATAGGTCTACTGTTGATGCAGAAATAAGTAAAATTAATCTTATGAACATCAGTAAATTGCAATACACTTTCTGATTTACATGGAGACTACACTCAGCTCTACTGTATATGGCAGCCAACAAATGAATGCCAGAGAGCAACTTGGCCCTATGGTTAAATTAGCAAAAGATGCAATTGTAAACCCACTTCCTGAACAACTGCATACAAAATAACAACAAAAGTATACTTAATTAATGTCAAACAACTTCATAAATCCATACCTGATACTTCTGATGTGCTCACAATACATAACTAGTAAATGTTCACAACACACCCCATGAGGAAGAAGGTGCAAGGTAAAAAAAAAAAATTAAAAAAAAAAAAGGAAAAAAAAATAAGAAATTAAAAAAAAAAAAAAATAAAAAAAAAAAAAAAAATTTAAAATTTAAAAATAAAAAAAAAAAAATTTCATTTAAAATAAAATAAAAATATAAAAAAAAATAAAAAAAAAAAAAAAAAAAAAAAAAATAAAAAAAAAAAATTAAAAAAAAAAAGTTTTATTTTTTTTTAATTATGGATGCATGTGCACCAACTGACCAGTTACTTGCCATCTATTGGATATAGGTTTCAGAATGTATAATGGTGTAAGGAAAATTATGATAAAGTGATCTTTCTAAGATTTTTTTAATTCTCACCATAAAGAACAATTTTGTTCCAGTGAAAAATCTGAGAAAATTGATTGAAACCAATTCTTATTAATATTAAAAGCTCTGATGTACTTTTTTACTTCATGTCTGGAATATGTAGTTGAAGGAAGGAATAACTTAGAAGGCTCAAAAGCTAGTGGATATGAGAGCAAATTGCCACTGTAAAACTGACTAATCACATCAAGGTGAAAACATTGTACCTCTTTAAAGCTCCAGAAAATAAGGTTACCTTTGACCTTTAAATTTACCACTAACTTAACCTAACCTAGCACAAACTCACTGCCTTTTTAGGAAAACGATTCATATTTAATTCCCAAATTTCATGAGTTTTTAAGGAAATTTTGCATAGCTTACAACACCAAAACCTAAGCTGACTTGACAAGACTTAATCACCATATGCTTCGTGGAGGTAGATAGGTTGGTAAAATGTGCAAAACTTGTCTTTTGGTTATCTTAAAGTGCAATATGTAATGCCCGAAATTATACTACAAAATTTAACTGAATTATGCTGCAAAGCGTCAATAATAACTGACGAATAACACAGCGTCTAAAAGTGTGCGAGACACTACTTCAAATGCGAGATCTTCAGACATTCCATACAAGCGCACACTACCACTGGAACCTATACAACATATAAAAACCTTATATTATGATAATATACAACCAAAATAAATGCGCAAGGCTTCTAACAATGCAGTATCATCAGTATCATTCGTAATCTCTTCACCTTTCGGCCGACACATACTTCCAAGGTTTGGGATTTGCAGAGGTGTACAGTGGGGAACAGTGACGTCACATGAGCCAGGAAGGTGACGTCACAGAAGTCAGGTGTTAATGACTGGTTAAGCCATGTTAGGTAGTCAGAATCCTAACGTTTATGACGTCACTACCATGACTTTTATGACGTCACTATTCCCCAATGCACAGCTCTCTACAAACCACTAGCCTTTGCAATAGGTGTCGCCCGAAAGGTAAAGATTGCCAGTATCATCCACCGATTCCAATCCAATCTCATCTGATGACATCACTTTGGGACGTAATTACTTTGTAGGGTTGTTTGGTAGACTGATGTGTGCGAAGACTAATTTAGTAAAGTAGTGATTCAGGGTCGGTTTTCACCTGCCCTGAGAGACATCCGTATATTGCTTCATCTTATTGGCGGCAATATTTCGAAAAATGGCCATTGCAACAATAAGGCCGAGGAAAAAGAGCAGCCGTGTTCCTTTTCAGAAAAATATAATTGGTGTGGATGACGTTATTTAGTTTGCATGCTTTTCAGGAAAAACATGCGCACATGGAGAATGGCATTCACAAATATGGCAGACAAATTTAATAACCACCTAAGACGTTCAAACGCATTTACCACGGATGTGACTGAAATTGATTGGGGAACTGGACTAATGGATGTATTGATGGAATTTGTATCCGGAGGGACCATAGGCTGAAAAAGTAACTCGTTCAACGGAAGGGTCGGGGTATGTGCTCATGCGTTCCGGAAGGGAACCTCCATATGTTCAATTTGGTTAACGAAGCTTAATTAAGCTTCGCCTGATTTGGAGAACCAATGCTAAGAGATAGTCTGTTGACTTAGACCAATTCTTAACTTGACCAATGCTAAGTCAAGTTAAGGATTGGGGGCGGTTGTCCCCCGGAGCGCATACAAGATGACATTCCTTACGTTTATACTCACGCACATGTTACCCGAGAACTGCCGCATATGGTCCCTGTCCCTACTTGTGTGGGGATGCATTTTGCCCTTTTAACGTTTCTTCTGGCCCACCAAGAGAAAGGCGCTGACTCCGCGAACTCGTAACTTTATCCTTCGGCTGTTTATGGGTGACAATACTGATGTTGAAGTTGCAGTTAGATGAGCAGTGCGGATTCCATATGAAGATCGGCACGTACAAGGAGCGTGAGATCAAAGTATTTTTATCTAGGTATTCGAACATATTTGCACAATAGCTTCCAAAAGGTTGAAGATATGAGAGTGAAGAACGATAGTATGGAACGAATAAAGACATAAGTCATAAAGATATAAAAAGATCGGTACAACTATGAGCAACAAGAACCCTTCTTGGTAGCACTCTGGACACTGAACCACATCCCCACGAAATTCGTCGATCGGCCTTCCCAGGAATACCGAAAAGCAAGCTTTCTATTCTTATGAGTGCTGTTTTAAGGATGTTTAGTGTGCTGCTACTGACAATGGTTTCTGGTAGCTGGTTCCAGTGTTCTACTACCCGTTGGTGAGGAAAGACTGCCTTAACTTTGTCCTGCTGTGATTAACTTTAGTTTTGAATTGATGACCGCTAAGTGCATCATTTATGTTAAATTCAAACATTTTCCTGAGATATGCTGTTCCTGGCCACGACGAATTTAAAGACCTGGATGAGATCTCCTCTCAGCCATCTACATCTAAGTAAAAACATATTCAGTTTCTTAAATCCTTCCTCATATGACAGGTTGTTTAGGCCATTAACCATTTATATTGCCCTCTTGTGTACTGTGGCCTGACATATGCGCAATAAAGCTTCCGAGTGACTTCCTCACTTTTGTATGGTACATTCCTATTTATTGCCCAAGGCATTGTTAGTTCCTTCTTCCTGGTTTCTTTTGGTCTGTTTTGATGCCTCGCATTTTGTGTTCAGAATAACACCTGAGTCCTTCTCCTGCTGAGTCACATATAGTACTTGGCCACCCATCAAGTATGGAGGCTTCATATGCCGCCTAACTAGATGCATGCTTTTCACTTATCAAAATTCATCCCAAAAAATATCAGCGATAGATCGAAGAATGATAGCTATGAAGCAAGCCAAGTGGACTTGGAAGTAGAAGATACCCATTATGAGACCCAACCGCAAAGGTTTCATTTAAAGCTGGAAAACTCTCAGAAAGCTCGATGTGATGCTCTTCGTGATCAGGTCGAACTTGGAACATCAATAAACTGCCTTTAACTGTCCTACCCTAAGCAGCGTGCACAAGATGATATTCATTAGGAAGCCCCGAAGAACATGAGTTAAAATAGGCAAAGTTAATATCAAATAGCACAGATCAAATAATGGATACAAGCTAGTTTCCGGGACCGGCATGGTCCAGTTTGTCACGTTTTTTCGACAGGATCTCCTCTCCCACTTTTGACCGGTCCCGTATGTATGGGACTCTGTATGCATGACAAACCAGTGATCAGATTCTCCTGTTGTGCTGAAATTTGGGTCAAACTAACGAGGTATGCCATCAAATGAAACAATGCCTAGGCAGGGAGAGGTGATCCTGTCGGCAAAATCCCGTATATATGTTGCGAAAAAAAATGGTAGTACTCGGTATGGCTAATGAGAAGAAGGTAGGAAATCCGAAAATGATCTTCGGCCTGGCACATGTGACGTCACTTTTCAACTTTATTGACGTTCTGCTCCAGTTGATACAACCTTACTTCACCTGGCCTTGTGCGTGTGTTGTTTTGGGGGGTGATTTTCTGGGTGGGTTGGGTTGGTGCTCCTTCGTTGTTAATTGGTACATTCCACCCGAGATCCAGTGAAGACTTACCTTTTCTAACCTTCATTTTCTAAAGGTAAGTACCGTTTTCTTGTTGGTTCGCTCTTGCTCTTTATAGCCTTCATTGGGTATATTATGGATGGTATGTAGACCTAGGCACTTCGTCGCATTTGTCGCTGAGGCGTCCATACCTTGGTAACTACGTAGGTAGGTACCTACCTACAAAGTCCCTAGGTACCTGCCTAGGTGTTGTTTTATTTGCTGGTATACTACGTTAGTTTGACCCAAATTTCAGCACAACAGGAGAATCTGATCACTGGTTTGTCATGCTTACAGAGTCCCTATGTGCTTGAACTTGTTTCTGGGAAATTTGAGCTCCAAGATGTGACAAATCTGGAGGTCAAGATGAACATTGTTTCAGTGTAGGATTTCCATTTTTTTCTTGTTGATGGAGTACAAAATTTTGAGCTGGAGTACAAAAATATAGCTATGCACTTATTGACAATTAACCTTGTTTTGGTCGGGCTGAAAACCAATATACTTACCCACTTCTTACCCTGGCAGAGATGGCAGGCACTACAAGGAATCAAGACCTTGTACCCCTGAAAACTGCTAAACCAAGGCACAACACCACTTCCACATTTACACCCAACACCATACTCTGCACCAGGTCATACAACCTTGCACTGGGTAAACATGTCATGATTGCTGGAAAATAAAGCTGGGTCTGATTCCCTTACCCCATCAACAATCTATGGCAAATACCAGGCTGGCAAGCAGGAGAGGGTCAGAGTAAAATTTTATGGATTTACTTTAAATTCAATTTTAATAAAATTTAACAGCTATTATGGATCCTTCGCTGATGCTGATGAAAATGCTGTTTTATTTCAAAGCATATGATTTATCTTTACACACATTTCCAATTTTTTTTACTCATTCATAAGTTTGCAAATGGCATTGTTTTCTTTGTGTTATCTCCTCAGAGAACTTGCTTGCTCTGTGGCCACTTAGGAAATTTAAAGTGACCTTGTATCAAATGGGCTCATTGTGTCTTTAAAAAAAAGCTGTCTCTAGCAAAATGTCCTTAGATTGTGCATTGAAAGCACCTTAATGGCCAAACAAGGCTTGAATCATTTACTCAGGCAATACCAAGTACCCCCAGAATTGCCAACTAGGGATTTCTGGTGTTTCTTGGCAAGCATGCCAGGACAAATATCTAATGATGAATATTGAATACATATTGAATATCAAAATAGTGAAGGACATCATAATCAAAATATCATTTACTTGTCTTTTGTATTTGCTCAGGACTCCTCAGAGGTAAGATCTGAATCATCACTGGCTATGGTTGGATTGTGCTTTTCTTTGGAACAATCTTAGGAAAAAAGTTGGAAAATTTCCAATTTTGTTTTCTGAAAGGTGAGATTGGACCAAGCTTGGTTGCATTATGTTATATTTTTTTAAACATTGTATTTGATGCTATATTTGCTAACTCCAAGCCCATTTTGTGTTGCTTTGCTAACCAACTGAGCAGGTGGCATTTGCAGAGGACATATTGGGATAAATCACAGGTTTCATGGAACATTTTAAAGCATATATTTAGCTGATTTTCATAAATTTGATCAATTCAAGAGCACACCATATATTGGGCAATTATGGGGGAAAATTTCAGAAGCATGTTTTTAATATCAGTTATGGTTGTTAAGGGCATTTCAGCCATTTCATGTATCATATTGTTATCTTTGAGTGAGATGATATGATATTGTGCACTCATGTATCATGCAAATGTGTGCTTTTCAGTTCATAAACAAATTAATGCCAATAAATTGGGCTTTCAGTGTAGAATTTATAGTGAAGCATAATGTAACATTTTAAAAGATGCCTAACTGAACCTAGACTAAGCCATTTCTTATGGAAAGTCACAAATTTCACAACAAATTCATTCTAAGAATAAGGATTTGAACCAGAAAAAGCCTGACCTACTCTATCCCAGCCTCTTTCACTTCATGGAGGAGAAACTTGCCACTTAACTTTTGTTGCATCCAAACTGCACTGCAATATACTCCCACATACCTAAGTATAGTCACATTTGCAGTTCAGGTATGATTAATAGCCAACATTTTCCAATTTCCATATCCATCAAATGATCACATATTTGAACTATAGATCACCATTGTGTTCTATTCAGTGGTTGGTGATGTCAACTGGTATCACATGAATGTTCATGCAATGGTACCAGGTTCAAGAAACTCTTCACATGGTTAGACACATGCGAACCATTGACTCTCTGCTCTGCTCTTGTCACAACTGGTCATGTTTTTGTGCCTCTATGACAAGGGAAGGCAGTAAGCAAAAGATTTGATGCAGGTGGTTAGTGGAAGGAGGATGTGTTCTTGTATAGGGCTAGGTTAAGGAGAGGTTATGTTGTGTTATGTTGGGTCTCTTGGAATTATCCTGAGTATCCCAAGCTTCTAGAATTATCAATCAGCCATGTGGACACTGTAGAAGGGGGAGTGGCCACATGGCTCAGGTTTCTGTCAGCATAGAAGAATATGCTTGTTTCCACTTGGTGTTTAAGTTTAAGATAGAGTTTAATATTAAAATAACCAGCTTATATTACACTAGGTAGCTTCTATAATTATTGGCCAGCTGTATGGATGCTTTGTAGACCTGTGGTGTTCAGGGACATGTGATGTTCCAAATTTCAACAGAGCAGACTTTGACTGCATGAGAGTGGCTTTAAGTGCCATCAGATGGGAAGAAGAATTCTCCAAGTTAAATGCCTGTGAAATGTTGGAAAAGTTCAAATCTTACTTGAAGGAAATTCAGATTAGACATGTCCCCCAAAAGCAAAGATGCAAAAGAAGGGTAGGAAAGCCAGCATGGCTTACACCAGACTTGATAAAAGCAATTAAGGCTAAGAAAACTGCATTTAGAGTCTTTAAAGAAGCCTCAAATGTCGTTAATCTAAAGGCGTATTGAAAAGCTAGAGACACTGTGAAGCAAAAAACCATAGCAGCAAAGCGAGCAAAAGAACTTGATTTAGCTACAAACTGTAACGGGGACAGTAAAAAGTTTTTTAGTTTCTACAAGCTGAGTAAAGTTTCTAGCACAATTGGTCCACTGGAAGTAAATGGGACTACATTGGGTGAGATGGTTGAGGAGCTGAGCAAGCAGTTTAAATCAGTGTTTACATTGGAAGATATGACCAATCTGCTGACCATGCACCATAGTTCAGTGACATGTGATCTGACAAATGATGTTTATTTCATTGATAGTGATGTTGTTTACAATCATCAGGAAAATAAAGCCAAACAAGGCATCAGGACCTGATTAAATTTATGCTAGGATGTTGCGGGAAGCTGAAAAGGAACTGGCATTTCCACTTAGTATAATATTTTGTAGATCACTCACAAAATGAAATTCCAACAGATTGGAAAAGGGCAAATGTAGTTCCTATTTTCAAGAAAGGGGAAAGAGGGAAAGTTGAAAACTATAGGCCAGTATGTCTCACATCCCTAGTCTGCAAGGTACTCAAATCGATTATCAAGGATATAATAATTATCTGGAAAGGAACAGGTTGATTCAAGATACTCAACATGGGTTTAGAAAAGGACTGTCATGCCTCACAAATCTCTTGTACTTTTTGAACTTCATCACAGAACAGGTTGATCAGGGAAATCAGGTTGATGTAGCATATCTTGACTTTAGTAATGCCTTTGACAAGGTACCCGTAGACGGTTAATGATACAGCTTCAGTCCCATGGTATTGCAGATGGCATCTTAAAATGGATAAAGTTGTGGCTTTCAGGTAGACAGCAAAGAGTGATGCTAAATGGTACAAAGTCATCATGGCAAAATGTTCTTAGTGGAGTCCCCCAGGGTCAGTGCTGGGGCCACTACTGTTCATTATATTTGTAAATAATATCGAAAGTGACCTAAACAGTACTTAGTATAATATTTTGTAGATCACTCACAAAATGAAATTCCAACAGATTGGAAAAGGGCAAATGTAGTTCCTATTTTCAAGAAAGGGGAAAGAGGGAAAGTTGAAAACTATAGGCCAGTATGTCTCACATCCCTAGTCTGCAAGGTGCTCAAATCAATTATCAAGGATATAATAATTATCTGGAAAGGAACAGGTTGATTCAAGATACTCAACATGGGTTTAGAAAAGGACTGTCATGCCTCACAAATCTCTTGGACTTTTTGAACTTCATCACAGAACAGGTTGATCAGGGAAATCAGGTTGATGTAGCATATCTTGACTTTAGTAATGCCTTTGACAAGGTACCCGTAGACGGTTAATGATACAGCTTCAGTCCCATGGTATTGCAGATGGCATCTTGGTGATGCTAGAGTGATGCTAAATGGTACAAAGTCATCATGGCAAAATGTTCTTAGTGGAGTCCCCCAGGGTCAGTGCTGGGGCCACCACTGTTCATTATATTTGTAAATAATATCGAAAGTGACCTAAACAGTAAAGTTTTGAAATTTGAGGATGATTTGAAGGTCTTCAGGGCAATAACAGGTCAAGATGATCATATCTCGCTGCAAAAAGACTAAGACAAGCTTGTGAAGTGGTCCAAAGAAGGGCAAGTGAAATTTAACTTTGACAAGTGCAAAATCATGCATGTAGGTAGGCAGGATATGATGGCTCCATACTTGATGGGTGGCCAAGTGCTATCAGTGACTCAGCAGGAGAAGGGTCTAGGTGTTATTCTAAACACAAAATTGGGGGCATCAGAACTGACCAAGGAAGCCAGGAAGAAGGCACTGAGAATGCTTGGGGCAATAAATAAGAATGTATCATACAGAAGTGAGGAAGTCATCAGGAAGCTTTACTATGCATATGTCAGGCCACATTTGGAATACTGCATCCAAGCTTGGTCTCCTAGCTATGAAGAAAGATTGTTGGCTTTTAGAGAGAGAGAGATTACAAAAGAGTGCTACAAAAATGGCTAATGGTATAAGCAACCTGGCATATGAGGAAAGATTGAAGAAATTGAGTATGTTTTCACTTAGATATAGAAGGCTGAGATGTGATCTCATTGAGGTCTTTAAATTTGTCGATGGTCTGGAGAGGGGATATCTTTGGGAAAGGTTTGAATTTAACAGAAATGATGCAATTAGAGGTCATCAATTAAAAATTAAAGTTAACCACAGCAGAACAAGGTTAAGACAGACTTTCTTCACCAACAGGGTAGTAGAACACTGGAACCAGCTGCCAGAAACCATTGTCAGTAGCAGCACATTGAACATCTTTAAAAACAGCATCGACAATCATGATGAAAATTATTATAATAACATATAATGCTTGCTTTTCAGTATTACAGGGAGGGCTGATCGACAGATTTGGTGGGCAACTAGTTGATTGTACAGAGTGCAACCAAGAAGAGCCCTTGTGACTCATAGTTGCACTAATCTTTTATGTCTTTATGTCCTTATGCCTTCCGGGAGCGAGGCGGGGGGAGGATGAAGCTATCAAACTTCCATGAGGCCGGATTAGAGGGGGCAGCAACAACTTTCCAAAAATCTGTGAATGTCATCATTAATCATATGACATTGCATCATAAACAATGAGCCTAACATATGTTTACCTCCTTCCTGGTCAAACTTGGTCCTTCCTGGTTCCGCCGCTCTTGCATGGGTCTATTCAAGTTTGGTGGACCTCTCTGATGTTTGGTTTCTAGAAGTGCTTTAGGGAGCTGTCAAAACACCTGATCTGAGACATTGAACCACCATGAGTGGACCTTCTGCTGGACTTTGTGGGCCTTCATGAGCAGCATGAGGCTCATGCCACGTCTAACAGATCTGATCTAGAACCTCCAAATATAATGAAGGCTCCTGTCGACTGTTCGGGATGGTGTGGCCACATGGCTTGGGTTTCTGTAGTATAGAGGAATATGCTTGTGTCCTTTTGGTGTTTCAGTTTGGAATAGATTTAAGATAGAGTACAACAAAAAATGCAAGGTAACTGTGGGAAGTGTGATGGTATGGGAGTCATTGGTGACTTCAGAAGGAAAGTGGATATGTTATCAAAGGGGGTGGAACACCTGAAGTGTTTGGTGACAGGCCCATCACAGGGAATGCCAGCCAGGAGTGGTAACATCCATCCTCCCTATGGTAAATGTAAGTGTAGAATGTTATTTGAGGGCCATTGGGTTGAATACCAGGGTGGCGATTTTCAAGCTTAGTGTGAGGATTTGTGTGGTGGGGATTTTTGGGGGAGGACTGAAATGTTTGCAATAGGTGGGTTGTATCTGAGCAAGAGAAGAGTGGAACTGCTCAGGAATAGGTATGAGGAGTCAGTAGGAAACAGGGAACCGGGCAGGTCATGGGGGATGTAGCTGATGAAGAGAGAAGTACTGCAAGCAAGGGAAGGAATGGTTTATATTTTAATCATGTTTTATGTCAATGCCAGAAGTGTTGGGGGAAAAACATTTATGGAACTGCACGCATATATGTCGTCTGAAAAGCTAGATTTTGTATGCATAACAGAAGAATGCGATTACAACAGAGGCTTAACAGAGGCATGTGAGAAAAAAAAATTATAATCAGAAAAGGAGTGTTTAATTTATTATATTATATGTATGTTTTTATTTATTATAATTAAGACAACTGGTGAAATAGTGACAAGCTATGGTTTTCTTCACTTTATCATGTTGTTTTATTGAGTTTTCTTCCTTTCTTGTGATATTTATTACCTAATTATTGATCTGCGTCGGCGCCACTGGCGGTTGATGACGCGCGGCGTCTGTGTCGGCAGATGGCCCGCAAGCGGGAGCCGCCACGGTCGGCGGGACGCCAGCGGCAGGCGTCCGCCGCCGGACCCAAGGCTGAGCAGGACGTCGGCTACGTCAAGATGCGCGCCCAGCTGGTGCAGCTGGGGCTGGCCCTGCGCGAAATCCCCGGCGACGGGTGAGGCCGGTGTGCGGCTGTGTGGAGGATGGAGTGGTGCTGCTTCCCGCCCGCTCCAGCTCCGCAGTAATGTGTATGATCTGATGATGTGATCAGTCTGTGAGAGTCTCCATGTCGGGTGTGTTTAAATACATGAAATACCATCATATGAGCACATCAACATCAGTTACACTGGCAAAACACGATACCAGCAAGATGCACAAAACATGCCTCCAAAAATAATGTCCATATCAATGACATGACGTAACCCTACCACAGGATCTGCATATAGGCCATATCAAACATGGTACCCCGTTTCACCATTTTCCGTTGATCATGAGTAAACTGTTTTCGATTAGCACTGAACCATGTGTCATCATAATCAGTTCATCGTCGAAGTAATAAACAATCGTTCAGATAATTTACTTTGAAAGATATCAGTTGGGACGGACTAAAGGGTCATGCTCAAATTAAACGTTAATTATTCCTACAATACTGGTTCAAGCATAACGAATCACCGTCACAGCACAATGTTATGATAACAGAGACGATGTCATTCCAAGCAAGCTAGTGCAAAGTCTGACCACTACGACTCAAGCTGTTTTTCACTGACGATGCCTGCCATGTTTCCTTGAGCACCTTTTACTGATGTCTTGATCACTGGAATGCATGTTATCTGTATCGTTGGGAATGTGTTTCTTCGAATATCTAATGTGATGATACATTCCGCTTGCAATATTTGTTCCTGGGAACGTGTATCAGACACGATATTTTGTAGAGCGTCATTTTCCATTACGATTTATGAACAGCAATGCGTCTCACGTCCGAACTGCGGCTCGCCGTGTTTTCAATTTCTATTGCTACCCAAAAAAAAGCTCTTCTAACCCATGCGATATTTGCACACAATATAATTGAGTGATTTGTCCCACGATAGTTTGTGGTGTTTGTCACAGCAGCACATGGTTCAATCGTTTCCACTGTGGTACCGGTTGTAGCTCAGCTGTATCTGTCGTGATACTCGCTGTACCCGTTCTGATACCCACTGTACCTCAGCTGTACCTTCTGTGGTGCCGACTGTACCTCAGCTGTACCCGCTGTAATGCCTGTTGTGGTGCCCACTATGGTACCCGGCCGCACCTCAGCTGTACCTCCCGTGATGCCCGGTGCGGTACCGGCTGTGGTACCGGCTGTGGCTCAGCTGTGTCCACGATGCGGCAGAAACTGCCTGTTCCGGGCGCTGGCCGATCAGCTGACCGGCTGTGCTGGCGACCACAAAATGCACCGACGCCAAACCGTCGACTTCATCGTCCAACACCGCGACGAGTTCGAGCCGTTTGTGGAAGACGACGTACCGTTCGACAGACACGGTGAGTTGGCAGACTCGACCGACACACGAGCGCCAACTCAAACAACACACGAACGCTGACTGGAGGCAGAAATTTGTCATTGTTTGAACAGTTGAAGTAGCCATGTTGACATGCGCTAACCTTGTATCTTTTTTGTATGGCTCGAGCTCGTCAGACATTTATATTTTGAGCGAATACAAACTTCTGCAAATGAGAAAAGAAAGAGGAAGATGAGCTGTGTTGCAAAGTGTAATATTTCAATGCTTTATATGTGTGGTAAGTTAGCACCCGTGTTTCTGCAGCATGTCGTCCTACAGGGACGTGCTGTATCGCTGTATGTGATTTCTTGCCGCTCCACACGTTCTTTGAATGCCAGTGTCATTGATGTCAGATGTCGATGTCGATGTCGCGTGTCTGTGAACTGTGCTCTCCGGTGTCACTGCGATCTATCCTACACCCAGCTCTCCGGTGTCACTGCGATCTATCCTACACCCAGCTCTCCGGTGTCACTGCGATCTATCCTACACCCAGCTCTCCGGTGTCACTGCGATCTATCCTACACCCAGCTCTCCGGTGTCACTGCGATCTATCCTACACCCAGCTCTCCGGTGGTACTGCGATCTATCCTACACCCAGCTCTCCGGTGGCGCTGAGATCTATCCTACACCCAGCTCTCCGGTGGCACTGTGTTATACGTGGTATTACATGGTATTGTATTTTATTACTGTCATACTACATGGTACTGTACCTAACATCAAAGTAATCTATCAAAGTAATCATATTCTATCTTACACCATACTATTCCTGACACTATACTGTATTCAACATCGCACTTTGTCTGACACACCGCACTCTGCCCGACACTGTGCCGTCTGACACTAGCACTGCTCTACTACTGCTCTGCTACCCTACTGCTCCGTTTGACACTGCTCTATCTGACAGTGGCCTGCTTGGTTGACGAAGGCACTTACGCCGGCAACGACAGCATCGTGGCGTTCGCGCGCAACCACGGAGTGACCGTCGTCATAACCGGCGGGCACCGTCGTGGTGCCATGTACCTCCACGCGCCAGGTAATGTTATCGCCACACACCAGGTAACTATCGGGCACCGTCGTGGTGCCATGTACCTCCACGCGCCAGGTAATGTTATCGCCATACACCAGGTAACTATCGGGCACCGTCGTAGTGTCATGTACCTCCACGCGCCAGGTAATGTTATCGTCATACACCAGGTAACTATCGGGCACCGTCGTAGTGCCATGTACCTCCACGCGCCAGGTAATGTTATCGTCATACACCAGGTAACTATCGGGCACCGTCGTGGTGTCATGTACCTCCACGCGCCAGGTAATGTTATCGCCACACACCAGGTAACTATCGGGCACCGTCGTGGTGCCATGTACCTCCACGCGCCAGGTAATGTTATCGCCACACACCAGGTAACTATCGGGCACCGTCGTGGTGCGATGTACCTCCACGCGCCAGGTAATGTTATCGCCACACACCAGGTAACTATCGGGCACCGTCGTGGTGCCATGTACCTCCACGCGCCAGGTAATGTTATCGCCACACACCAGGTAACTATCGGGCACCGTCGTAATGCGAAATGCCGCCATACGCCAGATGTTATCGCCACACACCAGGTAACTATCAGACACCATCGTAATGCGATATACCGCCGTACGCCGGATAGCGGTATCACGTTACACCAGCTAATGACATCGTTGTGTGCTAGGTACATTGACCAGGTGCCGTCGCTATTCGAAAGAGAAACCATCGGCATACTAGGTGCGGTCCGGAAGTACCGGGGCTAGTCGTTGGTTGGTTGGTTATTGGTTTTACGACACATCGACCGTTGAGTCATGTAGCGCCGCCAATCTCTCACGCCGAGTGGTCGCGGGCGAAGAGTAGTGACAGGTGAGACTCGAACCCACAACCTTTCGATTGTTAGACGAGCAACTTACCCTTAGGTGGGGCGTGGATGGCCGAGTGGTTAAGGTGTCGGGCTATGGGTACCAAAGGTCCCGGGTTTGACTCTAGCGCCACTCAGAACATTTCCCAATCCCCCGGCCCACCGGCGAAACAGTGTGGGCGGCGCCATTAGACGTGAATGTGCATAAAGAGTGTCGTGAACCAACCAATAAACAAACAAACTTACCCTTAGGCTGCTCGTCCCCCCGGAGCTAGTCGTGAGGAGCATGAACTGGTAGTGCAGATTTGAGGCGCTAGATGGCGGCAACCAGCCTCATCATGAAGCTTGTGCAGTTATCCGTTGCTGATCCTACATGCCTTTTCCTCGAGTCTTTTTCTGTTAGTGTCAGTGGCTTCCTGCTATTGCGAGGAAAAATGGCCAACTTCAAGAAGCAGTGTGCGTGCGTGTGCGTGTATAAAAATTAACTTTAGCTGGGTAGAGCCGCATTGGAGACTTATGGTAAACTTGAGCCGCGCTCTTTTGGGGGTTGATCTGCCCTACCCCCTTAAGGTTTTCCGCGGATAGTGGAAGAACGGCGCGCTCCTGTACGCCGGAATTTGGCATACCTTTTCCCACATCAATTTGGCATGTTGTGTCAATATTTTGAGGTCAGGTCACCTCGGGTCAACGAGTTAGACAACGTCAAGTGAGGTCACCTCCAGAATAGTGTAACAAGTTGCCACGCTTTAGCGGATGGAGATATTTTAACGAAACTTTCAGCGTTTGTTTATCTTTAGGGACGAAACAAAACGCACCGGAGTAGTTTTTCCCGTTTTTGTATTACTTATTAGTTTTGCATCTTTGCCCATTAGGGCTAAAATCGGGGATTCTGGCTGAAGTATCCTTTTTATGAGACCAAGTTGACTTCGAACAACGTTTTGCGGTCTGCTCTACCCATTATAAAATAAAAAATAGGAAATTATTAACTAAAAATTGTGATTTCACCAAAAATAGGGTGGGCTAAAATGTTAGGGTCATGGTTTATTTCGCTGTTCTTTCTAAACTGTCACGGTTTATTTCACCGTCCTTTTCTGATTCCAAATATTTTTTGTTTTGTTTTTCGAATCTCCCCAAAATGGACTCCTCAGAGACAGAACCATGATGCAAGTCGTAAAAACAGATCACCTAGTGACGTCACTTTTGGGAATACAATGTTGGGGTCGTTTCTGGCCATACTCGTCGAGCGCTTTCTGATGACGCCTTTCGTTTTTGTGCAATGCTTAGTTTGGAGATTAGAGGGGTGTATTACCCCCCCCCCCCGAGACGGGTGTGGGGATATTACCGGAAAGACTGGGAGGATTAAGCAAGCATTTGGCGATGGATTCATGAGCAGCGGTAAAACATCCAGGTGGTTTTCGCTGTTTAGCTGAAGTTGCGACACTTTGATTTAGTTTGGACATATCGAGGAGATTTAGTTGGTATCGCGGGATATATTGAACGGTATCTCCAAAACAGAATTCTCAGGGCGTTTCCTGAAGTGTGAAAGGTGCTGAGACCGCAGCATGTACTACCAAGAGATGTACTTTCAGGTTGACAACAGCGAATAAATTCTTAGGTAAACCCACATGCTGTTATGGGCACAATCCCGGTGTTGTACTCCATAATGATTTGGAGAGGTAAATTAGTGGATAATCGAATGTGGAGAGAATATTGTTCTTCAGACATGTTGCATCAGAAGCCCAGCTTCTACTTTTCAATGAATCTTGAGCACTTGTCACAGAGCAGCTGATTGATAAGCCACCATTCAATCTACAAATGAGAAGAAAAAAGGAGGATAATTTGTCCGGAGATGACTGGATGCCACGCATTTGAAACAATCTTGTTTTTTCCAACTCTGGCCCTGGAACCTTTGGATCGCACCTCGTATACCAGGCAACACCATCGGCATGTGTCAAGTAGCACCATCAGCATGGAAAGATGAACATACCTCCCCCCCCCCCATCACCACCACCCCCTGCACACATAACCGGCTGCGGTGAGTCCGGTACGCCGGACACTGGTGTATTTCACTAGGCCACCATAACAGTGTGCAGATGGGTGCCTCAGACCGACCTCATCCACACCTGGCGACCCCGGTGGCCTGACACATGACCTGACTCAGCTGGCAGCCCTGCTGTGGTACACCTCTGGTGGCTTGATCCGTGACCTGATCCACAGTTGGCGGCCCCGCTGTGGCAGATCTCTGGTGTGCGACCCGTCACACCTGACCCGCAGCTGGAGGCCCCGCTGTGGCAGACCTCTGGTGTGCTGACCCGTCACACCTGACCGGCAGCTGGAGGCCCCGCTGCGGCAGACCTCTGGTGTACTGACCCGTCACGCCTGACCCGCAGCTGGAGGCCCCGCTGCGCCAGACCTCTGGTGTACTGACCCGTCACGCCTGACCCGCAGCTGGAGGCCCCGCTGTGGCAGACCCTGGTGTGCTGACCCGTCACACCTGACCCGCAGCTGGAGGCCCCGCTGTGGCAGACCCCGGTGTGCTGACCCGTCACACCTGACCCGCAGCTGGAGGCCCCGCTGCGCCAGACCTCTGGTGTACTGACCCGTCACACCTGACCCGCAGCTGGAGGCCCCGCTGTGGCAGACCCCTGGTGTACTGACCCGTCACACCTGACCCGCAGCTGGAGGCCCCGCTGTGGCAGATCCCCGGTGTGCTGACCCGTCACACCTGACCGGCAGCTGGAGGCCCCGCTGGCAGACCCTGGTGTACTGACCCGTCACACCTGACCGCAGCTGGAGGCCCCGCTGTGGCAGACCCCTGGTGTGCTGACCCGTCACACCTGACCCGCAGCTGGAGGCCCCGCTGTGGCAGACCCCTGGTGTACTGACCCGTCACACCTGACCCGCAGCTGGAGGCCCCGCTGCGGCAGACCTCTGGTGTACTGACCCGTCACACCTGACCCGCAGCTGGAGGCCCCGCTGTGGCAGATCCCCGGTGATCCGGACATCACGGATGCTCCTCAGCTGCACATCGCCTACCACGACGGCGAGCACTACAACAGCGTGCGCAAGATGGGCGACCTCGGCCAGGGACCGGCCAACGTGCAAATCAATGTCAGTATGGCCGCGCCGGCCGGCACTCCTGGAGCAGCGCTACTGTGGCCCTCGTACCTATAGCCCAGAATATATCCGACAGTTTTGCTTCTACTGCATTTGGATAGTTATGGAATTGAAGCTTTTTCTAGATGGAATTCATTGAATTGAAAATAAATTTATATTTCCTATTGTTTCCAAGTATGATGCCGAGGTCACATATTGGGCGGCGGTACCAAGGTGAGATGGCATTGCAGACTTGAACAATGCATTGTTTTAAATGTCGAAAGGAGGCAAGAAAGCAAGTGCTGCATGTAATAAGCATTGATGCACACTGAGCCGATGGTTTAGTGTGCTCGCCAGCGCGTGCGCTCTAGCTCTCTCTCTCTCTCTCTCTCTCTCTCTCTCTCTTCTCTCTCTCTCTCTCTCTCTCTCTCTCTCTCTCTCTCTCTCTCTCTCTCTCTCTCTCTCTCTCTCTCTCTCTCTCTCTCTCTCTCTCTCTCTCTCTCTCTCTCTCTCTCTCTCTCTCTCTCTCTCTCTCTATCTCTCTCTCTCTCTCTCTCTATCTCTATCTCTATCTATCTCTATCTCTATCTCTATCTCTATCTCTATCTCTATCTCTATCTCTATCTCTATCTCTATCTCTATCTCTATCTCTATCTCTATCTCTATCTCTATCTCTATCTCTATCTCTATCTCTATCTCTATCTCTATCTCTATCTCTATCTCTATCTCTATCTCTATCTCTATCTCTATCTCTATCTCTATCTCTATCTCTATCTCTATCTCTATCTCTATCTCTATCTCTCGCTTTCGGGCGCTAAATGCCGTCTGTGTCGCGCTGGCCCCGTGCACGTACTTCATGTCCGGGCGTCCCTGCAGTTGGAGTGCCCCAGTAAGATGGCTCCGATGACCGATGAGGAGCAGGAGGTGATGAGCCGCTCCTGCTGCGCTGACCTGGCCGAGGTCAGACGTGCTCTCAACGACTGCGCCGGAGATGTGGACGCCGCCGCTGAATTCCTGCAGGCGCTCCACAACTGGGGACAAGCCGGTGAGGAGCCGGTACTCTACAGTTGGGGCCAGACCAGTGGGGAGCAGGTGCTCCACAGGTGGGCCAGACCGGTGAGGAGCGAGCGCTCCACGGCTGCGGCCAGGCTGGCGTGCAGTAGACAATCCACAGCTGGGGTGAGGCCGATGAGGAGCAGGCGATCTACAGTTTGATACACGCGGCTGGATGAGGCTGCGATCTCCGGGTCACTTTTGGAACCTAAGTCAATGCTGAATTACTGGCTCATCCACAATGTCCACTTCAAATCAGCAGCAGCTTGCACGAGGTCACACCTCTGCGATCAAGCGCATCGTAAGCGATGCTGACGATAATCATCAAATGTTGCTGCGTCATAGTGTTCAGCGAGCATGAATAGCGGTCAGCGGTTTTGTCTGACGTTGTCATTGTCAGTATCTTGACAGTCATAGCTGTCACGATTCGTCAGGCTGGTTGAATTGCGTGTGTGCTTCACAGAGCCGCTGGTGGCGCCCTCACCGCCACACGAGCTGACCAAGGCAGCCGCCGCTGCCACGGCGGCCAAACTGCGCACCGAGAGGAACACCGCTCAGGTACAGGCACATGTCACGGAACGGTGGTGAATTATCACCTAACATAATGGTGTCTTATGGTGTCTTAGGGTTGTAATTGTAAAGCAAGTGAAGGTGGTGAAGGCAATGGACAAGTTTCATGTTGGTGCAGACCTTTTTTTTCAAGTTCCACTACTGATTTTTAATTTTATGGATAATGGTGCCATGGATTTATTTGAATCGCTAATCACACAAAAAAAATTATTGGAAGCAGCTCAGAATGCTTCGCTCTGTGATTGGTCCAAATATCTGTCACATCACACACGAGGAATCCAGCGATGTTCGATTGTCGCATATTTTATTTTGCATGAGAGGGAGATTGCGGCAGTTTTAGCTCGATCACATCCGATCGTCTGGGGCAAATTGGTCGTAGAAATCGGCGCTATTATTCTTGCTTTTGCCGAGGTGTACAAATGCAACTGTAAGTATGTCAGAAGCAATATTAATCGGCCTCATGACAACCGACAATATGGGGAAGTTGCCGGGTGGCACTGCGCGCGATAGTCCCCTGATCACTGCCAGTGGCCCTGCTTGCTGCGCGAGCATTTCAATGTACGTGTACCACTACTAGACAGAGGCACGAGTATTTTGATAGGCGTGGGTACGCCAATGGTTGGTGTGACTGAAGCTAGAGTTCTTTCCTCGAGTGTAAAATTGAGATTTTCCTGTCTAGTTTTACCTCTTCACCCGTGACCAATTGGCGTGAGAGATTGGCGACGCTACATGACTCAACGGTCGATGTGTCGTAAAACCAATAGCCAACCAACCAATCAACCATCTAGTTTTACCTTTAGAAGAGCGATTTTCCCTTCCATTTTTTTAAAGCCAGCAATATAGGATTTTGTTTTATAAAGATGGGAAGTGTGACTTGCTAGTATCTATTTTGTTGGAAACCTGGGTGCCCACAACCCTTTCATTTTAGCATTAGGTCAAGAACATTGACATTTTCTAGCCGACTGCAGCATGCTGAAGATGGCAGGACGTATCTAGCGGTGCACAAAACGTCAAGAATATCACCTACAAGTATTGAAACCCATAACTGTCACATTTCGAACATTTCGAATTTTACCTAACCTACTCCAATAGCACAGGTCCTCCAAAATGATATTGCAAAAACTTGTCCACCAAACATGTCATTTCGCGTGTCGACGAATTTTTTGAACCAAACGCAATGACTTGCTTCTTGCATTCAGAATGAAAACATTCGAAAGAAGTATCAATCAAATGTAAAGTTGTGAAATGGAGACATAAAGACTTACGGATTAATAGGAGTTGGAGGCCATCTGGGCTATCGTGGTTTTTGTTATGATGATGCGACCTTGTACCCTTGTGATGCGACCTTGTACCTTGTGAATATAACCTTGTAAATTGCAGTGCCGTATGTCGAAGCCATGTGTAAAGTTTATAGGATTACATTACTTCAGTAGTTTCGTTTCCCGGATGCCTGGTGCCAGGCAAGATAAAGCACGCGTTGTTGTACTGATTAGAAGGTGAACGTTTCCGCTTCATGATTCTGATGAAGTGCTGTGCACGACAGCTCAGTCTCTACCAAATAGTGATTTGCGCGGGAAATTTATTTTAAATGCTAGGCAGACGGTCATAATAAATGTAACTGTGACATGCTATTCACTGATCCATTATCAAGCCTTACAATATTGGGGTGCGGCGTGTCGTTTAGTTGCATTTCGCAGTTGTTGCAGTTTTGTATCTGTAGCATGTTCGTTCGGTGCAGGTTGTTTTGGGTGGGGCAAGTGCACGGCAGAGGTGTATGTGCTTGATGATGTCACCGATTGCTCTGTCAGCCTACGTCGCTCCCGAAACACGGTGCCGAGTGATGGAGACATAGCTGATTTTCCAGTGCAGGTCTTTTAGTAATGCATTTGAACTCAGCAGACCAATATGCTGAAAAGTGCATTTGTCTAAAAAAAAAGACGACCGGGGAAGTAAAGGGAGAGGGAGCAGGCAGGCATGCACCGGACGTTTGCTGACGTCACTCACGAATTTCAGGCAGCACCCACGCTATCTAGTACCGGTACCATTCCACCTGTCGTGTGTGCCGTGCTGTGGTGTCTGACTCACCGGTCACTCCGACAGGACGTCACTGCTCCACCTGTCGTGTGTGTCGTGCTGTGGTGTGGTGTCGGTCACTCACCGGTCACTCCGACAGGACGTCACTGCTCCACCTGTCGTGTGTGCCGTGTTGTGGTGTCGGTGACTCACCGGTCACCCGACAGGACGTCACTGCTCCACCTGTCGTGTGTGCCGTGCTGTGGTGTCGGTGACTCACCGGTCACTCCTACAGGACGTCACTGCTCCACCTGTCGTGTGTGCCGTGCTGCGGTGTCGGTGACTCACCGGTCACCGACAGGACGTCACTGCTCCACCTGTGTGTGTCGTGCTGCGGTGTCGGTGACTCACCGGTCACTCCGACAGGACGTCACTGCTCCACCTGTCGTGTGTCGTGCTGCGGTGTCGGTCACTCACCGGTCACTCCGACAGGGCGTCACTGCTCCACCTGTCGTGTCTGCTGCGGTGTCGGTCACTCACCGGTCACTCCGACAGGGCGTCACTGCTCCACCTGTCTGTGTGTCGTGCCGTGGTGTCGGTCACTACCGGTCACTCCGACAGGGCGTCACTGCTCCACCTGCCGTGTGTGCCGTGCTGTGGTGTCGGTGACTCACCGGTCACTCCTACAGGACGTCACTGCTCCACCTGCCGTGTGTGCCGTGCTGCGGTGTCGGTGACTGCTCCACCTGCCGTGTGTGCCGTGCTGCGGTGTCGGTCACTGCTCCACCTGTCGTGTGTGCCGTGCTGCGGTGTCGGTGACTCACCGGTCACTCCTACAGGACGTCACTGCTCCACCTGCCGTGTGTGTCGTGCTGTGGTGTGGTGTCGGTCACTGCTCCACCTGCCGTGTGTGCCGTGCTGCGGTGTCTGGCTTGACGGTCACTCCGACAGGACATCACTGCTCCACCTGTCGTGTGTGCCGTGCTGCGGTGTCGGTCACTGCTCCACCTGCCGTGTGTGCCGTGCTGTGGTGTCGGTCACTGCTCCACCTGTCGTGTGTGCCGTGCTGTGGTGTCTGGCTTGCCGGTCACTCGACAGGACATCACTGCTCCACCTGTCGTGTGTGCCGTGCTGCGGTGTCTGGCTTGCCGGTCACCCGACAGGACGTCACTGCTCCACCTGCCGTGTGTGCCGTGCTGTGGTGTCGGTCACTCCTCCACCTGTCGTGTGTGCCGTGCTGCGGTGTCTGGCTTGCCGGTCACTCGAAAAGACCCCACTGCTCCACCTGTCGTGTGTGCCGTGTTGTGGTGTCGGTCACTGCTCCACCTGCCGTGTGTCGTGCTGCGGTGTCGGTCACTCACCGGTCACTCCGACAGGGCGTCACTGCTCCACCTGTCGTGTGTGTCGTGCCGTGGTGTCGGTCACTCACCGGTCACTCCGACAGGGCGTCACTGCTCCACCTGTCGTGTGTGCCGTGCTGTGGTGTCGGTGACTCACCGGTCGCTCCGACAGGGCGTCACTGCTCCACCTGCCGTGTGTGCCGTGCTGCGGTGTCGGTGACTGCTCCACCTGCCGTGTGTGCCGTGCTGCGGTGTCGGTGACTGCTCCACCTGTCGTGTGTGCCGTGCTGTGGTGTCGGTGACTCACCGGTCACTCCTACAGGACGTCACTGCTCCACCTGCCGTGTGTGTCGTGCTGTGGTGTGGTGTCGGTACTGCTCCACCTGCCTGTGTGCCGTGCTGGGTTCTGGCTTGACGGTCCGACAGGAATCACTGCTCCACCTGTCGTGTGTGCCGTGCTGCGGTGTCGGTCACTGCTCCACCTGCCGTGTGTGCCGTGCTGTGGTGTCGGTCACTGCTCCACCTGTCGTGTGTGCCGTGCTGTGGTGTCTGGCTTGCCGGTCACTCCGACAGGACGTCACTGCTCCACCTGTCGTGTGTGCCGTGCTGCGGTGTCTGGCTTGCCGGTCACTCCGACAGGACGTCACTGCTCCACCTGCCGTGTGTGCCGTGCTGTGGTGTCGGTGACTGCTCCACCTGTCGTGTGTGCCGTGCTGCGGTGTCTGGCTTGCCGGTCACTCCGACAGGACGTCACTGCTCCACCTGTCGTGTGTGCCGTGCTGTGGTGTCGGTCACTGCTCCACCTGCCGTGTGTGCCGTGCTGTGGTGTCGGTCACTGCTCCACCTGCCGTGTGTGCCGTGCTGCGGTGTCGGTGACTCATCGCTCACTTCTACAGGACGTCACTGCTCCACCTGCCGTGTGTGCCGTGCTGTGGTGTCGGTGACTGCTCCACCTGTCGTGTGTGCCGTGCTGCGGTGTCGGTGACTGCTCCACCTGCCGTGTTGCCGTGTGTGCCGTGCTGTGGTGTCGGTCACTGCTCCACCTGTCGTGTGTGCCGTGCTGTGGTGTCGGTCACTGCTCCACCTGCCGTGTGTGCCGTGCTGCGGTGTCGGTGACTGCTCCACCTGCCGTGTGTGCCGTGCTGCGGTGTCGGTGACTGCTCCACCTGCCGTGTGTGCCGTGCTGCGGTGTCGGTGACTGCTCCACCTGCCGTGCTGCGGTGTCGGTGACTCACCGGTCGCTCCGACAGGGCCCCGGCCGGCGGCAGCGCCGGGAGGAGCGCGGACGGCGCGGTCACCGACGACGGGCCGGCGCCGAGCCGCACCAGCTGTCGGCCTCTCCGACGGCGGCCGTCGGCCGGTTAGCCGCGCTCACCATCTAGCCGCGCCGGCCGTGGCGGACTGAGTGGTGCGCTGACTCTTCACCGTGGCCGGCCGTCGGACGCCGCCTCACGCCGCCGGCCCGGACCGGGCCGCCGCGTCCCCGTGCGTCCACTGGCCGATGCACTGTGTTGGCGACAGGCCGCCGTCCAAGGTGGCGGAGGGGCGAGGGTGGCTGGTGCGGCATCGACTGTTGGTGCCGAGGCGGACACGGTGCCGAGGTGGACACGGCTGGCGCCGAGCTGGTGGGGACCTGGTGCTGCAGCGGTGGCCGCCTGGTGCCGAGCTGGTGGGGACCTGGTGCTGCAGCGGTGGCCGCCTGGTGCCGAGCTGGTGGGGACCTGGTGCTGCAGCGGTGGCCGCCTGGTGCCGAGCTGTTGGACACCTGGTGCTGTGCTGTGTAGACACCTGGTGTTAGGCTGATGGGCGTCTGGTGCCGCAGCGGCGGACACCTGGTGTTAGGCTGATGGGCGTCTGGTGCCGCAGCGGCGGACACCTGGTGTTAGGCTGATGGGCGTCTGGTGCCGCAGCGGCGGACACCTGGTGTTAGGCTGATGGGCGTCTGGTGCCGCAGCGGCGGACACAGCCGTTGAGTTGGTGTGGCTGGGTGCTGGATGCCTGGCGTTGAGAGGTGGTGGGCACCGCTGGTACCGAGGTGGTGGATGCCTGGTGCTGTGATGATGGACACCACTGGTGTTGAGCTGGTGGACGCCGTTGGTGCCGAGCTGGTGGACATCGCTGGTGCCGATGCGGTGTGGATACCTGGCGCGGATGTGGGCACCTAGTGCTGAGGCGCTGAACACCCGGTGCTGAGGTGATGGGCACTTGGTCCCGGGGTGATGGGCACCTGGTCCCGGGGTGGTGGGCACCTGGTCCCGTGGTGATGGGCACCTGGTCCCAGTGTGATGGGCACCTGGTCGCAGTGTGGTGGGCACCTGGTCCCGGTGTGATGGGCACCTGGTCCCGTGGTGGTGAACACCTGATGCGACGACTGCTGATGGGGAGGGTTGGTCGCGGTGTAGTCAATGTCAAACCACCAGCTCTCTCGGCCGTGATCGTTGCTTGATATATGCGTGGCTAGTCGGGGCGATGCCCGCTAAAGTTGAATGGGGTGGATGGGTGGGGGTTATAATGACGACAGGCAGGCGTGGATGGCCGATATTAGGTGCTACGAGGGGAGCGCGGGGTGATACGCTCGACAAAGTATGTGATCTTCGGATATACGCGTGACGCGAACTGGGGGTAATATGCCCGCCCAGATGCCTGGAGCGTATGGGTGCGCATGAGTCAGGATTATGCCCCTGGTTGAGATATGTATGACCGGATACCGCTGCGCTCTGCAGCTGTCAGATGCGTGGCTGGGCTGATACTCGCGCTGGGTGGTTCGCGACACTTGGCGTGTCGTCCACAGCGTGGCCCGCCCGACCCTGTCCCGTGTGTGATGGCACGGGGTTGAGCATGGCTATGTCGGCTGATGGCGCCGCGCTGCGGCGGCCAGTGGTCGGGTGGTGGACGCACCGCCACCTCAGCTGACGTCTCCTGGCGGCTCGAACCGGCCGCGAGCCGCGCCGCCACGGTCGCCGATGTACGTGGGCGTCCCGTTGGCGCCCGCTGTGTCGACACGTGCGTCTGCTGTAGTCTGAGGCGCAGCCGGCGGTGCTGTGTCGCGCTGAGCGCGTCTGCGGCTGCGTTCTGGCCGCGCGCGACTGGTGCGGGCCGCGGTATGTGGTGTGTAGCCAGCCGCTGGTGGCGTCCTGCTGGCGCCTGTTGCTGGGCCGCCACGGTCCACTCGCTGGTGGCTTGTTGCCGGCCGCCTGGCCCCCCCCCCCCGCCGCCACGGGCCGGGCGCCTCGTCCACTCGCTGGTGGCGTCCTGCTGGCGCCTGTTGCTGGGCCGCCACGGGCCGGGCGCCTCGTCCAGTCGCTGGTGGCGTCCTGCTGGGCCGCCGTGCCGCCAGCCGCCACGAGCCGGGCCCCTCGACCAGTCGCTGGTGGTGGCCGCAGTCCGGCGGCGTGCTGTACAGAGTTGTCGGCCGACGCGAGGCACCGCTCCATGTCGAGACGGTGGGCCGACACACACCGCTGCTGGCCGTGTCGGCGTTTGGCCAGCGGCCGCTGTTGTGCTGTGGTCAGCTGATGGCGGCGCTGTTCGTTCCGGCCGGTGGTGAGACGTCGCTCTGGTTGTCGGTCGATCCCTATTGCGCCGTGTCTGCCAGGGGCTTCCGTGACTACCGGACGCTGCCGTGGCTGCCAAGCGCTGCCATAGCTACGGGACGCTACCGTAGCTACCGGGCGCAGCCGTAGCTGCGAAGTGCCGCTGTAGCTGCCGGGTGCTGCTGAAGCTACCAGGTGCTGCTGAAGCTACCTGGCGCTGCTGAAGCTATCAGGTGTGCTGTAACTACCGGGTGCTGCTGAAGCTACCGGGTGCTGTTGAAGCTACCTGGCGCTGCTGTAACTGCTGGGTGCTGCTGTAACTACCGGGTGCTGCTGAAGCTACCAGGCGCTGATGAAGCTGTTCCCATCGGACGGCACTGAAACCCTAATTGACGTGATTTCGGAGTGTGGCACCTTGCAGATATCATATATTGGTCCCCAAAGAACAGACTTGGTTCGTTGTGCTTAGAAAATATATTTTGCAGGATCGTTGGTGTCTATTTCAAGCAATGAATGTGCGCAGCCGGACGTCACTGCGGGATAAATAAAGCAGTGGGTGGGGATGGTATTATGCTCATGAAACTTTTAATCGGTTAAAAGTGTTTTAAGTTAACTTGTTTCTTTGACTGGTTGTCGTTAAAAACACCCATTGTCAGCCTGGGGCACGGCGACAAATGCCAATCGAACCGACTAGTTTTTCTCATTGCACGAGCTGAAATGGGGCGATTGTTTTTAAAGGGCATGCATTGAATCTTGGAGCTGCCTACCTGTCATTATGGCTGGAGGAGGCTCACGGATGTGTTGTGTGCGATTCGCATTCGACATGATTCGATCCGGTGGTGGTTCAAATGAAGTTGGCTAGCTCGTTGCGACTGATTCGTGTTTGGAGTTGGGCCTATGCCGCGTACGGGCAGGCGTGAAACTTCGAGTGCGCCGGCCGTGTTCACCATATTAGTTATAGCCAACGCGTATCGGATGCGATACAGGATGCGAACACACCAGGTTTGCGCCACACGAACGTGCTCTTCACATTTACAGTCGCGTTTGTTTGATTGGTGTTGGTTCAAGACGGCGCCATCGTCACGTTGGATGCGGCGGCGGCGGCGCCACCGTGTGTTGGAACAGCACAACTGCCGACAGCGGGCGACGGCAGCTCTCCGCCTACTCGCGTGCACGATCCGCCGTCTCGTCCCCGGTGGCGTCCGGTTTGTTCTTGATGGCCTCGATCTGACTGATCTCGTCGCACCTGGCGGAATTCGAGCCGTCTGAGCGGCGCACAGAGCTCACGCGCTGCGGCACACGCCGACGACGGGCATTCATGTACACTCCACTCCGCGAACGCAGGCTGTGGCGCAGCCGCGCAGCCAGGATTTTGCTTAGGGGAAGCCTCGACGGGAAAGAGTGAGAAAATACATAAATCTTCTGGCGCGCGCGGCGCGCGAAAAAAGGCTTTCGCGTGATGAGTAAAAAGAAAATGATTGGTGTATTTTTGTGTGCTGGCTGCGCCTCTAAGCTGAGGTATGCACTCGAGCTCGGACCTGCCATGCACTGCGATCGCTGCGTGGATCGACTGAAGTGGATCAGGCCCCTAAAAAATGTGCGAATATACCATGTGCCCAAGGCCTGTAAATTATTACTGTATGTCTTAAAACGAACTATCATACACAGCCATCCAAGTAATCTGTGCACATATGTTATATTTGTCAATTATATGGTCAGGTCAGGTAACAACGTGCGATCTGAACAACAACAACCACGTAACAACGTGGTCAAGCACGTTCAAGCTTGAATGCCCCCAGTACACTGCTTTTGAAGCATAAAAAGTTGTTTCCAAAAAGAAACCATGTGATATTGAAACATATTTGCAGACTGCCAAGCTTCTGATCTGACCTGACCTTATATCAAGTCACAATTTTTCTCGAAAATAACAAATATTTCACGAAATTGCTTCTGAAAGACACGTCTACGAATGGTAGCGTATACACCTCACCAGATGCATTTCGCTTCTCCGCCCGACTTCACTAATGATAATCCGCTGATGACATGCTATGCTGACTCATGACTGATGATTCGCTGATGACACTGACTAATGGTGCGAAGCGACATGCGTGGCTGCCAGGAGGAAATCCGTGTGGACATTCACTGACCGCGAGCGTCCCAGACACGGAGGACCCCGGACACTCACTGGACGCGAGCGTCCCAGACTCGCAGGACGCCGGACACTCACTGGACGCGAGCGTACCAGACACTCACTGAACGCGAGCGTCCCAGACTCGCAGGACGCCGGACACTCACTGGACGCGAGCGTCCCAGACTCGCAGGACGCCGGACACTCACTGGACGCGAGCGTCCCAGACACTCACTGACGCGAGCGTCCCAGACTCGCAGGACGCCGGGCACTCACTGGACGCGAGCGTACCAGACACCACTGGACGCGAGCGTCCCAGACTCGCAGGACGCCGGACACTCACTGGACGCGAGCGTCCCAGACTCGCAGGACGCCGGACACTCACTGGACGCGAGCGTCCCAGACTCGCAGGACGCCGTCGCTGGAGCCGGTGTACAGTCTGTCGCCCACCAGGACCAGACAGTTGACGGCTGCCTCGTGGCCGGTGAAGGTGCGCTTCTGGTTGCTGGAGCGAGCGTCGAACGCTCGCACGACCATGTCGGCGCAGCCGGTGAACACTGGTCGAACAGCAGGCCGGGTCAGGTAGAATGGTATCCTATTGTTGTTCAGGTCAGGTCAGGTCAGATGGTTCAATACAGTCTCACTGCTCTCAGACAGTTCAGGTCAGGTCAGGTGTGTCAGTATCACTCTGCTGCTCAGAAAAATCAGGTCCGGTGGGTCAGTGCCGTCCAGCTACTCAAACATGTCAGGTCAAGTGCAACAGTGTCGTCCAATCACTCAAACAGGTCTGGTCAAGCGGGTCAGTGCCGTCCCACTGCTCAGGTCCGGTCAAGTGGACCAGTGCCCTCCCACTGCTCAGGTCCGGTCAAGTGGACCAGTGCCCTCCCACTGCTCAGGTCCGGTCAAGTGGACCAGTGCCCTCCCACTGCTCAGGTCCGGTCAAGTGGGTCAGTACCGTTCCCCTGTTCGGGTCTGGTCGGATCAGATGAACCGATTCAATCCCGCCGCCAGACGGGACAAAGTAGCTGAGTAACTTGGTGCCCAACATCCTGACAGGCCATGTGAGCTGGCATCGACTCAGGCCGATTTCTGCGCCGCATAGGCAGGTCATTATCAAACAAGAAAACCAATGCGAGACCAATGCACCTTCCCACGTATGTTTTTATTCTTAGCTACGTCTCACGGGCCTGGCCCTTTTTCGATCTGCGCCACAAAGAGTGGTGGCTGCTGCCGTCTCCTGATAGTTAGAGGCGAAGTGCTCTACCTTATGTATGCCTTGGGCTGCCCTTGTGTGGCCGACTCACGGATGCCGTTGTGGAAGCACAGGCAGATGACGGTGTCCAGGTGGCCTTTGTACGTCTGCGTGCAGTCGCCGAACTCTGTGATGAAGCAGCGGGCGGTGGTGTCAACCGAGCCCGTGTACAGTAGCTTGTTCACCAGCTGCATGCAGACGACGGCGTCGGTGTGCCCCTTCATGACCTGGCGGCCATGGACCTCACCAGTAGGCGGCCGCCAACTTGATCTGCTTTCTCTTTGTCATGTGCACTGGGTCGCATGTTAGCCAAAAGTATACGTCACTGGCCGAGAAATTCGAGCTTCGTGAAGCCGAGGGGTGTTCACACATCCGTCCATGTATCATGGTGTGCGCCCACTCCTGCCTTTCACGTATTTTGGTAATTGTGACCTGTGTTTCCTGCGTTGTGTTCGCTGAACGTGAGTGCATACTGATGTCTGGAAGATGGCTTCCAAACAAGCATTTCTCATAAAATTGCACATAGCAAACAATGTGTTCCAGACACCAGCTTAAATCCCACTAGAAGACGCGTGTCTTGTTTCGAACAGTCTGAGCGTGCTAATGTACATTTCGAATGGCCTGGAAGCCCAGCGGCCCGCCGAGCGACCTTCCACTCATCCTTGCCTGCACCTACCTCGGTGCAGACGCCCTTCTCGATGTCCCACTCTCGAATGAAGCTGTCGGTGCCGGCCGTGTACAGCGTCTCGCCGCCGCTGTCGACCGCCATGCAGCTCACCGCGCCCTTGTGACCCTTGAAGAGCTGCCGCAGACGAGCGCCACACTCAGCGGAGCCGAACCGACACGCCACGCAACGGTCGACCGAGAGGCACGTGGGTAGGCGGACGGGGCCCGCGGCACACTTCTCAGACAGCCCAGAGTGGACGTGTTCCGAGTGAGACATTTCGCTGCGAACGGGATTTAGACATAAAGACATAAAAGATTAGTGCAACTATGAGCCACAAGGGCCCTTCTTGGCTGCACTCTGGACATCTTTGTCATTTATACCACCACGCGGTGAAAAGCCTTAGATGCGTGATAACCCCGCCCATCCTTCAGCTGGACTACCACACGTCGCCACGACAGAAGAGCAGCAGCGGCGTCAGCACCTTGAGCTGTTTGCCGCTGGCCATGCACCAAGAGCGCGCGGTGCCGTCGGCCGAGCCGGTGATGAGCATGTCGCCCGGGTCGATGACCTCCTGGAGCTTCAGGTCGTCCTGCTCTCCAGCCTGCTGCGCATCGTCCCGTCGCCGCAGCTCGCCGCTATCCACCCTGGCAGGCTCTTCGTCGGTCAGGCCGGGGATGAAGCAGATCGGGTACACGCCGGCCAGGTGGCCCTGCCGGGTACCCGGGGTGCACGGGTCAACCGCCAACCCGACCATTCGGCTCGGCCGCGGTTCCGCGCGCCGAGTTCAGCTTGCTGTCAATGTTCTCTCTTTTTGAGCGCGTAGGTACGCTCATGTGAAAATTGGCACACTGTATTGTGGTTTTCATGTTCAAGTGATCTACGATATAAGCACTCAATATCGATGGCAGGAGAAATTGGCCGAATAATCTGATTTTGATGGGCAAAGAAGCCCCATGATGATTCGAATCATTGCTGTGCATGTCATGAAAGGGCATAGCCACCCAACATCAATGCAAGAAACAAGATATATACACAGCTGAAGTAAAGATATAACACAACTTCATTATTTGTCAGAAGTTTGATAGCTTTAGCCACCGAGCGTCATCGGTGGTGGGGGTTGGTGGTGGTTGCATAAATTAAGAATCGAAGTAAAAAAGGAAAAGTCATCGCGGTAACAGCATGTGCATCCCTGAATATTTTGTCATCCATCACATCGTCCCAGGAACCGCGCATGACCTGATCTGTTCTACATTTCTTCTCAAAGAGCTCCGTCATGAATGAGAAGCGATGTCGAATGACGGTCTGCTACGACACGCTGTTTTCTTCGGTCGTTGCAAGCTGACCTGGGGTCGCATTATGCATCACCTCGGAAATCATGATCTCCTCGGTTTAGGGAAATATGCGAATTTGCAATCCATTTCTTCCATGCCATAGAGCAATGGCCAATTCCAAGTGGTTGAGCTGGATCTCCTTACCATTTCGTGTTAAGTCGGTGAGCAATGTAACCCTAAGCGAAATGTTCTCTTAATATTATCATCCTCTCAGTGAAGGAGGGCTGCACTCACCTCGAAGGTGTCTTTACACTTCGCAGGTGTCTTTACACTCACCTCGAAGCTCCTGTTGCGGACTCTATCATCATAATCATCATCATCAGCATCATCATCATCATCGTCATCGTCCTGCTGCGTCTGAAATGGCCACAGCTTGCAGGTCTTGTCATAAGATGACGAGATGATGAAGTCTTCGGTGCACAAAACGCGCGTCACCCGTGAGCAATGGCCTGCCAAACTCAAGCCAGGTCACAACACGCGTCAGGTCGCCTCGGGGCTGGAACTTGGCACTTACTGGGGAAGTGGTCTTGAGCGCTCTTTCACCATGATCTCCACCATGAACCCATGGCCTATGAGAGAACACTGGAATAAATTTAGTTCGAAGCTGTTTGAGACCCAGAATCATCTGACGAGCTTCATCTCAGCACCACGTTGCTCCCTGTTGCTTTTTCCGCTGATGTCGCCAGTGTTTTGGGACATCGAGGGCTCCCATTGTTCTTTCTGTCAGCTAAGCAATCACATTTTGCACGAATATAGGCAGATCAAGCATGTGTCGCTCAGGAGCAGCAGCGGCAGTTCCGCACCGGTTCAGCACGTCGCCATACTTTCCTCATGACGATCCGCTGCTTTCCAGCTACTCCCAGGCTATTCCCGGACGACTCTGCATCGCGCTGTGCTAGCCACACCTGCACAGATCGACGGTGGCCTTTTGATGTCGGCATCGTGCGTGGACATTCATTTGCCGATTACATGGTGTGGCTGCCCTGCTCACGCCCGATATCTGACCAATGAGAGCGCAGGTGCGGAGCGGCGCAGCGGCTTTGGATCGTGAGGGAAAATCTTACACAATCAGGCTGAATCTAAGTTTTGTGAGGTTATGAAACGTTGGTGTCTCCCAGCACCTTGGAAGTGAGATTAGGATGGCTCTTGAAGACCAATGCAGCTAGCTTTTGGATGCTTTGAACAACCGTTCAGCACTGGTACAAGCACTTAAGAATGTGCATTTCTCGATCTTGAAAGTACGACCCTTGTCTGGGAATGGGCTGATGAGGCAGCCGTGGGTCCGACATCACGCACGGTGGAATGTTAACGCCGGTGGCCTCGGCAGGGGCCATTGACGTCGAATTAATTGCCGAATCTCGGCAGATATAGCTGATACAGATCTGACCTGGACAGACAAGCTGGCACAGATTTGACCTCGGCGGACAGAGCTAGGCATAGGTCTGACCTCGGCAGACAAGCTGACACAGATTATGGCCTTGGCGGACAGAGCTGGCACAGGTCTGACCTCGGCGGACAGAGCTGGCACAGGTCTGACCTCGGCGGACAGAGCTGGCACAGGTCTGACCTCGGCGGACAGAGCTGGCACAGGTCTGACCTCGGCGGACAAGCCGGCACAGGTCTGACCTCGGCGGACAGAGCTGGCACAGGTCTGACCTCGGCGGACAGAGCTGGCACAGGGCTGACCTCGGCGGACAAGCCGGCAGAGATCTGACCTCGGCGGACATCCGACATCACGGGGCTGACCTTCGTAGACAAAGAGGCAGGCGCAGGAGTTCATGTCCCACTTGCGAATGGTGGTGTCGGCACTGCCGGTGATGACGTACCCGCCGACTATGCCGACGGTGGTGATGTAGTTCTGGTGACCCCTGCAGTCGGTCACGGCTCGGTCACGCCGGCGCAACATGCAGGCTCTCGGAGCGATCAAACAGTCGCATCGCGACAATGCACAGTCGACAGCTCAAGTTCGCACGGTTGGAGGGCGTGCGAACAACCATCGAATCGCTGTGCATTGTCGCTCCATTGCGTGAGATGAAATGTACGGCCCTCAATATACCAGGAGGTGCTGAGTTTACATCAAAAGTAGCGTTAAGGATTATGCTATATTACTCAACGTTTCGGCCAGGGACCATCGTCACTCTTGACGATGGCCCCTGGCCGAAACGTTGAGTAATATAGCATAATCCTTAACGCTACTTTTGATGTAAACTCAGCACCTCCTGGTATATTGAGGGCCGTACATTTCATCTCACGCAATGTCTAAAACCCAGGAGCACTTTAGAGCCATTCTTCGTTGTATTAAACATTGTCACTCCTGCCAATCCTGCACCCGGAAGAAGACACTTGGGTTCTTCTACGCCGAACTCAGTTGCTATGTCGCATAGCGTCGCCAACCTCCACGCCTCTTGGCCGCGGGTGGACTGGGCGATCCTACCAGTTGTGTGGTTGCAACCCGCTCACTGATCGGGAGGCGAACTTCCGACCCAACCGACGCATTGGACCGATCAAATGAGGCCATTTTGGTACTACTCGGGTTTCCAACGGTCGACGTGACCATCTGCCGCCAGCCTCCCCACGATAGTGTCTCCGGGGAGGAAGTGGAAGTATGAAGCCACTAACCGTGCCAAGGAGCTTTAATCAGTTAGAAATTCGCTGCTCGGAAAATAAGTGAAATGAGAAGGCCTCGCATTTTTGTTCAGATCATTGGAAGCTCGCATAAAGATGACACCTGTGGACATTTTGCATTTCAGTCAACATGCAGAGGCAGTGAAGATTGGCTATCCGTCTAATAATTAGTGGACAGATGTATTTCGATTTGAAGCACATTTTGTAAAGTCGGCATACTTTTTGCATGAACTCGTGTGCTCTGTGGCAACCTTTATCCATGCAGTTTTAAAGTACGCTATAGCTATGTATTAGAAACGGCATAAAAGCACTAAAAGTTTTTAACCTAAAATAATAGAAGCCAAAAATATTCCCACTAGAACGTCTCAAGGAGTGAATATTTTGGATCATTCCAAGTTCGTCTCCTTATGCATTCAAACATGTTCACTTTCGGAAACATCGGTAGAATGAGCGTAGTTAGGTATGTCTTAGACATAAAGACATAAAGACATAAAGGATTAGTGCAACTTTGAGCCACAAGGGCCCTTCTTGGTTGCACTCTGTACACTGAACCAGTTACCCACCAAATCTGTCAATCAGCCCTCCCTGTATGTAATACTGAAAAGCAAGCCCTCTATTCTTATAATGATTGTCTATGCTGTTTATAAAGATGTTCAATGTGCTGCTACTGACGATGTTTTCTGGCAGCTGGTTCCAGTGTTCTACTACCCTGTTGGTGAAGAAAGTTTGCCTTAGCCTTGTTCTGCTGTGGTTAACTTTAATTTTGAATTTATGACCTCTAATTGCATCATTTCTGTTAAATTCAAACATTTCCCCAAGGTATCCCCTCTCCAGACCATGGACAAATTTAAAGACTTCGATGAGATCTCCTCTTAGCCTTCTATATCTAAGTGAAAACATATTCAATTTCTTCTATCTTTCCTCATATGCCAGGTTGCTTATGCCATTAACCATTTGTGTAGCCCTCTTTTGTACTCTCTCTAAAAGCCAACAATCTTTTTTATAGTAGGAGACCAAGCTTGGATTCAGTATTCCAAATGTGGCCTGACGTATGCACAGTAAAGCTTCCTGATCACTTCCTCACTTCTGTATGATACATTCCTATTTATTGCCCCGAGCATTCTCAGTGCCTTCTTCCTGGCTTCCTTGGTCTGTTCTGAAGCCCCCAGTTTTGTGTTTAGAATAACACCTAAATCCTTCTCCTGTTGAGTCACTGATAGCACTTGGCCACCCATCAAGTATGGAGCCTTCATATGCTGCTTACCTACATGCATGATTTTGCACTTATCAAAATTAAATTTCATTTGCCATTCTTCGGACCACTTCACAAGTTCGTCTAAGTCTTTTTGCAGCGAGATATGCTCATCCTGACCTGTTATTGCCCTAAAGACCTTCAAATCATCCGCAAATTTCAAAACTTTACTGCTTAGGCCACGTTCAATGTTATTTACAAATATAATGAACAGTAATGGCCCTAGTACTGACCCCTGGGGGACTCCACTAAGAACATTTTGCCATGATGACTTTGTACCATTTAGCATCACTCTTTGCTGTCTATCTGAAAGCCACAACTCTATCCATTTTAAGATGCTACCCGCAATACCATGGGACTGAAGCTGTATCATTAACCGTTTATGGGGTACCTTGTCAAAGGCCTTACTAAAGTCAAGATATGCTACATCAACCTAATTTCCCTGATCAAATTGTTCTGTGGCGAAGTTCAAAAAGTCCAAGAGGTTTGTGAGACACGATCGTCCTTTTCTAAACCCACGTTGAGTATCTTGAATGAATCTGCTACCTTCCAGATAACTAACTATTCTATCCTTGATAATTGATTCGAGTACCTTGCAGACTAGGGATGTGAGACTTATTGGCCTATAGTTTTCAACTTTCCCTCTTTCTCCTTTCTTGAAAATAGGAACTACATTTGCCCTTTTCAAATCGGTTGGAACTCCATTTTGTGAAACTGAACTACAAAATATTATACTAAGTGGAAATGCCAGTTCCTTTTAAGTTTCCCGCAACACTAGTATAAATTTCATCAGGTCCTGCTGCCTTGTTTGGCTTTATTTTCCTGATATGATTGTAAACAACATCACTATCAATGAAATCAACATCATTTGTCAGATCCCATGTCACTGAACTATGGTGCACGGTCGGCAGATTGGTCATATCTTCCAATGTAAACACTGAGTTGAACTGCTTGCTCAGCTCCTCAACCATCTCACTATCCTCACCCAATGTAGTCCCGTTTACTTCCAGTGGACCAATTGTGCTAGAAACTTTACTCAGCTTGTAGAAACTAAAGAACTTTTTACTGTCCCAATTATAGTTTCTAGCTAAATCCAGTTCTTTTGCTCGCTTTGCTGCTCTGGTTTCTTGCTTCACAGTGTCTTTCGCTTTTCGATACGCCTTTAGATTAACGACATTTGAGGCTTCTTTAAAAACTCTAAATGCAGTTTTCTTAGCCTTAATTGCTTTTATCAAGTCTGGTGTAAGCCATGCTGGCTTTCCTACCCTTCTTTCTCGTCTTTGCTTTTGGGGGACATGTCTAATCTGAGTTTCCTTCAAGTAAGATTTGAACTTTTCCCACATGTCACAGGCATTTAAATTGGAGAATTCTTCTTCCCATCTGATGGCACTTAAAGCCGCTCTCATGCCGTCAAAGTCTAAACGGCATGAGAGAGAAGACTCTCCGAAGCCGGAGAGTCTTCTAGGAGAGTAGGTCTTCTCTTGATGACGTTCAATCCCTTCCTTGGCTCGGCTACGGGGCTGCACAGTAACGGGGCTAAGATCGCAACGTAACAGGTTTAAAAACTGGCCAGTAACAATGTTAAAACTCCATGCCTACCGGTAGTCACGCCAAAATAACGCCCTGGCGACAGCGTGCTCACCTGAGGATGCCCATGCACTCTGTGTTGCCTTCCTGTGTGCTCCAGAGACGCGCCGTGAAGTCCTCGGAGCCGGTGACCAGCACCGACTTGTCCGCGCTGACCGCCATCGCGTTAATACCGCCCTCGTGGTCGGCAATCGCCTCCAAGTCCCAGTTCTTGTTGCGGTCCTTGCTCATGCCGCCTCCCATGGCTGCGACGTGGGGCTCGGGCTCGAGGGACGGTCACCGGGAGACTGATGGCGGCGCAGCCAACACTTGCGGAGTTTTGCCAGGGCTCAGTGTGCCACACGGGTGATGAACGGATTTTCTTCCGACTGACGAACTTCTCTGGAACGAGCGTTCTCGATTCCAACCGATGTCACACCATGTCAATCATTATGCTCAAAACAGTGTTAATTAATCGGTCAAGCTCAGGTTCAAGTACCAGAAAGTTCAGGTTTTCATCAGACAACTCTAGGTGGTGGCAAGACAAACACTGCATAACAAAGAGTTATTGCGGGCATTATTCCACAATGGAAGAATGAAAATCAATCGTGTTTTTTCTTCAAAAGACAAATGCTCTCCTGTGGTGGTTCGGTTCACCTGTTTTGCCCGGCGACTATCATTGCGTCGCAACTGCCTTCATGCCATTCAGGAACATCATGAAAGCGTGAGCCGGAGATGGACAGGAACATGATGTGCTCACTGTTAACTGAAACGTATGTGCAGCGTCGATCTGAAACGGAACGAGGATCGATGGGTGTAGGAGCACGAATCAGGTGACGGAAGTATTAGGTCGATGTGATATGAAAAGAACAAAAAGAACATGAATCGCTCCCTTGATATTCTTGACCTGCCGCCGGTTGTAACCACGTGGCCTCGAGAGCGTAAATAATGGCTCAATGTGAGGTAGAATTAATCGCATCAGAGTGAATAATTAAATTTGATTTCGTTCCGATGGTGTGCAGGGTTATGTCATCTTAAGGTAACGACTCCCCACTCAGCACCATAAAAAATACCGGCTAAGCCTCTGGTTTAGCAAATGGTGCTGTCCACTTGCAATAATCCATCACACCTCCAGGGTACAATATGTTAGCAAGTGGTGTCATCCACTTACTTCAGTGCATCACACATTCCGTGTGTAATTTGTTAGCATTTGTGTCATTCACTTGCATCAATATATCACACCTCCAGGGTGCAATATGTTAGCACTGGTGCCATCACTTACATTAATCTATTACACTTCCTGGGTAAAATATGTTACCACTGGTGGCATCGCCTGCATCAATATATATCTCCTCTTGGATACAATCCGCCAGCACTAGTGTCATCCACTTACATCAATCTATCACACCTGCAAGGTACAATCCGTGAGCACTAGTGCCATTCTCTTACATCGATGTATCACAACTCCTGGGTACAATATGTTCTTAGCTGTCAATTGTAGCTGTTCGTTGCATATCCCATTATAATTATCCTTAACCCTTTCCGATCTTTCCGGCCAGATACTCACACCCCGTATCGGAGGGTCCAAATATACCCCTTTAATTTCCAAACTAAGCGTTGCACGAAAACGAAAGTGGTGTCATTGGAAAACGTTCGACGAGTAGGGCCCGAAACTACACCCGGAAGTTTATCCCTTCCAAAAGGTGACGTTACTAGGTGGGTCTATGTGATCACGACTGACGTCGTGTTTTTGGCTCCTGGAAATTCATTCTGAGGAGACTTTAGGAACAAAAATATATTTGGAATCAGAAAAGAAAGGCGAAATAGACCATGGCCCTAGAATGATTGCCCACCAAAAATCAACACTTCTATTTTCTGAAGTTTTCAAAACGTTGAGTATTCAATTCTCTTAAGTTTTTATATTTTCTAATGGATAAAGCGGACTGCGATACCTCGGCTTAACACGCGCCCTGGAGGGGGCGAAATCCGCCCACCCTCCGATTTTTATTCCATAACTGCAGATTTTGCCGGTGTATATACGCCATGTTTTGCGTACCTGCTTAGAAATGTCCATCGTGTCGCTTAATGGAAGAGCAACGGAATTCGGTCAAAAACAAATTATCCGCACAACATGCCAAATTGATGTGGGAAAGGTGTGCCAAACGGCGCGCTATTGCTCGCCGTTTTGCACTATCCGCGGGAAATCTATTTGGGTGTAAAATGACCCCCCCCCCTCACCAAGACCTAGAATTAACCCAACTTGGTGATGGCAAACTTGATGCGTGGCAAGGCACAAATCAATGTTTTCGATGGGCGAATAATTCATATTACACCACGAAATCGCATTTGTTTCACAGTCAGGCTCCGAAGAGTACGTCGTGAACTGGGTGCATGGTAGTCCGCACATGGCACACGGTGTGAACTGGTCCGTGACATGGCTCAATGATAAGCCTTCAATGGGCTCAATGGTAAGCTACATTCTTTTGCGCCGCATGCCATCATGAAGAAGTTGACAGTAAAGCACAGTTTACGACGCTCATATCCCGCGCCCGCAATTCCTATGCTGTCGACACCAACACTGGATGCCAGCGTGGGCCTGGAAGTATAACCACGTATGAAACACTCGTACGAAAAGTAGATGGGCCATGACCACGCAAGTGAAGACATGCTACGTCCAGGGAGTACGTCCGATGTGCATTGTGCCGTGATTTCGTGAGTCAGCGATTCCCGGCAGCGTCATTGCAAAGTCAGCATGATTCCCTGAACAGCGTCGTGGCGCGGACTCTCATCGATCAGCCCCTGAACATCGTCATGGCCCGGACTCCCATCGATTAGCCATCACGCTGAAACTGATTTTTGTCTTGTTTGTCTGACAATTGAGGCAAACTGGTACGGCCTTGTCTCAGGGCGGGGATGGCCGAGTGGTTAAGGTGTCGGGCTATGGGTACCAAAGGTCCCGGGTTCGACTCTAGCGCCACTCAGGACATTTCCCAATCCCGCGGCCCACCGGCGAAACAGTGTGGGCGGCGCCATTAGCCGTGAATGTGCATAAAGTGTGTCGTGAACCAACCAATAAACAAACAAACAAGCTGTTCCGGCGGCGTTCGAGTGCACCGGGCGCCCGGTGCCGGCCGCCGGCCACCGCCACCCGACGGGCACAATGGAGCCGGATATAGCCGAACCACCTGTCCGGCCGCCCATTTAGTGGCCAATTACTTTGGCCGTCAGCGAAGCAGCTGCGGCCCGGCCCACCAGCTCAGAGCCGGGCGTCACCTGCCGCCGTCAGACGGAGTCGGCCGGCCACACACTCACCCGACTCGGAAGCCGCTGGTGCCGGTGGTGTCGACGGCGGCCGATGGCTGTGTCGACGCTGGTGCCGATGGTCTCGACGGCGGCCGATGGCTGTGTCGACGCTTGCGCTGCTGTCGACGGCCGACGGACACCAGGGGCCGGCGCTGTTGACGCAGTGCCGGCATGACAACGGCTGTATGTGGCCCGGTACCTGGTAACGGGTGGCATCGGCCCAGCCCGGCCACCGCGGCACGCCGCGCAGCCGACCGACCGCCAGTCCGCCAGCCGCCTGCGTTCGTCGGCACCGGTGGTGATTTCTGAAAATTATCGACGGGAAAAGTGCATGAAGGCCAGGCCGAAATGCATTGGGGGCACACTCCACGCCACACTCCCATGTTTAAAGTTGAAGTTATTGGGGTGACAAAGTGAACATTCATGGGTAGTTTCCCCTCAAAAGTATATAAACCAACATCCATGCTCATGGGTGTAGTGTTCTCAGTATCTTGGTGGATGTACATCATATGGTTAGTCAAGATATACAAGTTTTCAGGTAGTGGCTCGACATTATAAAAATGTTAACTGGGTGCAGGACGGGTGAGGAGACGTTCCGCAATTTGCTTAGGCATTTTATGACTGCATAAACAAAGTATGTGAGTGCACAAATATGGTGTCGGGGTGAATGTGCAGTGTGATGCAAAAATTTCCCCAAACGTATGAAATTCAGTTGGAGTGTAGTCTACTTTTGTTCTGTCTTATCCATATGACAACATTATGATATAGAAATTGGCTTAGGATTGCATCCACCATCACGAGCTTGATTACTAAGCTTTCCCCAGTATCCAAGGAAGGCTCCGTGAGAGCTCATGGGGCAGCTCCAATGGGCCCAATGAGACAGCTCCGTCGTTTCAAATTGAAGCACCATGTAAAATTGTATAGATTCCATTGCGTAGTCGATTACCAGAAGCAATTAATTACATTCCACGTGATATCTTCTGATTAACGGACGGCCCCATGGATCAGGTCTAACCTTAAATTTGTGTAATACAACGAAGAATGGCTCTTAAGTGCTCCTGGGTTTTAGACATTGCGTGAGACGAAATGTACGACCCTCAATATACCAGGAGGTGCTGAGTTTACATCAAAAGTAACGTTAGGCATTATGCTATATTACTCAACGTTTCGGCCATGGGCAATCGTCAGGAGTGATATAAAAATGGCAGGGTTAACAATTGGAGAAAAAACGCGGGAAAAAAACGTGCAAAAATACACGTGAATCACAGAAAAACATCCTCATTGGTGCAGACACTTCAAGAAACTCCAAACCAGAAATCAACTAGGTCAAGATAGACTCCTCTGAGGAAGCCCGAGCCGATGGCCCATATACATATCGACACATACATGCACGCACATATATAGACATATATCCAATATAACGCGTAATACATAAAGTATAATTTATGTTTATGTAATTTTATGTGATATACCAAGACGTCGTTTGCGTGTTTAGTTGCTGCCGTAGATTACGTATGTGTAGAGATTCGAGGACCTTCAGATCAGCGTTGTCCCTGGCTTTTGCTAGAATTTCTACTTTGAAGTTTGTGTTAGTGTCGCTGTGTGTCGCTGTATGTCGACAGGCAAATGCAGCCATCCGTTCGTCTCATCTAAACCATGTTAGGGTAGCCTGGACTAGCGGACCTACGCTGAAATCTTACCTGGTCCACTCAGCCCTGGAATTGTCGCCATGCCCTGCTGGTAGACGAACGTGCCACACCTGTAGCAAAGGGCTCAAAGATAGATGCACTCGGAAAAACGTAGTTTATAAAATAACGTGCAACCGCTGTCTTGGAATATTTTATGTCGGAGAAACCAAGCGTTGCATCAGGGATAGGTACAATGAGCACTTGGGAGATGCCAGACTTCGGAGAGAATACACACCTTTAGGCGAACACATGATCGACAAACATTCTAACATGGAACACAGCGACACTAACACAAACTTCAAAGTAGAAATTCTAGCAACAGCCAGGGACAACGCTGATCTGAAGGTCCTCGAATCTCTACACATACGTAATCTACGGCCGCAACTAAACACGCGAACGACGTCTTGGTATATCACATACAATTACATAAACATAAATTATACTTTATGTATTACGCGTTATATTAGATATATGTCTATATATGTGCGTGCATGTTTGTGTCGATATGTATATGGACCATCGGCTCGGGCTTCCCCAGAGGATTTTATCTTGACCTGGTTGATTTCTGGTTTGGAGTTTCTTGTGCACAAATGTGTCTGCACAAATGAGGATGTTTTTCTGTGATTCATGTGTATTTTTGCACGCCTTTTTCCCGCGTTTTTTCAATTGTTAACCCTGCCATTTTTATATCACTCCTGACGATGGCCCCTGGCCGAAACGTTGAGTAATATAGCATAATCCCTAACGTTACTTTTGATGTAAACTCAGCACCTCCTGGTATATTGAGGGTCGTACATTTCGTCTCACGCAATGTCTTAAATTTGTGGTTAAAATAGGATGAATTTGGAAGGTAAACATGCATTTAATTCGCATACAATTTGCATTAATTCTGAATACGGCGTTTTTCCGTCCGCTGAAAGTATTCAGCATAGGACCCGTTCATCCCAAACGTCTAGATAATAGCCAGCTTGGGTACAGGTGTCAGCGCTTAAAAAAAGTAGAAATTTGCAAAGATCCTGATTTAGTTTTCTTCCGTGTAAAACTTTGGACATGCTAAGGCCTTTTTAGGCCTTCACGGCCGGCCTCGTCGCCCAAAGTGGCTCTGGATCTTCACTCGAGTTCCTCGAGTGGCTCCCGGAAGCGCCAGCCGCGGTCTTGACATTCCCGCGGAGTCTCCAACTCTGCTGCCCGCTGCTCCGCCGGTGGACCCACTCGACGACCTTCTCGCTGACTCCGACCGCCTTCTGGAGTCGCCCGCCTTCAACACCTGCCTTCATGGCCCTCTCGGCAGTAGGCTCCCAGATGTGTTGGCAACCCCCCCCCCCTCCCCCGGTCCCCACCTTCGGGTCGCGTGTCTCCACACCCTCATTCTGCGGCGGTGGACGTTCCATAATTATTTTCGGTAGTCTCCCGGCCCTCCCTTGATCTTGGCCTGCAATTGGTCCGATGTTCTGTCCATCCTCACTGCCAGCTTGAATCGGGAGGGAGAGCACGTCTCCCCCGACCTGGTGGTCCCCGCCGACGCGGTCACGAATGTGAGCCCCTTTGGGCCCCCGGAGCACCAGGGCGCACCGGACGCGTCTGAATTGGACGAGACCAACACCTCGTACCGTCCCAGCGGCGATACGCCGTCCGGCCCGTTGAGTTCTCCTACAGGGTGCCCTTCCCTTCGCAGGTCCCCGGTCGTCGGACGTTGCTATGCCGCGATTCCCGCCGTCCTTGTTCGGGGCCACCGCAGCCAGGCAGCTCTCCGCCTTGGCGTCACCACGTCTGTGCCGCAAGCCGCCCGCCGGTTCCGTTTGGACACTGCCGCCCCTCGGGCGATGGATGGTGTCAGCGTCGCCCTCGTCCTCGTTGGCCTTCTGGTGCTGGCCTCTGCTGTGTCAAAGTATCGGGTCTTCACCATCTCCGAACCCCTCGGTGGAGTTTCGGTTTCATACGATCTCAGCCCCATCACACCGCACCCTCGTCCCCCCGCGCGTGGGCTCCCCACCACTCGGACCTGCTCTCTAAGCTGGCCCTTGCTGGACCGTCAAGTTGAACCTCTTGTGTGTTCTGCTATCTCCCGTTGGATCTCCGGCTGGTGCAGTTCATGGGCGACCTGTATCTAGGTGTGACGTACACCTGAATTCGCCTCCCATGGGTCTTAGCAGTGCCACTGCAATTATGTAGCACTTCATGAAAGTAGTCGTCATCCTGACCCAGACTGAAATCCCCGGCACCCAGCCGCATTTACCTCGACAACTTGTCTTCATTGCCGACACTCGCGCCCTTCCCGCTACCTACGTCGCATTCCGGCGATATTTCGAGGGTAGCATTTCACCACAAACGAGCAGAAGTCGGTTAAGCCCATTATTTTATCTTAGCCTGCCCCTTGACCGTCTCTCCGGTCAGATCCTCACACCCCGTCTCGGGAGGTGATAGGAACCCCTAATATCCAAACTAAACGTCGCATGAGCACGAAGAAGTGTCATCGGAAAGCGTTCGACGAGTAGGGCCCGACACTACCACCTCAAGACATGCTATCCCCAAAGTTCCGTCACTGGTGGCCTATATTTTCACGACTTACATCATGTTTTTAGCTCTGGGGAATTCATTTTGGGGATGTTTGAAAACAGAATGTTTTGAATCAGAAAGGGACAGCGAAATCGACCAGATTAGATTTTTTAAAAATGGCCACACAAAAATCAAAATTGTATTTTTTGATATTTCAGAATCTTGAGTTTTCAAGTTTTCTTTAATTTTCCTTTTCTAATGGGTAGAGCGGACCGAAAAACGTTGTTCGATGTCCACTTCCCTAATAATAAATGCTTACTTCAGCCAAATTATTCGATTTGAGCTATAATTAGACAAATATGCGAAACTAATAAGTAATCAAAAACGGAAACAAATCCTTTTGTACGTTTTGTTGCATCCCTAAATATAAGCAAACACTGAAAGTTTGATTACAGTATATTTATATATTAACCCGCGCCGTCTTTCGGGTCAAATCCTCCCACCCCGTCTCGGGGGTGGGGGGGGCGGTTGAAAACCCCCTCTAAAATCCAAACTAAGCATCGCACGAAAACGAAAGAGGTGTCCTCGGAAAGCGCTCGACGAGTAGTATCCGGGTCTACCCTCCAAAACATTTCCCCCCAAAAGTGACGTCACCAGGGGGTCTAGATTTTCACGACTTTTCACGACTTACATTATGTTTTTGACACTGGGGAGTTCATTTTGTGGGTTATATGAAACAACAAAATTTATTTGGAATGAGAAAAGGACAGCGAAGTCGACCAGGTCTATAGCTTTTTTTTGGGCCCACAAAATAAAAATTTCATTTTTTGAAATGTCAAAATTTTGAGTTTTCAAGTTTTCCTTAATTTTCCTTTTCCAATGGGTACAGCAGACCGAGAAACGTTGTTGTAAGTCAACTTTCTCCAATAAAAAATGCTTACTTTAGCCAGAATCCTGTACTTGAACTGCAATTTGGCAGATGCGTATGCGTATCTATTGCGTATGCAATTTGGCTTATATGTAGTCAAAAACGAAAAAAAAAATTCACTCGCACGTTTTGTTGGATCCGTAAAGATAAGCAAACTCTGAAAGTTTCATTAAATTATCTGTATCCGTTAAAGCGTGACGACTGGTTGAACTTTTTTGGAGGTGACCTCACTTGACCTTGACTAACTCGTTGACCCTAGATGACCTGACCTAAAAATTTTGAGTTAGCATGTCAAATTGATGTGGGAAAAAGTATGCCAAATTTGGGCGCGCTGCCGCGCGCCGTTCGTCCGCTATCTGCAAAACAAAACCTGAGGGGGCGGTTGAAGACCCCCCGAGACGGGACGGGTTAAAGCGTGACGGCTGGTTGAACTTTTTTGGAGGTGACTACATTTGACCTAGAGTAACTCGTTGACCCTAGATGATCTGACTTCAAACGTTTGACAACATACCGAGTTGATGTGGGAAAAGGTATGCTATAATTTCGGCGCGCTGCCGCGCGCCGTTCTTTCACTTTCCGCGAAAAAACCTGAGGGGGCGGTTGAACACCCCCACCCCCCAGGCCGGCGCCGGTTAACAGTTGAAGTTCCAACTGAACCTAGATCCCAACACACTTACGGTCCCACGTTCGATTCAGGGCAGACTCCTCCACTCAAGCACCGACTTCCGGTCGTTTATAGTAAATTGGCACCCACGAAATATGACCGAAATGCGACGAAGGGGAGTAGGGAGGGCGCAAGTGCGGGCAATGAACGCAAAGTTGTCAGTGGAGATGCAACCTGTGACGTTGAGGTCTTCAACCTAGATCAGGATGACGACTACTTTCATGAAGCAATGCACAATTGCGGTGGCACTGCTAAGACCAGTATGGGGGCGAATCTAGGTGTACGTCACACCTCGATACAGGACGGCCATCAACTGCGCCACCCGGACGTCCGACGGGATATAACAGCGCACACGAGAGGTTCAACTTGACGGCCCAGCAAGGGTCCGCTCAGGGTGGGGAGCACACGCGCGGGGACGGAGGTGCGGTATGACTAGCTTGAGATTGCAAAAACACTCCCGGAGAATTTCTGCCTATATATATATATATATATATATATATATATATATATATATATACCTGGAGGCCACGGACCCGAAGGGAGCGTGGCTGGCGCAACACCGGAGGATACCCTTCAGATGCAGGAGATGCAATCAGATGCGTTGCAGACCGTTGGAATTACACGAACACTGAAGCAGCAAAATGATGAAAGCAGAGAATCAGGACAGGCGCTCAAGCAGAATGGCAACGACCCTTGTGCAAATTGAAAAGCACACCAACGTGCAATTTTGCTGGTGAAATAGCATGAAGCGTGGCGGTCAGGGCGACGGAGATCCAGAGCACGGCTACGGGCGTGCTGAACCGGCTACTGTCAGCCTTCACATGCGTCACACCGCACAGTATGGCCACGGAGCGAGCAGTGTCACTCTACAACAGCATCAAGGTAGCGCACCGACTAAGTATGGCAAGCGACACGGTGAACGACAGACTGAGTATCAGCACCAACAGTACGGGAGCTACACAGTTCGACCCCCGCCCAGCAGCTGACAAGTATCTAGCCAAGAATGCGAGGCGCGATCAGCTCCCAGACCCACAAGCGTACAGGACGAGAGGGTTTGTCCAGAAGTTATACTGCTCAGAAGGGACGCTGTAGATAACGTATTCTCACCGGTGCGCGCACGCGCGCGAAGGGGAGCCATCACACACGCCGACGCTGCCGCGCATGCTGGACACGCCGCCGGTGCACGACTGGATCGCCGAGCAGATCCGCTAGTGTGAGGCCGTGGCACACATGCTGGGCATGAGCGCGGGTACGATGGCGCGGGTGCCATGTCAGCGCCGGCCGGCTGCCCGTACAGCGCGCCCACTGTCGTCTCACAATGTCTGCCGCATGTGCCTGTGACGTCGCCGTCCACGTTACCGCACCACAGGCGATCGTAGTCTGCTCCTGTGTCGATCCGGCGACCTCAGCCGTTGTCAGCCGCAGTTCGGGGCCTGTCTAGAGTCTCTCTGCCTGCCTAGCACCGGCACAAAGCCCAGCGCCGACTCCACCGCCCAGCCCGGTGCCTGTCTAGTCTGGCGCCGTACCAGCGTGCAGTTCAGCTTCATCAGCCCGGCTGCACCAGGCACGGATCTCAGTCAGCGGCTGCCGCTCGACCTACCGAAAGGGGTGTCGATGGGTGCTGTGCAGAGATATTTGTCTTTTCTACCTTTCGCGGTGTATGTAGCGATTATTTTCGAACCCTAAGAAACATCATGTTTGCATGGCAAGCTCTTTTTTAGTTCCGAACGCGGTGTTTGGTCCTCGCCGCCTTACGTCCGCGTCTGCTATTGTGTATGATGTCAGATAATTGGCGTGCCCAGGGGGTTGGAGGGGACAGCCGCCCCCTTGAGGGTCGAAGGGGGCCCTCCAGGTGTTGGTGCAGGGGAACCGAAAGGGCTCCTTCGGCCGATGTGTAGAACCTCTGGACCGATGAAAGGACCCCGGGCTGATGGAAAGGGTCCCGGGCCGATTTAAGAGGACGCAGGTCAACGGAGAATGTTCTCAGGAAGATATTGAGATCCCTTGGCTCAGCTAACGTGAAGGGCTTTTAGATCGACGGAGGGATCCCGGATAGTTGAAGAGCCCCGGGCTGATGGAGAGGGCACAACCCGTACAAGGGCCACTGGTCTGATGGAGGGTCTAAGCTGTTGACAGAGGGCCTCCGGCGTGGCAAAAAAGTCCTGGATCGATAAAGAAGGACCCGCGCCGACGGGGAGGTCCCTTAGCCGCGGGAGAGCCCAGAACCGGTATTAAGGGCCCCTGGACCGAAGAGTGCCGGAGCCGCACAGGGGGGCCCTTGGATGATAGAGGAGGCCCGAAGATTTTTAAGAGGGACTCAGGCCGGACGGAGTGTCCAGAGCTGTGAAAGAGGGACCTTGAGCCGACGGATGTGGTCACGGACCGAACGTGCAGAGCGACTGGTTCGGCTTTGGCCCACGCGGATTGAGAGAGGCTCAGATCTGACAGCAGACCTCAGGCCGGTAGAGCCTCCGAGCTACCGAGACGATCCTGGCCAAAACGAAGGTTCCCGGTGCCAGGTAAAAAGCCTCTACGCCCGTGGAAGGGCCCGGGCTATTGAAAATCAGCGTGCTCATCGGACCCGCCACTGGCGCGGCCGATGGGGCCCTCCGGGCGACCGCCATGAGGGACAGAGATATAACTGAAGGGAATGTAAACGCATTCAACAATTTCTGTGGATAGGACCCTTGAGACCTGAAGACGTCCACCCTGAACGCTGGCAAGGGACGTGAGGACAAGAGAGCCCCCCACCAAGAGCTGGAATGTCAATGTCAGCTGGAGAGAAAAGTCTCAACGGGAATGGGGCCCTGACAGACGAGAAATGAACAGGGCCCCTGAGGGCTAGAGAGTCCTGGGATGCTCTTTGGGTTTGAAATGGCTACTTAGGGATGAACAGGACCTCCAAGACCTGAAGAGCACTAGTGAGTGCCCATTTCAGATCTGAAATACACCCGGGACGAGGGGTTATTGAGGTATGTGATGGGCCCTAGATGTTGGAGAGGGCCCGGATGGATGAAGATAATTTCGTGATAGTCAGAGAGGATTAGACCGGAAGCTTTTTGAGATTGAGAGTGGCCCCTAATTGATGAAAAGGGTGCCTTTAGAGACTTGAAAAAAAAGTTATTGTTGGCTGGCGATAACGTGAGAAATACCGAGGGCCAGCCTCAGAGCTAGAATATTCCTCAAACAACAAGAGCTGTCGATAATTAAGAAGGGGCTCTAGCAGCTTGAGAGAGCCCTTGATGACTAACAGAGCCACCTCAGAGCTAATTAGAATCCCTAAGGCTAGCGCTGGGTGTGAGGAATACTGAGGGTCAGCGTCAGAGCTAGATAACCAGCTGAAGTTAGACAGACTGGCAAGGACTGTGAGGGGCACCTAGCAGCTGGGGAGGACCCCTGACGATTGAAAATGGTTACTGAGCGACAGAGAGAACTTGACTGGGATACCCAAGGGCTTGGAAGAATTTCTATGAGAACATGGCTTATTGAGGTAAAAAGGAGTCCTTCATGGCGAGCGATGGTTGTGAGGAATGCCCAGAACCAGTTTCAGAGCTAGAATGTCATTGGTAGCCTGAAAGACTGCTGAGGACTGGGGAGGCCCCCTGGGAACTAGAGCGGACCGTACTGTCATGTTCCTAAGGTTTGGGAGGAACACTGAGGAATGAACAGAGCCGCCTAAGAGCTAAGGAGAGTTCCGTGATCTGGCGATGTTTGCTGGAATCTATGAGGCCTGTCTCGGAGCTGCAGGATTCTCCTGAAAGCCAGACAGGATGTCGAGGTCTGGGAATAGCCCTTGCAAGTGGGAGAGGGCTCCTGGCGGATGGTTACGTCGCATGATAGCCAAAGGAGGACTGGACTTGTTTGTTCGTGAGCTTCGGTATGGGCATCCGAGGGACCGGGGGCCCTGTGAGCTAAGAGAGTTCTCGCAAATTGGCAATGGGTTCAAAGATTACTGAGTGTCATCGTCAGAGATAAGATACCCTTGAGACCCGTAAATGCTGCCAAGGACTGGGTAGGTCACTCATCGCCACCTCAGTGGCGGCGGCCGCCCTGGTGGTCATGATTTCCCCAACTGCCACAGCCATCCCGGCGATGACAACCGTCCAAGCGGGCACAGCTGTCCCAGTGGCCTGACCACCGCCGCTCCAGCAGCAACGGTCGCTCAAGCGATGACGAAACAAACAGCCCAACAGATAGCTGTGACGACGACCACTCCAGGGACACCAGGTGCCACGCCTCAGACCCGGGTGACACCGGTGAAGTAAAAAGAAAAATTTCCGGATGCTGTGTGTTTGGCACAGCATGGCCAGGCGTGCTGCTAGTCTTCCCCTTGTCCCCAAATCTTCCACACATTTTGCCCACTAGTACTCTCGTCTCATTTTCATAAAGTAGGATACTGTCGAAAAGGCGTAACAAGATGGGCTCCGCCAGGGGCGCAGCAATATGGGGCACAGGGCCACGGCCGCCTTTGCAACCGAAATATGTAAAAATACAGATCAAACCAGAAACATTAAAAATTTTACTTTACAAAGCCCTATGTCTGAACGTATTTCGTCTCTATTAAACTATGTCTGAACGTAGCTGATAGCAGAAAGCAGCTATTGTGTCTGTGGAGATTAACGCTCGCATTTTTCCTCGAGCTATTTAAAATGCACGCCTTTATTAGATATGAGTTAACGTCGTGGTATTATTACGTGGCATTTTATGTGGCAGCTAAATGGTTTCTCTTTTTCTGCCTTTACCGAACTGTTGAACCGTTATTGCAGATCTCGCATTAGCCGCGCCATCTAGTAGTGCCCCATGTACCCACGCATTCAGCCATCTTTACCTAAGTAGGTGTATATATATATATATATATATATATATATATATATATATATATATATATATATATATATATATATATATATATATATATATATATATATATATATATATATATACTTGTATATATTATATACATATATATACATATATAATTTTGCGGTCCTTTTAGAATAAGTAACCGAAATCCGAGGATTTTTTGGAAAATAGGCCGTGACCGTAAATAGGTTTGGTCAATCTTTATATGTTCGCCGCCCCCGGCCCTTCCCATTTGAAAGAATCCTGGCTACGCTACTGCCCCACATTGGGCTGATTTGGTACGCACAAGAAATCCCACCCAGTGGAAATTCCCTACAGGAAGTCCTGCGGTGCAGCCATGTGCCCGGGCAGCTCAACACCTGCTGCTTTTGCGACGGCTGAGCGTTATCACCAGCCGGCTACGTGTTATGTCCTCGAGCCGTTTCGTGTCGCGCGATGACGCAATCGTCCAGTTGCTGTTCCGATTGAAGCACGTTTACATTTCCAAACGCCGTGATACATTCTGTTGCACCTGCCAACTTTCCGTGCTAGTAGGTCATGATTATTGCAATTGCAGGGAAATGCAAATTGTGCATTTATCGAAACGGGCAACTGGAGTAGGTATATCTAAGCGTAATGTTGCATCATCATCTTTGAGACAATTGGCCAGTTGAAAAATATGAACTCTTCATATCGTGGTTGCACGTCTCGCCTTGTTTCAACAGTTAACAGTTAGAACCAGCTTCAGCCACTTGTATGGCCTAGCACGCCTCTAAAGCAATTTCCCCAGCCACTGGTTCTAACTACCGTTGTTAGCTAACTAGCATGGCCAACTGTATGTTGTGTTAGCTCGATAATTTATGCAGGCTGACAGGCCTCCTTATTACCTAAGTGCATCGACATGGACCGTGATGAAATCTGCCGTTGCAAACGGTGAGGTTGACGTTGCGTATTTCCAAGCTGTTGTTGCCAAGCATCGGCGCACGGGCAGTATCGACCTCGCGGGTCGACCCCGCTCGACCCCATCACCACCGAAACACATCTGGACAACACAAGTGCTGTGTATTGGGCGACAAGCGGCCGCGCCAAGCGTGCGCCGAGCGCGCGCGCCGGGCGTCGCGCTGCCTGCGCCGACCGTGCTGAGCGCGCGGCCTGCGCTGATTGTGCTGAGCGCGGCGCTGCCGCCCGTGCTGAGCGCGCGGCGCCGCCGCCCGTGCTGAGCACGCGGCGCTGCCGCCCGTCCTGAGCGCGCGGCGCTGCCGCCCGTGCTGGGCGCGCGGGGCGCCGCCGCCCGCCACGGCGACCCGGTGGCGGCGGCCGCTCGGCAGAGGCGTGGCGCCTCCGCGCCGCCGTATGGAGCTGTCAGTGTGCGCACGGTGTGGCGGCCGGGCGCGGCCCCGCCGGCTGGCGCCGCCCCTGCCCAGCCGGACGGCGGCCCGCCGACGGGGCAGCGTCGCCGGCCGCGCCCTCTACTCGACGTCGGCGATGCCGGCCAGCTCCCGCTCGTACTCCTGCCGGCGGCGACGGCGGGCGCAGTGTCAACGGCTGCTTCAGTGCGTGTGCACAGGAAGGCGACGGGCGGGCACTTTCGTACTAAATTAGACAACGATTGCAGATGTAGATTGTCACGCACGCTTACAAGGCAGGGTAAAACAGCGTGTTTACTTCTCTGTCAGTTAGTTAGTTATTAGGGCTTTAGGCCGCATCGACTGCATTGGTCATGTAGTACCCATTTTACTTCTCTGTCGAGGCACATGACGTGTTCTGGTACGTAATCTCGACATGTTGCTCTTTGGTTGGCTGCTCTGACACTGCTGTCGACCACATTCCAGCCTGACCTGGATGTCTGGGTCAAGCTGCCCGGCACCCTCCAACCGCCACTCCAATTCCTTGATGCGTCGGCTCTGTTCCTCGAAGTAGACGTTCTCCTCGCTGTCGCCTTCCAGCGTGTCGTCAGGCTCAAGAGCTGGATCATCGCTGGTGGCAAATCAATTATCTGCGGTCACCACACACATTTGGGCAGCATGAGGCTCCTGTCGCAGTTTGGCGTGCAGACACCTGCATCACTTGCCACAATTGGGGATCGTTCGGACGGGCCTATGACCAGCTGCTGGAAGCACCTAGTCCGGTCAGACGTCCGCTCAGACACAAGCGCTGCTCTGCATCGTCTAGTGGAGACGTAACCCAGCCAGACGTAGGAGAACACTAGGGCTGCACTGCATCGTCTAGTGTAGACGTCAGCCAGCCAGACGTAGGAGAACACTAGTGCTGCACTACATCGTCTGGTGGAGACGTCACCCAGCCAGACGTAGGAGAACACTAGTGCTGCACTACATCGTCTAGTGGAGACGTAACCCAGCCAGACGTAGTAGAACACTAGGGCTGCACTAGATCGTCTGATGAAGACGTAACCCAGCCAGACCTTGGAGAACACAGGGATCGTACCTAGGATGCATAACGTGCATGTCCTATGAATAACTAAGCGTTCGGTTTCCGGGGACAAGTATTTGTCCCCGCAAACCAGCATGACCCCACAAGCAGGGTAGGATGCACATACTTTGTCCCCACAAACCAGATTCGGAAGTACACAGACACACACACACACACGCACGTACGCACGCACGCACGCATGCGCACGCACGCACGCACGCACGCACGCATCTAATTAGCGTGCCTGGCTTTTCGGCATTTTGACGTTTCCTCAGTTTTCTCATCAGCTTCCTCTCTTTTGCGGTCTCATGGTCCGGGAAAGCAGCAGGATGCAACATGCATTGCGAACTGGGAGTGGCATAACTTGCACCATACATTTCCGAATGGACTACTTGATTTTTGTCACATTGTTGCACCATGATCTTGTTGTGGCTACCTATGCTTGCATACGCATCACTGTTATTTGTCTTCACTTGTACAGTGTGTGCTCGTAGTTTGAGCACGAATAAACAACAACACGAGAATCTAGCCTCGCCAGAGTCATAAGCCTGGGAAACAGGCGTCACCGGATGTCATAAGCCTGAGAAGCAGGCGTCACCGGATGTCATCAGCCTGTTCATAAACATGCGCATTGAACAAACAACCAAGAGTCTTACTATCTCGCTCCCTCACCTCATCGCTTCCTCGGCCCTTCCCTACTTCGCTCCACTCCTACTTCGCTCCTTCCCTGCATCGCTCCTTCCCTACTTCGCTCCTTCCCTACTTCGCTCCTTCCCTACTTTGCACCTTCCCTACTTCGCTCCTCCCCTGCTTCGCTCCTCCCCTACTGCTCACCTTCCCTACTTCGCTCCTTTCTTACTTCGCTTCTTCCCTACTTCGCTCCTTCCCTACTTCGCTCCTTCGCTTCTTCGCTCATCCAACCCCTTACCCTCTCGCTCTAGCGTCCTCGCTCCCGCTCCAGTCCCACCTAAATACGTAATTTTTACGAGCATGTTTAAAATGGTATGAAAAAGGTGGTTACACCATGGAACGAAGGTACAAGCCCGTCAGCTTGAACGGCACGTGAAGCTGACCAATACTTACGCGATGTTCTTGGCCTCCCAGACTTTGAGAACGCCGTCATTGCCGCCGGTGTAGAGCTTGCCGTCGATGTACTGGATGCAGCTGATGGCCGACTCGTGGCCCATGTAGGTGCGCTTCAGGGTGCCAGACTTGGCATCGAACGCCCGAGCGTGGGTGTCGCCACAGCCGGTGAACACTGCCACGAAGGGAATACAAATAATGTTGCACCTTCGTACAACTCACTACCGCCCGAGCTGACGCGACTCCGTGTCGATCTTTGGTCGCCACCTGGAGTATCTGCTTGACGTGCCCGGACTGATACACTGCTCGACTTGTGTTATTTTTATATGTTAATTTTTATAGTTTAACTTGTTTTTTTTTACTTTTTTTTTGTTATTATTTGACACGATGTCGTAATAGCCACAATCAATTGGATGACCTCAAATCTCTGTCTGTCTGTCTGTCTTATGGCGGTGAGTAGCATTTGATTAACTGGTTACGCGCCAAGCACGGACATTTCACTGGTCAGCGACGCCAGTGCCACGCATCTGGATTTAGTGTAAACTCAGTTGCTCACATGCATGCGTCTTGAGGAAACACGCAATCCAAGGCGTTGTTGAAAAAGTGCGACAGAAATGTAGTGTATGCTACTACATTTTCGTTCAGGGATGCCTCACCCGCATTCACTCGATTTTTACCGTCATTTTACAGCTGAAGATGAACACAGTCATTATTCCATGTCCCAGAGGTGAACATCTGACTTGTTGTCTGACATTTTGTTGCCCTGTTAAACAAAAACATGACACGGGGTGAAAATGCAGTTAATTGCCTGTCGACTGATGTAAATTTCATCATCCAGCCCAAGATTTGTTTTATCGTCACTTTACCGCTGAAGATAAAAGCAAGCATTGCCCAAAAGTTCGGTGGTGAACATGTGACCAGCTTTCTCCCGTTGCATTGCCTTTTTCAAAATGCTACTGCATTCGGCGATAGTGTAGTTCCGTCGACTCACGCAAATTTCACCGTCCCGCCCAGGGGGCTCCGTCACTTCAGCAGCCATAGGGCCACTAGTTTTTCTGACGTCAGCTATAAGACATTTCCTGCGCATATGCTGCGCCAGAATGCAAAGCCCTAAAGCGGCCTTTCGAAGCGTCGGTACGGGAGTTATGCGCATATCTCTGGAACTACAGTTACATATGTTGTGTGATATATTATAGGTTTTCCAGATTGTGCGCTAGTCGGGAAGAATGGTTTTCTACTCTGGTGCTACGTGCAGCACTATGCTACGTGTGCTATGGGCGTTTCGTATATTAGCCTTCCGAAAGATGCAGAGAGAGTAGTGGGTGCACCAGTGAGCATGTACCTACCGACCTAGGTAATTAGATGAACAACAGCACTGCTTACATATCCTTCAACCATCTTGAGGAAGGCTGCAACCACCCTTGCAATTAGTTCCAACGTGTGAACTTGGCGTGGCTGTGACCTTTTCTGGGCGTGAGCCGAGTCGGTGCCACCAGCTGGGTTGGTGCCCTAGTACGTCCGGCCCGTTCCGGCTGTCAGTGCTGGAGCTGTCACCCGAGCTGTCTCCGTGTCGGTGCCACCAGCTGGGTTAGTGCCCTGGTACGTCCGGCCAGTTCCGGCTGTCAGTGCTGGAGCTGTCACCCGAGCTGTCTCCGTGTCGGTGCCACCAGCTGGGTTAGCGCCCTGGTACGTCCGGCCATTTCCGGCTGTCAGTCCTGGAGCTGTCACCCGAGCTGTCTCCGTGTCTCGCCAGACGTCGAGACACCGGCGTTGGCGATATGCCTTGGCGGTGTGCCTTGGCGGTGTGCCTTGGCGGTGTGCCTTGGCGGTGTGCCTTGGCGGTGTGCCCGCGGTGGTTCTGGTGACCATGTGTCTCTGAGTGGTGGGGCGATGAGCGGTGGATAGGGCCGGGTCGGCCCTTACGGTTCGATAATCGATCAAATGCAGTGCGACAGCGACAAGCAGAGGACGGACGCACAAGTGAGCCTGCAGCCGTAAACCGTGTGTATGGCGCTAGACATGAGGTCGGTGGACTCACCCTCGACGTCGTGGTGGCACGATGCAGATGCAGCAGTCGTTACCAAGGATGGTGGAGGCAATGGAGGAGAACAGAGCGGGTGCCAACACAGTTGTGGTGGTGTTCGTGTGGCGCCACGGTCTGGGACGTATTGTCGTCGCCCGGTTCCGGCTGTTAGTGCCGAAACCGTGACCTGACATGTCGTCGAGTCACCGCTACCTGGCGTTGGCAATGCATCGACCTCGATGGACGACAGATGAATCGGATTGGACGGCAAAACACCCACAAAAACATAAAATTATGGCGGCAACTCTACAGCGGATAGATTTGTACTCAAAATGGATTTTCGATTCAGACAAAATATGTTCCCACAGGAGCTGTGCATCTTCCCATACTCAAAAATTATAATGTCATATTGAATGTTCTACACTCGTTCAAACTTACCTACGTTAGTTTAATATAATCGGTAATTTCAACACACAAAAAAAGTTTTGAACGGAAACTTCAAAAGTTGTACAAACGATGCGACATGGCGTGCTCTTTCCGTATTTTTGGATATTTCATCTCAATATTTACTATGTCTAAATGTTGTTTCCGAGACGCGAACTCCGAATCACCCGCTTGAAGTATACGCCTCTGGTGTTATAATGGGTGTTATGCAGTCACTCAGAATGTCATAAAATACCGTCAAATGGCCCATATTTCACCGACATTTGACCGACATTTTCACCGACTCCGCAAAATACAACATTTGAAAAATCCATTGAAGAAATCCCAAAATGTTTAATAATTCCGAAGTGGCACACCACCCCCGATTCCATATTGGCCCAAAAATGGGGTCAGCTATTTTCCAAACCGGACTCACTTTGGGCCAAAACGCCAAGTCAACTCCAAATTACCCACTTATGGTTCCATAACTTTACATCAGGAACACAGTGACGGTTTCGCGACCCGAACCGTCCACCTTCGCACCATACACGCTGCGCTTCCTCCGTCCCTTCCCCAGACAGCTGATCAATGGCGTCACCAGGGTATGACTAGACGGCATATTCTGGCCTGAAAATGCAGATATTGCGCGAAAATTATAATGTAGTAAACATTTTAAGCTAGCCATGAAATCTGATACAAACAGGTCTGAGCGGTGTGTTCGTGATCTGCATCCGCCACTGCGCCGCATCTCAGCTTCACACGGGACAACAGATGGTTCCCGATGTTTAGGCTAATAATGCGCACACACAAACGCGTATTCAATGACACATCCTGCCATCTAGTGACAAATATTGTGATCTATACCTCCACGTTGAATCGCATGACATTCATTCAATATCCGTTGCTATAATATCTAGATCGTGCTGCTACCTAGCGATAGCTATCTGACGTGGTGCTCCTAAAAAATTATGAAGTTCTTAAATCTGTGGAGGATGTGAGCTGTGGAGATTATGAGCGCTTCGGAGTTGAGGAGGTTATGAGCTGTGGAGGTTATAAGCGTTTCGGACTTGTGGAGGTTGTGAGCTGTGGAGGTTGTGAGGTCGTTTCGCAGTTGTGGAGGTTATGAGCCATTGGGGTTATGAGCGTTTCAGAGTTGTGGAGGTTATGAGCTGTGGAGGTTATCAGCGCTGCGGACTTGTGGAGGTTGTGAGCTGTGGAGGTTATGAACGCTTCGGGGTATTGAATTTATGGAGGTTATGAGCTGTGGAGGTTATGATACATCTCCGTTTGGTTGCAGCCGGTAGTGGGTGAAAACTCCGCCCACCTCTTCCTTTCAGATGTCATTGGTCAGCTGACTGGGGTCGGCTGAACCCTCAGGCGGCCGGGCTTGTGGACGGACAGACAGGCAGACATACAGATAGATAGAGACAGACAAACAGACATGCAGACATACAGAGACAGGCAAACATACAGACATACATAGACGGGTAGACAGTCAGGCAGACAGACAGATAGACAGACATATAGACAGACATGTAGACAGAGACAGACAGGCATACGGACATACAGAGACAGGCAAACATACAAACAGATACATAGACGAGTAGACAGTCAGACAGACATACAGACAGACAGGCGGATAGACCTACAGATCAGACAGACCTAGACAGACAGACAGACAGACATGCAGACAGACAGACATACATGCATGCAGACAAGCAGATAGACCTACATACAGATATACAGACACACAGGCAGGTAAACATACAGACAGACAGACAAACAGACAGAGATATACAGATAAGCAGATAGGCAGACATATAAATAGACCTAAAGACAGACACCTAGTTAGACAGACAGATCGGAAGCAATCAAATGGGGTCAGGTTATGTCAGGTCACCCACCAACGCCGTCGGCCACTTTGATGCAGATGACTGAGTGCGTGTGTGATTTGTACTGTCTTGTGCACTCGCCGAAGTCGGCGACCCAGCAGCGAGCCATATGGTCGGCAGAACCGCTGTACAGCAACTTGTTCACCAGCTGCATGCAGAGGATCGACTTCGTGTGGAGGTCCATCGTCTGAAACGGTGCGTCGACGCGTCAGAGCGTGTCTCGTAGGCAGCTGAAGGCGATGGTGGCGCAACGGCCGGACAGGACTGCTCAGTCGTGGACTCGCTAGACTTGTTAAGTAGAGGGCCCAGAAGTCCGCCCGATCAATTCGCCTCCGGAATGACGCAAGTTCACCGGCCGAATACCTAGACGATAGCCTTAGCTTATTTTGGGGAGTGATACGGGACGACAGCCGGTTCCCGAGGTCTGGAAAGCTAAAAATCCGCACACACAACAAACCTCGGCCTTCAGGAATACCATGCATTGGTAGATGTCGACCTGCCAACCCAAACGTGCGTGGTGTGTGTGGCCACGCGGTGAAATAGCCTGATGCGCTCTTGAGAGGTAGCGATGTCTGAGCCGGGGCGGGGATGGCCGAGTGGTTAAGGTGTCGGGCTATGGGTACCAAAGGTCCCGGGTTCGACTCTAGCGCCACTCAGGACATTTCCCAATCCCGCGGCCCACCGGCGAAACAGTGTGGGCGGCGCCATTAGCCGTGACTGTGCATAAAGTGTGTCGTGAACCAACCAATAAACAAACAAACAAACAAGCGATGTCTGAGCCGTGAATTTGGCTCCATGCCGATCTGTGACTATTATCGGTAGATACACACCAACTGGAGAAGTTTGACAGGCACTCTCATCGACTGGTAGCGCAGCCACCGATACTCTTCTCGGTAGACACACACCACGACGAGAACTTCGACAGGTGCTCTCATCGACTGATAGTGCAGTGGCCGGACTATTCTCAGTAGATACACACCACCAGGATAATTTTGACAGGAGCTCTCACCGACCGATAGTACAGCCAAGCGGGTGAATGCGAGTAGAAGCCCTGTTTTTATCTGAGAGCTTGGAACTCCGTGCTTTACACACAATCATCTTCCGGCTGGCACCCAAGACAGGACGCCAGGTGCATTATGCTCGCATACGCTCCGCTCCCTCTCCCTTGACCACATTTTTGCCACGGGTCCGACAGAGGCTGCTCGCGATTACCCGTCACTACATCTGAGTACTCACCCTCTGGCAGATGGCGGTGTCGATGTCCCAGACTTTGATGGTGCCGTCGGGGCCGGCCGTGAAGAGGGTGCTGTCCCTGTCGGTGGTCATGCAGAACACGGCTCCCGTGTGGCCGCGGAACGTCTGTCGAACAACACGCCGCTCACCGGTGGCACATTATTTCAAGCTGTGGCAGGAAATTGGCATCAAACAGGGGGCATTGTTTCAAGCTGTGGCAGGAAATTAGCATCAAACAGGGTAAATTATTTTTCCAGTCATAACGTCAATATGAATATATGTTTACTCTCATCTTGCCCTGCTTCTACACCCAAAATAATGAGCAAAGTGAAAACACCCAAAATTCAGGTGTTGTGTTGCATTGAACCCAAAGTGTCGCATTGAACAGCCTGTGCGCCCATGACCCTCCTGGGACGTCCGGGCCTCCTCCTCCTCTTCCTCTCCAGGTCTCTCGTGGTCAGCGGAATCCATTATATTCCGAGTCTAACGGTCCAGTTACGGCGTAAACGGGGAGATAGACACAGGCAGTGATGCTGGCCACCATCCAAATGCACAGTTCAAAGTAATGTATGCACACTTGTGTGTCCTGTGTAAACCTTTCGGTTTTACCACCGTCTTCATTTGCAGTGATGCCCTTCTCACCGGTTGCCTCGAGTTGATACTGCTCTATTTTCTTTTACTATATCAAACACCGGATATCACATCAGCAGGCTTAACGTACTTTATCGCTTAGTCTGGATGGATTAATCGCTAAGTGTCAGAATGTTCGCAGATGGCACTTTACCGCTGCTAAGTGAGAACAGGACTGAAGAAGGAATGGTCCAATGCAGTATTCGTGAGAGCCCCGGTTTGCATAGGGACGGAAAAGTTCGATTGCCATTGGGGTGAAGCAGCAGAGCGGCGGTGTCTCTATTCTCTCAGCTCGGCAGCTCGGCATCGGCAAACGGGCTGCCATATTCTAATTCATTGCTCCCGGCACCGTCATCGCAGGCCTTGGGTAGGCTGCACGCCGCGCGTGGCGGGATACCCGCGGGCGTCGGCCACACCTTGACGCAGGCGCTCGTCTCCGCGTCGAAGCTCCAGGACTTGGCCGTGCAGTCGGTGGAGCCGGTGATGAGCAGGTCGCCGGCCCTGCGGCTGACCGTGCCGGCGTCGTCGTCGTCGTCCGAGTCGCACGTGCTCGGGGCCGGCAGGAAGATGATGGGGTACACTCCGCCGTGATGGCCCTGCCGGGGAGCGTCGTGTCGCTGTCTGTCCGGCATCAATCGTGGACAGCAGTCAACCATTAGCGCGGAATTATACTCACAGGATCGCACATCTTCTTAAGTCTTGAGATAGACTAAGCATTACTTTAAAAGCGAGTACGACACAATTCAGGTTAATGTTATGTTTTCATGCAATGTTTTAGGCTTTCGCTATTTAATGAGCTAATGAACACACAATTTGGAATGTTCCCATAGTTTGAGGTATTCATCTGCTCTTCCATGTGCTTAGGAATGTCTCAAAAAGTTGGGGGGACATGGTCAGCAGCAGGGGCGCATAAAAAAATGTGGCGAATACCGTGGTTGAGCACTTTTGGATAGAGAACCCGATAAATTTAATAAGACATAAAGACATAAAGACATAAAAGATTAGTGCAACTATGAGCCACAAGGGCCCTTCTTGGTTGCACTCTGTACACTGAACCAGTTGCCCACCAAATCTGTCAATCAGCCCTCCCTGTAATACTGAAAAGCAAGCCCTCTATCCTTATAATGATTGTCTATGCTGTTTTTAAAGATGTTCAATGTGCTGCTACTGACGATGTTTTCTGGCAGCTGGTTCCAGCTGCCAGAAAACTGAATACACACATTCAACTGCGAGGGGAGGGGGGGGGTCAGGCTACCTGGGCGCGCCTCAGGCTACCAGCAACATGTGCTACTGGAAAATAACTATCATCTCAGTATAAATACTTCCAAATTCACACTTTTCGCTGGACTTTGAACTCTTTTCGTGACTGATGTATTATTTTATAATAATTGGTGTATCTTCCTGGCGTTAGTGAAACCACTCGTATTACTATATCTCTTCGAGCAAAATGTCTTCAACTTCCGCTATGTGCGAGTGTTTGGGGTGCAAGCTAATTACAGCCTTACTGCAGCGTATGTGGTGCGCCCCCGGTTGGCGCATGAACAAAAAAGTTTTATCATAGATATTGGAGAGGATGAGAAACAGGAAAGGCGGGTGATCGCTGGAAGAACATTATTTGATACGGTGTGTGCCAGACCAAGATTAGCAGGCTCGGCAGGCTAACCGACTGTGGCAAAGAAAAACGCAATAAATATAAATACACCGTATGGTGTTCGTCCTTGGCGCCTAACTCCAACACATAGGGCATCAGTCACCTCCAACATCTCTGTAGTACACATCTTGAACCTTAAAATATCCGCCACTTGGAATGAAATGAAACTGAATGGAAGCGCATATTTTGGGGCCCAACAATTCAGTGTAAAATGGCTGACGGGTGACAACACACGGCACGTCATAAAGTCATAGCGTGTCCAGACTTAAGAGCCACAAGGGCCCATCCTTAATTCAATTAGATATTAGTTTTCTCCTTCCCGTGTTTTCTGGTGGCTAAGAAATCCCGATAACCGCTAAGCTTTGATTCACCTGATCCCATTGGTTAAATGCACTTCCAGATTGGCTACCGAACTGAGGCTCTTGCCATGTGTTCTTTTTTACCAGTCCGTTTTATTTCGCCTACGGATATCTTTTAGGGTTACAGTCAATTTGTGTTAAGGGCCGACACATTTTTGCAACCACTGGTTTTTATAGGGGTTTTGCTGGGGTTTTTTGTTGTGCACCGACGAAATTTTTTTTTAATATATATTGGCGTATTTTCGCAGACCCCGAAATGTTATTTGATGCCCGGTCTTTTTGTTCCTTATCTAGGACCATATCGATTTTGAGATCCCAGCCCGCGATGTTTATTTGGGGTTCCTCGCTCAAATTTGTGAGACCCCAATACGATATTGGGGGCTCCGGTATAATTTCGCAGGGTCCCCTCGCGACTTGCCATGCGCATGGTTCCGGAGGATCCGACGCCGGTTTTCTTGGCTCGATGCAATTTTTGGTGACTTCAATTATGTAGAGTAAAAGCAAGCCCTATTTTTGGACCGTGGCGACATGTCCATCGCCGTTTTTCGAGTTCCGGTATGTTTCTTGGTGCCGTATGTGATTCGTTAAGGCATCTGGTGATATGTTTGGGCTAAGGAGCGACTTTCCTGGCTTGGACATTCCTTTTTCGGAATCTCTCTTTATTTTGGAGGACTACGGCTTGACTCTTATCGATTCCCGATGCGATTTTGTGGCTACGTTGTGCTTATTTGGGACCATCGGCGCAAATTTTTTGGAGCCCAAGGGAAATTTGTTATGACCCAACCAAATTTATGGACCTACCGACAGGAATTGTGGGTCTCAAGCGCGATATTGAAATGACTAGACGCTAGTTTTTCGGGCGCGTTGTACATATCTGGGCCCAGCGCGATTTTGGCGTTCCAGGCGCAAATTTTCGGACCCGGTGCAAGGTTTTTTGGTGCCCGGTGAACAGACACCACACTGGACACACCGACAGGTGACTTCTTCCTCTGCCGCCGGGATGATGGGGAGTTCATGGGCTCCCTTGACCCCTGGGCGGTGGAGAAGATCACCCGATGGACAAAACGGCTCCTCCATGCACACCAAGTACGATCAGGGGCACTTATAATCCAATCATACAACTCCCACGACGCAGACATACTGACACACATCACAGACATCACTGGAATACCTGTCACCATACCACCAGCCCCAAACCTCAACAGTTTACAAGGCATAATATACGCGCGGAGGCGGCCTGGATGACGGAGAAAAAGCTGGCTATCAGGTTTAGGAGCCAGGGGATCTCCTCCGTCTACAGGCCACGCGTCCCAGCACACAAACAAGACCCACACACCCTCATACTGACCTTCAACACCAGACAGCCACCCACACACGTTAAAGCCGGCTACATTAGGCATAAGGTCAAGCCACGAGCACCCCTCCCTCGCCGCTGTTATTACTGTCGGCGATGCGGACGCTCGCGGGGATGCCACGACACAACACCCACTTGCACAAATTGCGCAGCACCACACGACATAAGCACATGCACGGCCAGCACACGACGCTGCGTCGGTTGCGGCGCACCCCCCCCCGGGACAGGGCCTGCCATCGGTGGGCGAAGGAGAAGGAGATTCTCCGTCTCGTCCACCTAGAGAGCTGGGCCCTGCCGCGGGCAAGGTCGTGGGTCAGCTGCCAGCAGCCGACGCAGCCCATACAACACCACAACGCATCCACACACTCGACACAAACACGAACATCACTCACGCCCTCACTACCGACCAATGAAACACAGACAGACCCAGCAATCATAATCAGGCCGCAACCCAAAGCAAAAAAAAAAAAAAACTCGACACCACTCACCTGCCCACTCAAAACAGTAACAGCCCCCAGTATCACAACGCGGATCACGCAACACATCACCAGCACCAGGACCATCAGAACCAGTATTAACACCATACGCAGTACACAAAAACCAACGCTTCCAGTTCGAAACACTTACAGACTCAGACGACGACGACAGCTCAGAAACCACCGTCACTACCCACGCACCTACAACACGAGCAAACAACAAACCAAACACCACCTCAACCAACAGCAAAACACACACCCGCGCCAAAACCTTTCGGAACTAAGCAACATCCTAATAACACCATTTACCTAGTCTCTCCCTAAGTCTATCCATGATGTGTTTTTTTAACACGAAAACAAAAACAAAACAAAACAAAAGAAGCAAAACAAGAAAAAAATCGAAGAGGAAAAAAAACGCGGGAATAGAACAAAACAAACAAGCAAACAAACATGCAAACAAACAAGCACTGAACAAAAGGCAAAGCAAATATAGGCCTACAGCGGTGTATACGTGTATGACATGTGTTCTTGAATTGTTCACAAAAACGGCGATGACCCGACCATACCCCCACTCTACAACCCCTATGGCACCGGCCGGACCACCTCTAACAACTCATCTCTAACTCGCCTAAACAACCGATATCACCGAACGGTGGCAGGCTGGTCAAACTAAATCACAATTACACACACACGCGTTATGAGATTTGAGTTCCACGTGTGGGTTCCGGCTCAACTCTCGATTGAGTGGGAAGCTTAGTTCTGTCCTGCTGAAAAGCTCAATTATAGTTGCCTTCTGCCAACATTATTGTCCTATTTTTCGTTTGATGCCCACATATGACTGAAAATATTTGGATGAACACAAATCCCATTTTCATGCTTATTTTGGGCACTATTTCATCGATGCTCTTCAGAAATACAAACGAAAGATTACCATTGAAAGCACTTGATGGTGATCTGGTCTGCGTGGTGAACTTGCATGCCGCACAGTTACACCGACATAGAAACTTCAGTTTTTTTTGTAGAACAAGATGAATCGATGAAAGCGTCGAACTTGTGGGTGTTTTCTCTTGCAAGGCATGCACTCGGTAGACCTGTAATGTTCCACGGTGCAACTCAGCCTGTGTCAATCTGGATCGACGGAGATCAATTGCAGAAAAACTGACAACACTTGCACCTTATCCCGTCTGGGCATCACCGCCATAAATGTGCCTAGGTTTATGATGCACGTCCGGTCCATCAGACACTCGTCAGCTACTTTCACGACCTTTGGACTACCAGCGATCTTCACTCATGCTGCAGAGTGCTCTCCCCACCGTTCTTTGAGCGAGATTACGGGTTGGCTACTCACGCTTCTCCATTTCTCCTCGATGACCCATGCCACTTCAATGCATTTGCAATTTCCCACAGCAAATTGCGGGTCACCGGAAGCACCACAGCACGGTCCTTCACTTGACATTCCCTTTGTAGATTTACATTGCAAAATTTGTAAACTAAGAAGCTTCGCAATGTGTCAGCTGGCATACGTTTGTGGTCAGCCAGCGTCTGAGGCGGATGTGCCTCGTGCACCGGGAAGCCGCGTCCTGAACGTCTCGCCGTCTGCGCCGGGGATCCTCACCTTGAAGGGTGTGGATACGCGCCTCGCCGTCTGCGTCGGGGAGCCTCACCCTGAAGGGGTGGATACACGTCTCGCCGTCTGCGCCGGGGATCCTCATCCTGAAGGGGTGGATACACGTCTCGCCGTCTGTACCGGGGATCCTCACCTTGAAGGTGTGGATACGCGCCTCGCCGGCTGTGCCGGGGATCCTCACCTTGAAGGGGTGGATACGCCCTCGCCGGCTGTGCCGGGGATCCTCACCCTGGAAGGGCGGATACGCGTCTCGCCGTCTGCGCCGGGGATCCTCACCTTGAAGGTGTGGATACGCGCCTCGCCGTCTGTACCGGGGATCCTCACCTTGAAGGTGTGGATACGCGCCTCACCGGCTGTGCCGGGGATCCTCACCTTGAAGGTGTGGATACGCCCTCGCCGTCTGTACCGGGGATCCTCACCTTGAAGGTGTAGATACGCCCTCGCCGTCTGTACCGGGGATCCTCACCCTTGAAGGGTGGATACGCGCCTCGCCGTCTGTGCCGGGGATCCTCACCTTGAAGGTGTGGATGCACGCGTCGCCCTGACTGCCGCTCACGATGTCGCTGGTGTCGAACGGCCAGACGCACGCGGTCTTGTCGTAGGAGGAGGAGAAGACGAATGTGCCCGTGCAGATCACCTGGCTGATGCGGGACTCGTGCCCTGACCAAAACAAAGGCATGCTGAAGTCAACGGGTCGTTTCCAGTGTCCCATCGGATTTGGAATGTGCCCAGATTATTACTTAGGAAAAAGCTTGGCTTTGATGTCTGACTCTGGTGTCATCGTTGGGTTTCTCACGTTTCCCATGGTGTCATCCGCAGAATGGCTCTGAAGAGTAGATGCGAGGACACCTTAACCCTCGCCGGGCCGCTAATCCTGGCATTCTTGCACTACAATTTACGTGTATTTTTCATATTTTCCATTGTTTCACACCAGGAAGTCGAGATAATGTTCATTTTTGGGTGATTCCCCTGGGCTATTGTCCCAACATATTTACTTTACGCTAGATCACCGTAAACGTGTTCATGTTCATCACCTTTTAACGTACTCAATCTGTTGATGAACCCAACGTCTTCATTTCTTCACGATATTTGTGATTATTAGTGAGATTATTAGTAATGTCAAATACCAGTTGATGATTTGGTATCATTCATTTCATGCGATCTTCACTGATCAGCGATGACTCCGGGCAGCCATTGGTCAGCGATTATATAACTGAACTGTACTCAGGTTATGTGGGTGGTGGCGCCCGGGGATGCTGTTCACCTTTCGAATGTGACTGGGCCATGTTTGCACAAGAGGAGACCCACCTTCGTATGTGAAGAGACATTCGCGGGTGGCCATGCTCCATTTGCGGATGGTCGCGTCGGCCGACCCGGTCAGTACGAAGGTGGCGAAGGAGGCCACGCATGTGATGTAGTCCGTGTGACCCCTGCGGCACCAACATCGCACATGTCATGTAGCTCATGTGACCCCTGCGGCACCAACATCGCACATGTCATGTAGCTCATGTGACCCCTGCGGCACCAATATCGCACATGTCATGTAGCTCATGTGACCCCTGCGGCACCAACATCGCACATGTCATGTAGCTCATGTGACCCCTGCGGCACCAACATCGCACATGTCATGTAGCTCATGTGACCCCTGCGGCACCAACATCGCACATGTCATGTAGCTCATGTGACCCCTGCGGCACCAATATCGCACATGTCATGTAGCTCATGTGACCCCTGCGGCACCAACATCGCACATGTCATGTAGCTCATGTGACCTCTGCGGCACCAATATCGCACATGTCATGTAGCTCATGTGACCCCTGTGGCACCAATATCGCACATGTCATGTAGCTCATGTGACCCCTGCGGCACCCACATCGCACATGTCATGTAGCTCATGTGACCCCTGCGGCACCAACATCGCACATGTCATGTAGCTCATGTGACCCCTGCGGCACCAACATCGCACATGTCATGTAGCTCATGTGACCCCTGCGGCACCAACATCGCACATGTCATGTAGCTCGTGTGACCCCTGCGGCACCAACATCGCACATGTCATGTAGCTCGTGTGACCCCCCTGCGGCACCAACATCGCACATGTCATGTAGCTCATGTGACCCCTGCGGCACCAATATCGCACATGTCATGTAGCTCATGTGACCCCTGCGGCACCAATATCGCACATGTCATGTAGCTCATGTGACCCCTGCGGCACCAATATCGCACATGTCATGTAGCTCATGTGACCCCTGCGGCACCAACATCGTACATGTCATGTAGCTCATGTGACCCCTGCGGCACCAACATCGCACATGTCATGTAGCTCATGTGACCCCTGCGGCACCAACATCGCACATGTCATGTAGCTCATGTGACCCCTGCGGCACCAACATCGCACATGTCATGTAGCTCATGTGACCCCTGCGGCACCAACATCGCACATGTCATGTAGCTCATGTGACCCCTGTGGCACCAATATCGCACATGTCATGTAGCTCATGTGACCCCTGCGGCACCAATATCGCACATGTCATGTAGCTCATGTGACCCCTGCGGCACCAATATCGCACATGTCATGTAGTTCATGTGACCCCTGCGGCACCAACATCGCACATGTCATGTAGCTCATGTGACCCCTGCGGCACCAATATCGCACATGTCATGTAGCTCATGTGACCCCTGCGGCACCAACATCGCACATGTCATGTAGCTCATGTGACCTCCCCGGCACCAATATCGCACATGTCATGTAGCTCATGTGACCCCTGCGGCACCAACATCGCACATGTCATGTAGCTCATGTGACCTCCAGGCACCAACATCGCACATGTCATGTAGCTCATGTGACCCCTGCGGCACCAATATCGCACATGTCATGTAGCTCATGTGACCCCTGCGGCACCAATATCGCACATGTCATGTAGCTCATGTGACCCCTGCGGCACCAATATCGCACATGTCATGTAGCTCATGTGACCCCTGCGGCACCAACATCGCACATGTCATGTAGCTCATGTGACCTCTGCGGCACCAACATCGCACATGTCATGTAGCTCATGTGACCCCTGCGGCACCAATATCGCACATGTCATGTAGCTCATGTGACCCCTGCGGCACCAATATCGCACATGTCATGTAGCTCATGTGACCCCTGCGGCACCAACATCGCACATGTCATGTAGCTCATGTGACCCCTGCGGCACCAACATCGCACATGTCATGTAGCTCATGTGACCCCTGCGGCACCAACATCGCACATGTCATGTAGCTCATGTGACCCCTGCGGCACCAACATCGCACATGTCATGTAGCTCATGTGACCTCTGCGGCACCAATATCGCACATGTCATGTAGCTCATGTGACCCCTGCGGCACCAACATCGCACATGTCATGTAGCTCATGTGACCCCTGCGGCACCAATATCGCACATGTCATGTAGCTCATGTGACCTCTGCGGCACCAACATCGCACATGTCATGTAGCTCATGTGACCCCTGCGGCACCAACATCGCACATGTCATGTAGCTCATGTGACCTCTGCGGCACCAACATCGCACATGTCATGTAGCTCATGTGACCCCTGCGGCACCAACATCGCACATGTCATGTAGCTCATGTGACCCCTGCGGCACCAATATCGCACATGTCATGTAGCTCATGTGACCCCTGCGGCACCAACATCGCACATGTCATGTAGCTCATGTGACCCCTGCGGCACCAACATCGCCATGTTAGTCAGTGACCTCTGCGGCACCAATATCCACATGTCATGTAGCTCATGTGACCCCTACGGCACCAACATCGCACATGTCATGTAGCTCATGTGACCCCTGCGGCACCAACATCGCACATGTCATGTAGCTCATGTGACCTCTGCGGCACCAATATCGCACATGTCATGTAGCTCATGTGACCCCTGCGGCACCAACATCGCACATGTCATGTAGCTCATGTGACCCCTGCGGCACCAATATCGCACATGTCATGTAGCTCATGTGACCCCCCAGGCACCAATATCGCACATGTCATGTAGCTCATGTGACCTCTGCGGCACCAATATCGCACATGTCATGTAGCTCATGTGACCTCCCAGGCACCGATATTGCTCATGTGATGTAGCTTGTGTGATCCCTTCGGCACCGAGGTCACACGTGTGACGCAGGTTGTGTGACCCTATGGCGCCTAGGCGACACGTGCAATGCAGCTTGGGGAACCACACTGTACAGCTCAGTAGGTCAACACATTCTGTCCCAGCCCGCACCTGCATCGCGACACCAAAGTCATGCTATAGATCGGCGGTCGGGTCGGTATTTTGCTACAGTGGACGAAGGTTCTGGGGGGTGAGGAGCAGGGTCATGCCCGCGGTCGATAGTCCGGTGCCCGGCGACCGGCCCAAATCACAACAGCCGACCGGGGCCAGCCGGCCAGGCGGTGTAATGAGTCAGACACGGGACGGTACACCAGGCACGGCAGCCGACCGGGGCCAGCCGGCCAGGCGGTGTAATGAGTCAGACACGGGACGGTACACCAGACATGGCAGCCGACCGGGGCCAGCTGACCAGGCGGTGTTATGAGTCAGACACGGGACGGTACACCAGGCACGGCAGCCGACCGGGGCCAGCTGGCCAGGCGGTGTAATGAGTCAGACACGGGACGGTACACCAGGCACGGCAGCCGACCGGGGCCAGCCGACCAGGCGGTGTAATGAGTCAGACACGGGACGGTACACCAGGCACGGCCGGCGACCGGGGCCAGGCGGTGTAATGAGTCAGACACGGGACGGTACACCAGGCACGGCAGCCGACCGGGGCCAGCCGGCCAGGCGGTGTAATGAGTCAGACACGGGACGGTACACCAGACACGGCAGCCGACCGGGGCCAGGCGGTGTAATGAGTCAGACACGGGACGGTACACCAGGCACGGCAGCCGACCGGGGCCAGCCGACCAGGCGGTGTAATGAGTCAGACACGGGACGGTACACCAGGCACGGCAGCCGACCGGGGCCAGCCGACCAGGCGGTGTAATGAGTCAGACACGGGACGGTACACCAGGCACGGCAGCCGACCGGGGCCAGCCGGCCAGGCGGTGTAATGAGTCAGACACGGGACGGTACACCAGGCACGGCAGCCGACCGGGGCCAGCTGGCCAGGTGGTGTAATGAGTCAGACACGGGACGGTACACCAGGCACGGCAGCCGACCGGGGCCAGCCGGCCAGGCGGTGTAATGAGTCAGACACGGGACGGTACACCAGGCACAACAGCCGACCGGGGCCAGCCGGCTAGGCGGTGTAATGAGTCAGACACGGGACGGTACACCAGGCACGGCAGCCGACCGCGGCCAGCCGACCAGGCGGTGTAATGAGTCAGACACGGGACGGTGCACCAGGCACGGCAGTCGACCGGGGCCAGCCGACCAGGCGGTGTAATGAGTCAGACACGGGACGGACACCAGGCACGGCCGGCGACACGAGGCCAGCCGGCCAGGCGGTGTAATGAGTCAGACACGGGACGGTACACCAGGCACGGCAGCCGACCGGGGCCAGCCGGCCAGGCGGTGTAATGAGTCAGACACGGGACGGTACACCAGGCACGGCAGCCGACCGGGGCCAGCCGGCCAGGCGGTGTAATGAGTCAGACACGGGACGGTACACCAGGCACGGCAGCCGACCGGGGCCAGCCGGCCAGGCGGTGTAATGAGTCAGACACGGGACGGTACACCAGGCACGGCAGCCGACTGCGGCCAGCCGACCAGGCGGTGTAATGAGTCAGACACGGGACGGTGCACCAGGCACGGCAGCCGACCGGGGCCAGCCGACCAGGCGGTGTAATGAGTCAGACACGGGACGGTACACCAGACACGGCAGTCGACCGGGGCCAGCCGGCCAGGCGGTGTAATGAGTCAGACACGGGACAGACACCAGGCACGGCAGCCGACCGGGGCCAGGCGGTGTAATGAGTCAGACACGGGACGGTACACCAGGCACGGCAGTCGACCGGGGCCAGCCGACTAGGCGGTGTAATGAGTCAGACACGGGACGGTGCACCAGGCACGGCAGTCGACCGGGGCCAGCCGACCAGGCGGTGTAATGAGTCAGACACGGGACGGTACACCAGACACGGCAGTCGACCGGGGCCAGCCGGCCAGGCGGTGTAATGAGTCAGACACGGGACAGGACACCAGGCACGGCAGCCGACCGGGGCCAGGCGGTGTAATGAGTCAGACACGGGACGGTACACCAGGCACGGCCGGCGACCGGGGCCAGCCGACTAGGCGGTGTAATGAGTCAGACACGGGACGGTACACCAGGCACGGCCGGCCAGGCGGTGTAATGAGTCAGACACGGGACGGTACACCAGGCACGGCAGCCGACCGGGGCCAGCCGGCCAGGCGGTGTAATGAGTCAGACACGGGACGGTACACCAGGCACGGCCGGCGACCGGGGCCAGCCGACCAGGCGGTGTAATGAGTCAGACACGGGACGGTACACCAGGCACGGCAGCCGACCGGGGCCAGCCGACCAGGCGGTGTAATGAGTCAGACACGGGACGGTACACCAGGCACGGCAGCCGACCGGGGCCAGCCGACCAGGCGGTGTAATGAGTCAGACACGGGACGGTACACCAGGCACGGCAGCCGACCGGGGCCAGCCGGCCAGGCGGTGTAATGAGTCAGACACGGGACGGTACACCAGGCACGGCAGCCGACCGGGGCCAGCCGGCCAGGCGGTGTAATGAGTCAGACACGGGACGGTACACCAGGCACGGCCGGCGACCGGGGCCAGCCGGCCAGGCGGTGTAATGAGTCAGACACGGGACGGTACACCAGGCACGGCAGCCGACCGGGGCCAGGCGGTGTAATGAGTCAGACACGGGACGGTACACCAGGCACGGCAGCCGACCGGGGCCAGCCGGCCAGGCGGTGTAATGAGTCAGACACGGGACGGTACACCAGGCACGGCAGCCGACCGGGGCCAGCCGGCCAGGCGGTGTAATGAGTCAGACACGGGACGGTACACCAGGCACGACAGCCGACCGGGGCCAGCCGGCCAGGCGGTGTAATGAGTCAGACACGGGACGGTACACCAGGCACGGCAGCCGACCGGGGCCAGTCGGCCAGGCGGTGTAATGAGTCAGACACGGGACGGTACACCAGGCACGGCCGGCGACCGGGGCCAGCCGGCCAGGCGGTGTAATGAGTCAGACACGGGACGGTACACCAGGCACGGCAGCCGACCGGGGCCAGCCGGCCAGGCGGTGTAATGAGTCAGACACGGGACGGTACACCAGGCACGACAGCCGACCGGGGCCAGCCGGCCAGGCGGTGTAATGAGTCAGACACGGGACGGTACACCAGGCACGGCAGCCGACCGGGGCCAGCCGGCCAGGCGGTGTAATGAGTCAGACACGGGACGGTACACCAGGCACGGCAGCCGACCGGGGCCAGCCGGCCAGGCGGTGTAATGAGTCAGACACGGGACGGTACACCAGGCACGGCAGCCGACCGGGGCCAGCCGGCCAGGCGGTGTAATGAGTCAGACACGGGACGGTACACCAGGCACGGCAGCCGACCGGGGCCAGGCGGTGTAATGAGTCAGACACGGGACGGTACACCAGGCACGGCAGCCGACCGGGGCCAGCCGACCAGGCGGTGTAATGAGTCAGACACGGGACGGTACACCAGGCACGGCCGGCGACCGGGGCCGACCAGGCGGTGTAATGAGTCAGACACGGGACGGTACACCAGGCACGGCAGCCGACCGGGGCCAGCCGGCCAGGCGGTGTAATGAGTCAGACACGGGACGGTACACCAGGCACGGCAGCCGACCGGGGCCAGCCGGCCAGGCGGTGTAATGAGTCAGACACGGGACGGTACACCAGGCACGGCAGCCGACCGGGGCCAGCCGGCCAGGCGGTGTAATGAGTCAGACACGGGACGGTACACCAGGCACGGCCGGCGACCGGGGCCAGCCGGCCAGGCGGTGTAATGAGTCAGACACGGGACGGCACACCAGGCACGGCAGCCGACCGGGGCCAGCGACCAGGCGGTGTAATGAGTCAGACACGGGACGGTACACCAGGCACGGCAGCCGACCGGGGCCAGCCGGCCAGGCGGTGTAATGAGTCAGACACGGGACGGCACACCAGGCACGGCAGCCGACCGGGGCCAGCTGGCCAGGTGGTGTAATGAGTCAGACACGGGACGGCACACCAGGCACGGCAGCCGACCGGGGCCAGCCGGCCAGGCGGTGTAATGAGTCAGACACGGGACGGTACACCAGACACGGCCGGCGACCGGGGCCAGCCGGCCAGGCGGTGTAATGAGTCAGACACGGGACGGTACACCAGGCACGGCAGCCGACCGGGGCCAGCCGGCCAGGCGGTGTAATGAGTCAGACACGGGACGGTACACCAGGCACGGCCGGCGACACGACGCCCGTACTGCGACACGGGGAAGCTGATGCAACCCACAGTCATCACATCACCAGCTGGAGGTGACCCACAGTCATCACATCACCAGTTGATGCAACCCACAGTCATCACATCACCAGCTGGAGGTGACCCACAGTCATCACATCACCAGCTGGAGGTGTGACCCACAGTCATTACACCACCAACTGGAGGTGACCCACAGTCATCACATCACCAGCTGGAGGTGACCCACAGTCATCACATCACCAGCTGGAGGTGACCCACAGTCATCACATCACCAGCTGGAGGTGACCCACAGTCATCACATCACCAGCTGGAGGTGACCCACAGTCATCACATCACCAGCTGGAGGTGACCCACAGTCATCACATCACCAGCTGGAGGTGTGACCCACAGTCATCACATCACCAGCTGGACGTGCATACAATGCGATGCCGACACTCTTGCTTCCTTCTGGAGGGAAAACGCCACAGTCGACGAGCTAAGTTGCACATATATGCTGTCACCTGTCGCTTGCCACTCTGTCATTTGGCTGACCATCGAAGAGATTCGAGGCGATTCACGTTCACATTCTGAATGAAGTAAGGCAATTGCGGTGGCTCCGTAACGAATGCGTGAAAAATGAAGTGTTGAATTTAAAAAATGAAGTGTTGGGGAGGGTGCATCGGGTATTTTCGGTGTCATTTTTCCCATACAACGCCATTTGCTTCACCCGAATGTAAGCGTCTTCTGTTTTGCATGCATATGCATGACATATGTGTGAGCATTGTTTGCTGCTATGTTGGGCGATAAATCCCTACTGCCTCCCCATGCCACTTTCTAGGGGCAAAGCCCATGGGTGATTGTTTCCAGACTGAATCGTAGGCAAGGCAGCTCAGTTATATCGTGGATCGCTGACACCATGGACGATTTCCGGAGCTCAGATGGAGGTTTTGATATTTCCAATTCGGTCTTACATTGTCTTCACCACAGCACTAGATTATACACATGATTGTCTTTTCTGTTTCATGAACAAGTGACAAATCGCCATGGTTCCTCCATTATAGCAAACATTCGATTCGCTGGTTAGAGGATCGCGGCCCTAAATTTGCCGTAAATATCATCAAATTCATATTGAAAAGAAAGTCGTTAAGAGCAGCTCACTTGGCCTAGCGCCTTTGGCCTCTCCTGTTCTGACAAGGCAGGATTCAAATCGTAAGGTAAGACAGGATTCGAGCCGCTACCTGCGCTCGTATTAAGCCCTCATTTGGGAGGGTCAGCTGGAAACAGCCCAAGAAGTTGCTGGCATATATGTTTGGCACTTGGTTTGTAATGCTGGCCAAATACTAAATTCTCTGTTAGCGTTTTGCCAGAGGTCAGTATATACTGAGGTTTGTCGCTCACGAACAGCCATTGAGAAAATTGTGTCGAGTAATCGAACGTTGCAAGCAACTAAAATATGGCCTTTTAATAGACAAGTCGTCGGATTTAAGAGGATTCATAGTACCCCTATGACTTTGCAATAAAAACTTTCTCGCTAAGCGATCCAAGTTTCTTAGCATCGCCCATATGAACAATTATCAGCTAACCATTCTTCGAGAAAACTAAATTTGTCGCCTCAGTGACACCAAATTGTCGCCAACGCCAACTACTGCGTTCCCAAAAATGCAGATGTCTGAGTTATGCCAACGTCAGTGAACTCACTGAGGACGTCAAGGCACTCTGTACTGTCTGTACTGACTCACTCGAGGACGTCAAGGCACTCCGTACTGTCTGTACTGACTCACACGAGGACGTCAAGGCACTCCGTACTGTCTGTACTGACTCACTCGAGGACGTCAAGGCACTCCGTACTGTCTGTACTGACTCACTCGAGGACGTCAAGGCACTCTGTACTGTCTGTACTGACTCACTCGAGGACGTCAAGGCACTCTGTACTGTCTGTACTGACTCACACGAGGACGTCAAGGCACTCCGTACTGTCTGTACTGACTCACTCGAGGACGTCGAGGCACTTACTGTTGTACCGACTCACTGAGACGTCAGGCACTCTGTACTTCTGTACGGACTCACTAGGCACTCTACTGTCTGTACGACTCACTCGAGGACGTCGAGGCACTCCGTATTGTCTGTGCTGACTCACTCGAGGACGTCAAGGCACTCCGTACTGTCTGTACTGACTCACTCGAGGACGTCAAGGCACTCTGTACTGTCTGTACTGACTCACTCGAGGACGTCAAGGCACTCTGTACTGTCTGTACTGACTCACTCGAGGACGTCAAGGCACTCTGTACTGTCTGTACTGACTCACTCGAGGACGTCAAGGCACTCCGTACTGTCTGTATGGACTCACTGAGGACGTCAAGGCACTCTGTACTGTCTGTACGGACTCATTCGAGTACGCCGAGGAACTCTGTACTCTCTGTATGGACTCACTTAGGAACATCTAGGTTCTGGGTGCGTCGTCTGTACGGACTTACTCGAGGACGCCGAGGAACTCCGTCGGCGGTCTGAGCAGCTGTATGAACTCAGGAGGACGCCAAGGAACTCTGTATTGTCTGTACGGACTCACTCGAGGATGTCAAGGCACTCTGTGCTGTCTGTACGGACTCACTCGAGGACGCCGAGGAACTCTGTATTGCTGTAGTTTTGCACTCGGACGCCGAGGACTCTGTGGACAGGTGTCTGTACGGACTCACTCGAGTACGCCGAGGAACTCCGTCGTCCGTCTGAACAGCTGTATGAACTCAGGAGGACGCCGAGGAACTCTGTATTGTCTGTACGGACTCACTCGAGGACGCCGAGGAACTCTGTCTCGTCGGTCTGAGCAGCTGTATGAACTCAGGAGGACGCCGAGGAACTCTGTATTGTCTGTACGGACTCACTCGAGGACGCCGAGGAACTCTGTATTGTCTGTACGGACTCACTCGAGGACGCCGAGGAACTCTGTATTGTCTGTACGGACTCACTCGAGGACGCCGAGGAACTCTGTCTCGTCGGTCTTGGTGCTCCACATGCGCGCCGTGCAGTCGTCAGAGCCGGTGATGAGCAGCGAGCCGTCCTGGCTGAGCGACATGCAGTTGATGGCGCCCTCATGGTCGGCTGCGGGGGGGGGGGGCATCGGCCGGTCAGTGTCCGCCCCGCTGACATCGCCCGGCACGTGTGTGGCCGAACGAACGGACGACGGGGTGGCCTCGGACACACACACACACACACACACACACACACACACACACACACACACACACATACACTTGGGGAGCCTTAGCGGCTACGTCTATAGGTGCTGCCGTGCCGAGAAAGCAAATTGCTCCCTCACACCTTTTCGGACATGCCAACGTCGTTGCCAAAACTGACGACCGGCCCACAATCGTACGTGCTCTGGCGGAACCGTGGGGCGTGGTGGCCACAATCCGTTATATTTACTTTGTATTATAATGAGTTGATGTAGCGATATTAACTAACTAAGCGATATACTAACTAACTATATTAAGATGTTGAATAGTTCAAGTATGTTGCTGGAATATATACTTGTGTGCAGACGATACGTAAGTATGCCAGATGGAATGCGTTAAATTTTGTTTAACACGGTGAGGTTTTATCCCTTCTAAAGGCCACATGCTCTCCCCAAGCTGAATTATGTCTCCCTCCTAACAATGTCTAGTTCGAAAAGTTCTGAGTGACACCACCACCCATCCCTGTCCCCGCACCCCCGTAGGAAAACTCCCAAGATTTGAAGGACACCTCACTTCACGATGTTTTCTTCAAAATATGCATGCAAAAGCATCAATATGGCTCAGTAGGCCCAGGCTTGGCCCAGTCAAGAGGGTCTAGTCCAGCAGGAGTCCTCTGCACGACCTGTGCCCCGTTGACTTAAACCTGGTGTGTCCCAGGTGATGCCACCCAACACTGCGATATCGAATTGCGATGATGCAATACATTTGGGATGGGAACGAATCGAAGATCAAAAGCATGGAGATATCGGTAAACTTTGTGGCATTGCAGGCAGCACGCATTTCGGTGTCGGTCACGGGCAGATCACTACGATGCGCACCACTTCACTGACTTGCTTGAAATGGCACGCGTGGATTGAGTATGAATTCAGACGGGGCCTCCTGGTTTGGTATTAGCAATGTGACGCTGCATAACACAAACTACTTTCAGACCGATCTTGGTGAGAACTCCGAAGTCGTTCCTACGCACTGCTTTTCTCGCCAAACATAGTGCTGGTCAATGCAGGCGTGTCGTGATTCCGATTTAGTTGCATAGTCTGTCAGCACTTGGGACTTAAGACTAAAAGTGTTCAATGTCATTCATAGTCTGCTGTGTTATGCTAATGCTATGTGACCATGCTGGCTAGTAAGTTGACGGGAGTACAATTTTATGGACGGACGTTTACCGGTAGCTTTTTTATTGTGGCCGCACTGAGCATGAACAAAAAAAAACATTTGCGATGCTGTTTTGAACTAGAAGTGCACTGCAAGACTTTAAATCGCGGTTTTTGCCCGGAAGCTACATTAGATTCCTTTGGCTCCGGAAAAAGGAACATTTTGGAAGGTCGCAAGACCTGAGGGATATCATGCCTAAGGACATACCTTACTACCTTTCCGATAGGTAAGGTGACGGGTGAGGTAATATGGGTATTAAAACTTTGCACTAGGTTGGTTCTTCTCCCGATGAACTTGATCAAGTCAAACAATTATCACACGTACCTAAAGTACGATCTGCTACCTTTGTTTAACTGCGTTGTGCCTCTTCTGTATCTCTCGTCAACTTCTGAATAGTACCTCCACAATTTGCACAACCCACCGATGCGATTTATTTGCCCAGTTTGTTGACCATGCTATTCACATTTAGACCATATGCCGAAGTAAATGAAGAAGAAAAACAAGAACATTCGTGTCGTGTAGCAACACAAAAAAATGTGAAGTTGTCGCCAGAAACTACCAGGGATTCCATTTACCTAGCCGGCCAGAGGTATATCTCCGAGCCGCACTGGCGCTGAAGTCTGTAATATGTATCATCTGCTTGCGAGGAAGTTGGTAGTTTTCGATCTTCGATCATGGATCTAGGATGTAATAGTATGATAGGAACGAAGTATTCGGTTCAGGTTTACTCTCCAATCCCACGTCCTTAAACTCCGAAACCACAACAAACAAACAAAAATTAACCGGCAGCAGTGGTAAACAGTCGCTCACCGATTTACTCGAGAGGATATCTTTTACGTTGAATATCATAACTAGCGCTCATTCTTACTGTGGCAATAGAGAAACGTCAACACTCAACGTCAAAGGAGGAGGGATCGCTAAAGAATAGCTGTTTTACTATAATTGGCAATATTAAGGTAAGCGAAGAGGAATTTTTGTTTGGTACGTTCTTGATTGGTACTCAATATATCACCAGAGCGCCACATAGGTGGATTATCACTGTACGCCAAAATATGTATCACCTTTCAAAGAAAACCAACCGTTCTCTCATTGTACAGATACTGATAAGAGTAATTCGGTGGTGAAGGTGCTGTGCTACATTGTGGTGCCTTCAATGATCCTTGCAGTCTTATGTTCACTGTTTGAAGACTGGAGCTACTCGGTGATATGTTTTCCCATTGTGATGTCTTTCAAGAAGTGAAATTCACAGTTTTAAACACGTGCTGCCTGCGCCAACTATATTTGGCACCCACGTGGCAATAGAAGAAAAGAAATTGACCAGGGATATCACTTAGATCAAGACGGTCGCAGCTCTTGCCTCCTCTCTCCCCTGCAGTATGGCAACTCAGACGCATAACACAGAGTACATGCAGTAGACTTGACATTTGCGGTCACGTCGTTTCTGATCTATGCACAGCCGACACCCGAAATCCACACGATGTCATATGCTTGCAGGCTTGCAACGGCCAGTGGGAGAGCAAGCGAACTTACCACCTTTGAACAAGTGTGTCGGAGTAAACATCGTTAAGCAAGCCAAGTCGAAACAAGGTGCACAGTAATTATATTGTGCAACATATCATGGTGGGTGCGAACGAGCAAGGTCACAAAATATGCCTATTACAACATTCAAATAGTGATGTGTACGAAACAAAGGTGTTTTAGCACCTACTTACCGCCTGCGCGCAGCAAGAGAGTAGAAGTTTATTATTCCTGGTACATTACATATTGAAGGCAGGTAAGACCTGCAGCACGAATAACACAGCTCGCGTGATGTCTGCGCCGTTCAAAATCTTCCACACCACCCATCAGTTACGCCACCATTGGGCTTGAGGGGGTGTACGCCGGCAGCAATGTTTTTGAGATGCCATTACTTATCGTTGCAAGGACTAAATCGATCCAACAACCGCAACACACTCGTCAGCCATTTTAGTATGGTGACTGGTGAAGCCCATGGCAATACGTGATCGTATTCATAGCATGCGTCTGCTCATCATACCCGTATACATCCATGCTTAGCGGAGCTAAGATGATATTCATATTAACTCCATGGCAATCACATGGAACCCCATGACCCCACCAGAAGCCATTTTGCACTACATCTTGTTTGTTTGTTTGTCTGTTTGTTGGTTGGTATGTTGATCTGCCAGTTGGCTTGTTTGTTTGCTTGTTTGTGCACGTTTCCGTTCGTGTTGATCACAATTTTGTTTGTGCGTGTTTCGACTTGTACATTCAGAAACTAGCTCTTGTTTCGTTTGCAGGGCACAGATGAAATATATCGGATTTCGATGGCTAGTGTTTTATGGATGAACCGTTTTGCAATAATGTCTTCATGTTATGAATAAGAGCAAGGTTTAAGTAGACCTGATGATGAATACAAATTCTGCTTTAAATCGGAAGGGACAGGGCTGAACAGGGTCTCGATGCTCCGCATAGATCCCCTTGTCCATATTGTGTTGCCAGCTGAATATGTGAATGGCTGAAAAGTGCATGACGAAGGGCAGTGGTGACGCTGCAGTGTTAGAACACAAGACACATTTGAACGTCGAGCTTACCTAGGGATTCCTTCTCATAGATACTCTTGCCATCTTTGTCGATTTCTTTTGACGATCTACATCCCATGCTCGTATGCTCCTAGGCTGTCAAAAATGCCTGAAATGGTAATTGCCTCTTAATCTTTGATACTGTCAAATCCAGAAGGCAAGGGGGACAAAGTCATATGGGTGAGGCAAATTACAATGTAATATGACAACATTCTTAGACCCTATCCGTCCAAAAGGAAAATCATCCAGCTGCTTGCCTTGAAACTCCGTGAACATCTGCATAATTAAAACGTTGTATTAAGAAGAAGGTAAGAAGTATGAGCTAAAATGGTGTGTCCAGACGCAGATGTCTGGAGGTGCTGTTATAGACGCCAATACACAATTCAGACTGAATGCGCTGGGCACAGACATCCCAGCATAGAGCGCGAGAAGGGTAGCATGGGTGGAGAATCGTTTTTAAAGTTGGTATGGTCGAGCCGGTGACGAAGGCAAGATTTTTTCCCAAGGCATACCCAATTTTTTTCCAAAACTGACAGAATTTACCCCACCACATGTTTACAGTTTCCACAAAAGAACAACAAAGCTTAATAGATGATACGCTGCGACCTCGTACCTTACGTATGCTCTTTTCAGGACTTCGAGGAATTATTGCGTCTCTCGAGTGCACTACCAGATACGTAGCGATGTCAAACCGTCTCGTGTTCCTAAAATTACATAAGGTACCATAGCAACATTTTTCACGAAGAAGCGCATGATACTTTTGCGAGGATATGTAGGTAATTTATTTTCGTTTTACGCTCTTGTAGTTTCTCCTTCTCCTTCTTTTCTTCTTCGCCCGCTCCGTTCGAGTAGTGCTCGCCTCAGTACGGGTCTGCCTGCTCCGCCTCGATGCCCGGCTCCGCCCGCCTGCGGGGTTGGCCAGATGGTGTGGTATGTGCAGGCAGGAGCGCAGCCATGGGGTGGCCCGTGGGTCCCGGCAACCTACACCCCCACCAGCAATCAAAAGTGTACTGGATCAAACAAGAAATTTTGAGGTTTTCACCGCACAAAAAGAAAACTTTTCGGCGAGCTTGGAGCGCCGAAGGTTGCTTCTTTGAGTTTTGGGGGAAGTCGAGCGCTCCCCTTAAGAAAATCCTGGCTGTGCCACTGTCTACAAGGCTGCATTACGATATCACCTGTACATCATAACTGGCCCAGTCCGACTGGCTGGATACTGCAGCCAGGTAATGGCCTGACCTACCACCAGAAACGTGGAGCTGTCTTAACCAGCCCCGTCTCCAACCCAGGCTGTCGTATACCTCGAACGCTGGTTTGCTGGTTTATGGCAGAGGTGTCAACATATGTGTGCCCGAGTGAGGGGCTGTTACAGGAATGGCTGGGTAGCTAAGCTTCAATCATACGCATAACTGTCGCGGCTTCTGCCAAGGGCCCTGTGTGGCAAACTGGTATAGACTCGTCCATGACTTTCTGTAGTTGTGCACGACTGACTAAGCTTACCAAACCCAGCCAAATCGATATGTGGGGTGAGTGTCTGGAACGCAAATTATTCAGGGAGACTAAATATCTCCTTCCCACTGACGATTCCTCGGTTCACGGTATCAGCTAAATGTCAAACTATCCAAGGCCAATTTAATGCAGCACATTCGCACGAGCTTCAGGTACATGAGTGATGAGGGAACTCTTAGTGAACGTACAAAATCCGGCACTGGGAAACATAGGTGCAAGAACCGAAGAAAAAAGACACTGCAGGTGGACAGACGTGTTTGGGGGGGGGGGGAACACACCAATGCAGGGCCAAACCCAACGATTTGCATGATGAAGTGTGCTGTATCTTGCTGTGCACATTATATCGGCCTTGAACCACCAGCATGTTTCGGTTCATTGGTCCTCCCAACTTAATTTTTGGGAGGGCGTGTGTCACGTCTCCCTACTCTTAGGCATTTCTATGTTTGAGGAGTCCAGAGCTGCTCGGAGAGGAGTGGGGCGGTCGATTTTCCAAGCATAGTCTGTATAGTTAACGCCATAAGACCCGTGCTTGTCGAGCTGCCGCTCTCGTTACGCATAACCCAATCCCAGAATCTGCTGTATAGAACACGACCTATGCCGATAGTGTTAGTACTAAACTACGTAAGTAGTCCAATTTTGTTTAATTTATGTTTCGGTAGCCGGAGACGTCTTCAGATTAGTTTTCCTACACCAATATTCTCTCGTACCTCATCCTTCCTCGGCTGTTCCCTGCATTCATCACTGTGCAGTTGTTTTCTGTTTTTACATCTATGTGCTCGGGCCGTAGGTAGCAGCCGTGCGTGGGGCTGGAAACTATTGCTGACTGGTGCACCCCTAACTCCTACTTCTGGGGAAGAAAACAGGAATGCAACTTACAAGAGTTGAGAGCTTGTGAGAATCTGGAATGACGTGGCCCAAGGTACGGAGTTCTTAATTCGATAGGCGATCTAGGGGACTCGATTTGAAAGCTGGGCCTATGCGATGGCAAGAGACCACCGTCTATGTCATAGCAGATAGCCTATTATACAGTCTTGTATGCCACGTGTCGAGGGTGGATAATGCATGAGGGCGCATCACGCTTTTGTAGACCTGCTTCGTTGACAAAGACGAAGATGCAAACATAGCACACATCAATGCTTCCAAAACTAAAACATTGAATGGCTGCTCCGGCGGCCCAATGTCATGACCATCCGCCCTTGTCGACCACCTCTAGTATTCGTCTGGAACCGGAGTCCGTCTGACGCTAGCATTTCAACAGCTCGAATTATTTCCCAGAGTTCGTCGCTGGTTACACGAGCAGCTCTCAACTTCGGCATTAGGTTGATGGTCATGTGCTTTCCGAAACATAACGTTTTTATTCATAACAATTGCGCTCTATTTTTTATTTTACACAAGAACAAAATGTCAACTGGTCCACAAGTACTTGACTCAAACAAAACGTATTATTCATAAAGACATAAAGACATAAAGACATCAAAATATTAGTGCAACTATGGGCCACAAGGGCCCTTCTTGGTTGCACTCTGTACACTCAACCAGTTGCCCACCAAATCCGTCGATCAGCCCTCCCTGGAATACTGAAAAGCAAGCCCTTTATTCTTATAATGATTGTTTATGCTGTTTTTAAAGATGTTCAATGTCCTGCTGCTACTCACAACGGTTTCTGGCAGCTGGTTCCAGTGTTCTACTACCCTGTTGGTGAAGAAAGACTGTCTTAACCTTGTTCTGCTGTGGTTAACTTTAATTTTGAATTGATGACCCCTAATCGCATCATTTCTGTTAAATTCAAACATTTCCCCAAGATAGCCCTTCTCCAGACCATGGACAAATGTAAAGACCTCGATGAGATCTCCTCTCAGCCTTCTATATCTAAGTGAAAACATATTCAATTTCTTCAATCTTTCCTCATATCACAATTGCGCTATAAAAATATTGTTTTCTACATGAGAGTAGAATGGTGCTGAATGAGCGTGCGAGTAAATGTGTGAATGAGTGAAAGTCAAAGCAAAACATAATATGGAGGAGACTAAAGACGCATATACCCACATACTACAAATTACGGATCGTGACCATCTAGGGGTTGCGGGAATGAACGGACGAGTAATACAAATTAGCACAATTGCGACGTTAGTATTTTTGCTCACAATGCCAAGAAACAAATGTGGGTTTTATGGACTGCCCAATGACGTTCTATGATTCTACGACTGTGTATGCAACAGCATGATGCTGTACTCCCTCAGTGGGAACGCCTTTGTCATTGGTCACTCGGTGTCCCCCCCCCCCTCCATTAATTTCAACTTTCAACACGGGACCCTATGGAGTGTGGCCCATAATCCATTTCGGTATCCCCATTGCCTTCATGCATCCCCTCCCACAATTATTTTCAGAAAGCAACACCCGTGGCCCCCACGCTACAAGATCAACCAGAAGTAAGTCGAGCAGCTGGGCAGTGAACATTGCGGTACAGTATAGGTAAAGCCGGTGACACCGCTGCCATCTACTTGGTGTGACAGCAACTATTATTTCGTTTTCGGATAGCTAGATAAAGTATTTATTCTTCTTGGATGAACAGGATGCCAATTACAGCAGAATGATTGCAGAAATCCGTATTTTGAAAGTCGCGCTGAAATCGCAGGACTTGAATTGTGGGAGAAGGCGTTGGGTATCTGCATAGATATTTGCTCCGTTGTCCATACAGGCTGAATAATATTTGATACGTGTGGTTATACGGTCTTCAGCGATCTTGGTCGCCTCGTTTGGGTAGGTAGTACCTTCCTACCTGTACCTGTTTGGATAAGTAGGTACCTTCCTACCCAGTGCTGTAGGAATGCGTGGAAGAAAACAGTCGGTGAGTACCTACCACCTACCTACCTAGGTCATGACTAGTTAGAGGTTACCTAGGTAGGTAACTACCTACCAACGTTACGAAGTTAGGTTGAGGTAGATAGGTGCCTCCTACCAGGGCGCTCCGTATGAACTCTGTTCCCAGACTAAAAGCTATGGCAGGTTTCGATGAAATCCAGTCTGTACAGGAAGGGGTGGATCTTTGTATGCTTTGAGGGGTTCTCAAAGCTGGCGAGGAATCCTCAATAATATCGGTATTTAGCATGGGACCGTATGAAGTGTCCCCCGCAAATCGGTTTGGTCCTCCAATTTCCTCTATTCGTCCACAGACACACACCCCACCCCACACCCAAAGGGTAAGGTTGTCCACTGCGTGCAGGTGCCGGCTGGCGCCTGCCCAGGCGAGCACCTCGCCTCGCTTCGCTCTCCTCAGGCGCATGGGTAAGTATTCAGGCGTTAGGTACCTGATCAATGGGCGTCATATGACCAATAAAATCGATGCACCCTAAAGCCCTAATAGCGAACTATCTGAGCAATAATGGCCTGGAAAAGTTGAACACAGCAAGTCCCGCAAAAAAAATTATATATGAAGAAACGCTTACCAGAAGCCTGGGGCGCTGGTGGCATGTGCCCACCTCCGTGGAAATTGGCATCGCACCGGGAAGGCTCGAGTGTATTCCCTCGAATTCTTCAACCAGAGCCGCCACTCTGAGAGGAAAAGGCGTCTTTGGCTTGCTCGAGTACACTCCTGGAATGTTTCCGCTAAAGACGCCCCTTAGGAGGAAAGGCTGTTGTTGTTATCTAAAGGCTGTTCAGTGTTGCTCGAGTGCCCTCGGAATTTTTCAGCCAGAGGTTCGTCTCAGAAGAAATGGCGCCCAACCAGAGACGAAGTGTTCCCATGACATTTCCTGGATCGGCCCCTGCCGGAAGAAGCCCTTGAGATAAAGCGAAGCGATCCATACATTTTATAGAATTGTTGGTATCATATCCCTACTGTACTTTTTGACCTCCCTGTAAAGAAACGCATCAATGGTGGTGCCCCAAGCGACGTAGGGCGTTTGCGTGCGCCGTGCAGACTTGAAGTTAGATGCCAGGCATGCAGCTTCTCAGATTAAGTGCAGGGGTGTTGTTTTGCATACTTTTGAGGGAGCAAGTGGCCCCTCAATGTTGACCTACCCCTCTCATCCCCCGCAATAATTTGAACTTCACATGGGACCCGATGGAGTGTGTGGCCCCAATGCATTTTGGCATGCTCATTGCCTTAATTAATTCCCCCCAGTTATTTTCCAAAATCAGCACCCGTGGTTAGGTGCGCACCATGCGTGCAGATCACGAACATTTGGGCGTGCATCGGACGTGCATATGCCACAGTTGGTGGTCGGGCTCCGCTGACTGGAATATCTAACAGCCACTAAGGATGTAAGGACGCCTAGATACCTGTATAGCCCAATACTGTGAAAGCCATTCCATTTCGTCCCTGAGGGTCAAAGGCACAGCCAAAGGGGACCCTGGGCCAGGCGCGGCGGAACGTTTCGCGACAAGGGGGCTATGCTCTCAGGAGTTAGGCAAGGAGGTCACTTAACCCGCCCCGTCTCTCCGGTAAGTTCCTCACACCCCGTCTCCGGGGGACCGATAGTAACCCCCTCTAAAATCCAAACTAAGCGTCGCACGAAAGAGTTGTCATCGGAAAGCGTTCGACGAGTAGGGTCAAGGTCCACCCCCAAAACAATTTACCCTCAAAAGTGACGTCACTAGGGGCTAGATTTTCACGACTTTTCACGACTTACATTATGTTTTTGGCTCTGGGGAGTTCATCTTGGGGGATGTTTGAGAGAAAAAAACATTTGGCATCAGAAAAGGGACAGAGAAATCGACCAGGGTCATAAAATTGGCCCCAATTTGTTTTGTTGAAATTTCACAATTTTGAGTTCAAGTTTTCTTTAATTTTCTTTTTCTAATAGGTAGAGGAGACCGAGGAACGTTGTTGGAAGTCAACTTGCTCTAATAAAAAATGCTTACTTTAGCCAGAATCTTCGATTTGCACTCTAGTAGGCAAATATGCAAAATGTATGTTGTCAAAAACGAAAAAAAATGGAAAGTTTCTCGTAAGTTTTGTTGCATGGCGGAATAGCTGTTACAGGGAAAGAATCGACTTGAACAGTACCTCCTCGTCATTTCTTTCACGCTCTACAGCACAACTTTCCGCGATTATGAACAAGCGATCGCGTGACAGGTTTAATTAGCATGAACTTAAATTAAACGTAATTGTGCGTCATGCCCATAGGTGTAGGAACAAGGGGGCCAAGGGGGCCATGTCCCACCCACATACATAGTTTTCATGAAAGTTTAACATTAATGTTATGGCGATACATGGCAAGAGTCAACATCAGTGGTGGTTGTACCCCTCCACCCCCCACACACACACACTTTTGAGACGCTTATACGCCTCTGGTCTTGCCAAAAAGAAGTGCACTGAGAAGATGAACCGAGCTCGTTTCTGACCACCTGCTTGGGACCAGGTCCGTTTCTGACCACCCGCTTGGGACCAGGTCCGTTTCTGACCACCCGCTTGGGACCAGGTCCGTTTCTGACCACCCGCTTGGGACCAGGTCCGTTTCTGACCACCCGCCCGGAGCCAGGACGATGACGGCCGGCCCTGGCAGGTACCCGTGTGGGTTGGCCCGTGGGGGTTGACCGGTGGGGGTTGGCCCGTGGGGGTTGACCGGTGGGGGTTGGCCAGCGGGGGTTGACCCGTGGGATGGCCGGCCGCAGACGCGGCGCCGGCTGGGGTCCGGCCCACTCACATGCTGGTTGGGCAGAGCAGCAGCAGCGGATGTACACTGGCGGCGCGCGGCCGGCCGGACAGCGCGCCCGCTGGCCGGCCGCCGCCATGGCTACCGGTCAACACGGGCCGCTCAATGCCAGTGGCAGGCACCGGCCGGTGACTGCCCGAATTATTACGCGGCAGGTGCGTGCGGCTCATCAGGGCGGGCCGACGTGTGGTGACGCCGACATGTCGCCGACGTCCCAGCAGCCGGTCCGGATCGCCGGAACTGTCGGACGCCGCGGCGCAGCTCGGTCAGAGATCGTTTCCGTGCCGTAGTACCCATTCCCAAACACACGTAGGTTGGCGTCTTTATCGAGGCCACCTGGCATGTTATGCAGGAATGCAGTTATCAAGGTCAATCGTGAGGCACATTGAAATCGTTTGTCGTGCTTTGTGATAAGCTTGCCTGATGCCTGAGTACATGCTGGACGTCCAGAGTCACCAGGATACCGACGGAACGGCGGCGGGGCACTGGAGAACGGCGACTGGACCCGAGGAACAGAAGGGGTGGAACGGAGCTGGCGAGTAGAGTTAGAGACTCGACACAAATACCGAGTGTAGAGAACCGAGGCCAGATGCCGAGACCGGGATAATAGAAGCCGGAGCCAGATAGCAGGCCATAGTTGGTGACCGGAGATAGAGAGGCTCAATTGACTGGATGCCGCAGACGAGACTGAATGACGTAATGGGCTGCGGGAGACTGAACCGGAAACATGCTGCACTCAAGTAGCAAGCTGACTGAAAATATCTCAGAATGAGGAAATAGCACATGCATTGCAACTGTCATTGATTTGAGTGCACTCTACATCTTGGTCAGAAAATAAATTGTAAAAATGCTTGGAAATATTACGTCATGTTTCTTTTCTTGCTTCAATTTCCTGCTCGTGCTGTCATTTCGAGATAACTTTTCCATCTGACATCCAAGCTCAAATGGATTTTGCGATATTGGCCACTCTTATGACGAGCTAACCAGTAGTCCCATAAGATGTGTCCGATAGCTGAAGGAACCTCACATTAACACAAATGATGACACGTTGCAACACTTTTTTTTAGATAAGTAACCCGAGTTGTTGCTGGGATGACTTTAGGACCCAGGGTTCTATTGCTAAGCAGAGCTTGTTGCATGAACCCTGTCCCCACCATCCGATACATGAATTCCAGTTCAACCGCAGAGTTTTTATCGAACGTTTAACGTGCCGTCAGTGCACCGACACGGCCGCTCGGTAGTCCACGGCGTTATCGGGCCAACTGCCAACTGACACTCCCGGCCGGGGGCTAGATGCGAGCGCGCGAAGCGACTCGAACCCTGTGTTGCCGGGACAGGGGAGACCAGTGCAGGCCAGCGCTCTAACTAACTGAGCTACCGGGACGGCAAACACTCGTGAGCTTAGCGATGGAAAGGAAATCAAAATTACCACGAGAGCATTTCGCACCGAGAAAATGTATGACAGAAGGAAACCTAAGCTGAAATCAAGCATGCTAGTACCTGGTTAGTAAGCATAAGGTGGCGAACGTCTCTTGTCACTAATGCGTTATACTTTGGTTCCTCGATTTACTTATGGGCCTTTCCTTTATTTTGTTTCCTTATCCTGGTGTCGTTGGGCTAAATGGGCCACCAACCTATTAGGCCTGGTGTGGTGTTATCCGAAACAAAAGGCAACCACGCATATGTAAATAAATGACTCACAATTGAGAGTGTTTAGTTAGTTCTTTGAGCTTCATGGCACCTTGACTGCTACGGTCCTGTTGTGCCCATACATGGAGGGTAGCAATATCGCAAAGGAATGCAGCTTGAGGCGAAGGGTATCAGGATTCGATAAAACCGTGGCGCCGTTTTGCAATCCACTGAGTGCAAAAACCATTACCAGCGAGTTTGGAGGCGTTGCATGGGTATCGTTCGGAATAATTTGGGCTCATGTCGTCCACCATATTAGCCTACCGCTTCCTTCCCAAACGATACTCTAGATTGCAAATGAGGCCGTTCTTGAACCATTTGACGCCTGAATCATGATGGTAAATGCATGCCTTGCTCCCTTGCAGTCGATGTATTAGGACGTTACTCGTGGTTGGTGCCGGCGTTTTATGACGTCACCACACTGAAGCTGGCGCCGTGTTCAGTTCGGCGGCTGCAGCCACATCTGAGTGTTGTGTCCCGATCTGCGCCGGTGAGCCAGCTGCCGCTGTCTCCTCCGAACCCGGCCGCCAGTGTCGCCGCCGTTCCTCACCGCAGCCGTCGCCAGTGTCGCCGGCCGTGCCTCACCGGCGCCGCCACCACCACCACCACCACCACCACCACCACCACCACCACCACCACCACCACCACCACCACCGCCGCCGCCGCCAGTGTCGCCGGCCGTGCCACCACCACCGCCGCCGCCGCCAGTGTCACCAGCCGTGCACCACCACCGCCGCCGCCGTCGCCAGTGTCGCCGGCCGTGCCTCACCGGCGCCGCCGTCGCCAGTGTCGCCGGTCGTGCACCACCACCACCGCCGCCGCCAGATTTAACACTGCAAATTAATGCAGTGTTAAATTTTTCGTAAAGCGACATCCTTCTCCAAGAAGTATCGACATCATGTTTCTTGAGCATGTTATCAAGTCTTTATGTCTCCTTTCTAACAGTATATCGTGTGTTACATCATCGTGATCATGCTTTCGATAAGGAATGATGATACACGAACATTTCGCAATGCAATTTCAGGTAAAGGAATTATTTATGATGCGATATGGCACACAACTGTGTATAGCATAAGTGTTTTTATCGCTATCCAGAATATAGTTCATCCTAACATATGCATATCAAAACAACAGATGATGCTACAATTATTGGCTCGAATTTAAGTTTGAAATGTATCAAATGCATTTCAAATGACATTAATTCCATGACAAATTTCGACATCCTACTGTGCTCGTTTCGACATCTCACACCTAACGAAAAATCATTATTTTAGCAATACGGGGATTGGTCTGGTAGCTCGCAGCCGTTATGTGGTGGGGATGTGGTCTGGTAGCTCCCAGCCGTTATGTGGTGGGGATGTGGTCTGGTGGAACGTAGTGTTCTTCGTTATCATTATGACGTACATTCATGGCAGAACCGTGGTGGGGTTGTGCTCTGGTCTGGTGTGGCTTTTTAAGTCTCACGCACAATTCGGCTACAGGCTTCAAGTTAGGTTGAACCGTTTACATTTTTCCGAGGCTATGACCTTTACTTGAGCCAGGTCAATCAATAACTCAAAGTACAAAGTCAGAGATATGCGGAGGCGCTGGGTACGGCAGAGCGGGAGCTGCGCGCTGTCGAGGTGTCGGGGCGGCACGTGGAGGCGCTGCGCCACGTGTACGAGCGCGGACACGTCGAGCTGACGGAACTGACGGAGCTGATGGAGCTGACGGAGCTGACGGAGCTGACGGAGCTGACGGAGCTGACGGAGGTGACGGAGCTGCGCCGCGTGTCGGCCATCGACAGCTTCGCGCCGCACGAGCCGCCTGCCGTCAGTGCGGCTGATGGGTGACAGAGACCCCCCGTCGCCGTCTGCTCTGCGGGGCCGGCGGCGGCGTCACCCGTGGTGACCTACCTCGGCGCCACACGACCCCCTGCCGTCAGTGAGGCTGACAGAGACCCCCCGTCGCCGTCTGCTCTGCGGGGCCGGCGGCGGCGTCACCCGTGGTGACCTACCTGTATCTCCGCTGTGCCGGCTGCGCCTCAGCCTGCGCCTCCGCCTGCGCCTCCGCCTGCGCCTCCGCCTGCGCCTCCGCCTGCGGTGGCTAGTGAGAGGGTTTGCCGCCACCGATATGCGTTTTTGATTGTCGCGCTTAGGCGTCGTACTGTTTGATGTGGACTGTGTGTTGTAAAATATGTTTGTTATGCGATGAGGGCTGGATGTAGCGGGAGCATAGCGGTATCCTCTGCTCTAGAATCTTACATTAATTTTGGCGAATTTTGCACTAAAAGGAGTTTTCTTCTTACAATCTAACAACATTGTATTATATAAACATTTTCTGAAGCAGACAAGACGAATGCGGCGACTGTTTAAATCTGATGAGCTTTCCAAATCGGATTTGTACCTTTCAACCAAGCTTCTGGATCCGCCCCTGTATGCTGTTGTAAATATTTGTAGACATATACATACAACTGTGCAAGGGTATAGGAGAAGAGTTTAGTTATGTGCTTAACACCACTCTACGCTTCAGATTAAAGACAGCCGTTATCGCCGCTTATCGATTGCCAGACGTGAATTGACGGTGTTTATTCGTGGCAGCAGGTTGCCACAAGACTACTACAGCACGTCATGGACGAGCAGGGTGACGATGCTGCCGGGTCTGCCGCCTCCCTCCTCTCTCACCTGGAGACCAGGTTCCGGCAGTCCGGCGAGGACCTGTTTCAGGCGCGGGTTAGTGGGGCCGGGAGCGCGCCAACTTATGGCGCGCTAGGAGCTGTGGTGTGGCTCCCTGCGACCACTGACCGCCGTGTGGTGGCCGTCGCGATTACGGTCGCCCAGCACGTGCGCCGCCTCTGTCGACTCGTGTTAGGTCTGTTGCTGGATGTTCTAGTCCCGGTTACTTGTCTGTCATGTATCTCTGCCATGCCATGGATGTTCTAGTCCCGATCACTTGTCTGTCATGTATCTCTGCCATGCCATGGATGTTCTAGTCCCGATCACTTGTCTGTCATGTACATCTGCCATGCCATGGATGTTCTGGTCGCGATCACTTGTCTGTCTGTTCTCCGGTGTTTGTGGTATTTGTCTGTCATGTACATCTGCCATGCCATGGATGTTCTGGTCCCGATCACTTGTCCGTCATGTATCTCTGCCATGCCATGGATGTTCTAGTCCCGATCACTTGTCCGTCATGTATCTCTGCCACGTACCGATCATGTGTGTGTCTGCCAGAGAGTGCGTGTCCAGCCATGCGCGCGTATAGCCATGTCCATGCCCAGCCGTTCGGTACTCTAACCATGTGCATATCTAAGCATGTGTGTCGCAAGCCATGTGCAAGTCATCTGTCATCTGCCATCTGTCCGTCGAACCATCTGTCATCTGTCCGTCGAACCATCTGTCATCTGTCCGTCGAACCATCTGTCATCTGTCCGAGCCATGTGCGTGTCTGGCCTGGACACGCACACGGCTGGGCAGTCTGGCCACGGGCGCACCTAACCGTGAACCTGTGCGCGAGTCACGTCGTGCGACCCGGGCGAGAGACACGACAGTGACCTGGTGTGCGGTGCACAGGCGCAGAACGCCGAGCTGGAGAGGCGCATCGGCACGCTCACAGAGCACATCATCGCCGCCAACGAGCAGAGCGAGACGCTCAAGGTACCGTACCAAGCCGGCGGCGTGCCGGATCGGCAGGTACGCCACCACCACGGTCTGTGGCCACGGCCGCCACGATTGCTGCTCGGTACGGGCGACTGTAATGGCTGGTGATCTGCAGGAGCCGCTGTCACAACTGTTGGGTCTGCGGGGATCGCTGCCACAACTGTTGGTGTGCAGAGAGCGCTGGCCACGACTGTTAGTATGTAGGGGCCGCTGCCACGACTGTTAGTATGTAGGGGCCGCTGCCACGACTGTTGGTCTGTAGGGGCCGCTGCCACGACTGTTGGTCTGTAGGGGCCGCTGCCACGACTATTGGTCTGTAGGGGCCGCTGCCACGACTGTTGGTCTGTAGGGGCCGCTGCCACGACTGTTGGTTTGTAGGGGCCGCTGCTGTTAGTCTGTAGGGGCCGCTGCTTAGTCTTTAGGGGCCGCTGCCACGACTATTGGTCTGTAGGGGCCGCTGCCACGACTGTTGGTCTGTAGGGGCCGCTGCCACGACTGTTGGTTTGTAGGGGCCGCTGTCACAAATGTTCGTCTGCAATGGCCGCTGTCACAACTGTTTGTCTTTAGTGACTTCTGCCAGGACTGCTAGTAAAATTTAGGATGTGTGTCTGATATTCTGCGACGGATCCAGAATGTGGAAAATACTGCGTCCAATTTCGGCATTTGGTAGCTGCAAGGCAATCCCCTTCAGCAATATAATGATCAGCAGCAGGTTGAGCAGTACGCAGTACACCAGTAAGCAGCAGACCGTACATTGAGCATCAGCGGGCTGTGCTGAGGTGACCGCGTCAGCAAAGCGTTGTGCTGAGGTGGCTGCGTCCCTGGCAGGCCGTACATACAGCGGGCTGTGCTGAGGTGGCTGTCGAGGGCCGTACATTGAGCATCAGCGGGCTGTGCTGAGGTGGCTGCGTCCCTGGCAGGCCGAACATTGAGTAGCAGCGGGCTGTGCTGAGGTGGCTGCGTCCCTGGCAGGCCGTACATTGAGCAGCAGCGGGCTGTGCTGAGGTGGCTGCGTCAGCATCAGCGGGCTGTGCTGAGGTGACCGCGTCCCTGGCAGGCCGAACACCGTGCCGCCGTCGCGCGGCTGCAGGAGTCGTCGCTGGCCGACCGACGCCGGTACGAGAACACACTGTGCCTGGCGCGCCAACAGCAGCAGCGCTGCCAGATGGACGTCGAGCTGGCCACCGAGGAGGTGACGGCGCTCCGGCAGCAGCTGAAGGAGCTGCAGGTCAGTGAGCTGAAGGAGTTGCAGGTCAGTGAGCTGAAGGAGCTGCAGGTTACTGGTGGGCCCCAGGCTAATCGACGCGCCTTCTTATGTTCCCGTCAGTTGGAATGATGATGATGATGATGATGAATTGATTTTTAGGGGCACGTCGACAACAAGATCATTTTGTGCCCATTCAGTTGGAATGAGATGCATCTCTTTGACTCCCGTCAACTAATGGCGGTCATGTTGGATAAAATACGTAATAGTGGCATGATACTTGTCCTGCTGCTTTCCAGCATAACAATTCAGTCGAATTTGCTGGTAGTGTTAGTCAGATGTGCGTATAGTGGATACTCCGGAGCAGGAACTCATTTGAGGTACTTTACGTGTGGGGGAGTATTCATTCGGTACTGCGAGGGCTATCATCATCGCCCAGCTGACTCCGCTCCCACAGTAATACTAAAGCAAATAGCGATGGGAAAGGCTCCGTGACTGTGGGTGCCAGGACCGTGACTGTGGGTGTCAGGACCGTGACTGGGGGTGCCAGGGCCGTGACTGTGGGTGCCAGGACCGTGACTGTGGGTGCCAGGGCCGTGACTGTGGGTGCCAGGGCCGTGACTGTGGGTGCCAGGACCGTGACTGTGGGTGCCAGGACCGTGACTGTGGTCAGGCCGTGACTGCGGTGCTTGGGCCGTGACTGCGGGTGCCAGGGCCGTGACTGTGGGTGCCAGGACCGTGACTGTGGGTGCCAGGGCCGTGACTGTGGGTGTCAGGACCGTGACTGTGGGTGCCAGGGCCGTGACTGCGGGTGTCAGGGCCGTGACTGCGGTGCTAGGGCCGTAACTGCGGTGCTAGGGCCGTGACTGCGGTGCTATGCCCGGGACTGTGGTGCTAGGGTCGTGACTGCGGGTGACAGGGCTGTGACTGCGGGTGACAGGGCTGTGACTGCGGTGCTAGGGCCGTGACTGCGGTGCTAGGGCCGTGACTGCGGTGCTAGGGCCGTGACTGCGGGTGACAGGGCTGTGACTGCGGGTGACAGGGCTGTGACTGCGGTGCTAGGGCCGTGACTGCGGGTGACAGGGCTGTGACTGCGGGTGACAGGGACTGCGGGTGCCAGGGCCGTGACTGCGGTGCCAGGGCCGTGACTGCGGTGACAGGGCCGTGACTGCGGTGCTAGGGCCGGGACTGCGGTGCTGAGGCCGGGGCTGCAGGGCCGCGATCCGCATAGTTGGCGTGTCGACGCATGTCGACGAATCCCAACTCCGGGGAGTTGACGTGCCTGTGCTGGACCCTGGGATCGAAAAAAGTGCAATAGTACGCATGTGGCGTACACTCGATACTGCAATCTAAAAATGCGTTTCGACACCCTCAAGTCTAGAGGAAGGTATCCATCAGTTTAGAAAGCCAGCACGACGAAAGAACGAGTGCTTCAAGTGCTTCAGAGGAAACCTAGTTATAGCCTGCTGGTTCATTAATGGAGTGCAGAGTTCTATAAAACCAGAACAGCCGTCAGCAGAAACGACACTGACGAACACTAGCCAGTTTGAGGATACCAGTAGCAAAAGGAACACCAAGAGCTGCGTACCCGGCAATGCAGCATACCATACAATTTCGTGACATCGTACAAAGGAGAAGCACCCACTGGCAATCAGGGTGACGAAACATCAAGTAACAATCACCTGATACGAATTCGAACGATTGGGTGTTCGAATGAATTGCCGCGTTTACATGAGCAACAAGACTTCCGAATACGATGCGATTAGGAAAACTTACGAAAATAGTCCTCTTGTAAACGGGCATTTGCTTAGCAAAACATGCGAAAAGCTTAACGCAAATTTGCGCTTCGGTTGGTGGAAGTTTGCGATTAGCGGTAATCATAAACAAATAACGGTACGGCTGCAAGGGCTATGACGCTTCTTAAAGCTATTTCTGCTAAGTTTTGAGTACATTTGGGTAATTGTGAAACATGGACGTCTTCTTTTTAATTATAATTGCGAATCTCGTTACGAAGCACAAAAATGGACATGCAACAGCTGAAATCGGCGCTCAGATGTCACGCTATTGTTGCGTGCCCGAACCGTGAGTTTTACGATGTGGCTGAGTGATGTTGTTGTCGACAACGTGTCATCTGCTATGTTAATCCTTCGAATTCACAGATTCCCTATATATCTGCCCAACAACCTCTAACTACATGGCTCATTAATGATACATTGTACCTGTGTATGCCGTTGCTCGAAGCAGGTGCGTCAGAGGCGCAAAAATGCACCAAGTATTCGGAACTTTTCACCACATCGTGTCAGCCGTCAAATCGCAAAAATCCGATTAGGTGGATGTTTTTTCTCTTGTAAATGGGCCGCGCGATCGGAACTTTTACGAATCAACCAGATCGTAGAGTTCCGTTTACGACTGACCTCATGTAAACGAAGTAAACGATCGAACGCGCAGCCATGCTTAGCACAGGGCTCTTCCGCAAAGCTACAACGTGCATTTGGTTCCACATCATGCACTCGGATTACTTGAGAAGAAAATAATGAAATCGCATCAGAGCGGTGATGAGCTGGCGATACCACGCTGCCTATCTATCGCGGGCCCCCTATTTGCCTACTTATGTCTCTGAAGGGAGATTTCCGTCTTTTAGGTGAATTTAGCTGCTCGATTTTTGCATCTTGGTAGACGAACATCAATTAACCTTTCATGTAAAATGCCTCCTGGGAGTACAATGCATGTTTTCTTGTATGTCAGGCGAACTAGTCATGCCCAAAAAGTTGTAATTTCCGCCTGCGTGTGTACAGTGCTATGTTCAAGTTCGTCAAAAGTGGTGTGGTATGAGCCAGGCCAGGTTCGCTGTTGGTCGGGGAGCATTGTGCACGGAACATAGTGTAGGCAACCGGTGGTACTTTTGTACGCCGGTTTTTCCTATGCACAATTTGATTATGTTTCACCAAGCTTTACTATTGCGAACGGTTTTACTTAATTACATCGAAGTCCACCGATGAAAGCCCATCAATCAAAGTCCATCAATCCATACATGCAACAATCAATCCAATCGAAGTCCATTTTCCGTATTCAGGTCAGTACGACAGGAGCGTGACATTATTGCCGAAATAGTGCATGCCGTCTTATGCTTACAAAGCAGTATACACAGACGCAGACGTAAACGTTACAAAAGAATACGGCAATGCAGCAATGTGGAATGGATTTGACCAACTCGGCGTAGTAAATTTGAATGTAAGCAGGCGTACTTTCTGCGACGTATTCCATGCTGGGGCACGCCTTTTTTCTGCAGTACAACCAATTTTGGAGGAAGCGCATTCACCTTCAGTGTTCCTACGCCAAAGCGTGGTGGTGATATTATCACAGTGCTTGCTGCAGAGTCAACACAGCATAAGGAACCGTCTATTCCTTCAGGCGCGCCCCGCCATCTCCGGCATGCTGCACGCCGTATCCACTGGTGGATTTGTGACGTGCGCAGGGTATTACGTCTGCACACGTGGCACGTGGTCGCGTGGTTCGATCCGGTCGGGTGAGCGTCGTATTTGCAGAAGTGGCTTGCTTCGTTAACTGCCCCGCTGACGCCATGGTTCGCCGTTCTGACTCAGCGCTGCTCGCTTCAGATGGACAAGGTGCGCCTGGCCCGTCAGGTTCGTGACCTGGAGTCCGAGGTCAAGTCCAGGTGTCGCCTCCAGCAGAATGCTTCCGACCAGATTCTTCGACACAATCAGGCCAAGCAAAGGCTAAACAAGTGAGGATCAGGTTATAATAAACTGTAATAGCAAGAGCGTCTATATATGTTTTGGCCACTTTGCGCGCATTATCTTGAGCTGGCCTCGAACCATTTGACGGGAGGTCGGTCCAATTGGATTGATGACTTCTCAAGTTCCTTCACGCATGCCATGGGATTAGAATAATGCGATTAGAAGAACATGCATGCATGAAATGATTCTACGTTCGCCGTCACCTCAGGCCACTAACTTGACCTCAAAAAGTATAACGTATGCGTGTTGTGGGCACTGCCCAATTGTACTCATGTGGCAAGTTTCGTTTCAATATCTTTTCATTTATATTAGTTACCGATTATAACACATTTTTGAAGGTGGCCCTATTTGATCTGAGGTAAGTCAATGATTTTGCGTGACCCGAGGTTGAAACTTCCACATCAGGCGGAAAAAGATGAAAGAAAAAGTACGAAAACTTGTCGGTGCTGTGCGCCGCCGTTTTTTTTCTTCTCCCGCGGAAAAACCTGAGGGAACTTCTGAGGGTAAAAAGACTTTTAAAAGTAAAGAGAGCAAGAAGTTGGTAGAGCCAATGCTAAGATGGTGTGGCTCAAACCCCACCACAAGCATTTGAAACTCCACCGCTGGGTGATTGCATGTACCATTGGCGTCACAAATAGCTTGGCAATCGGGCTGGGCATCCCGGAACCCGTATACCCTGGATAGGTATACCGTTTTCCACCAAACCTATATTTATGCAGGATATTTGGTTGCCAAGACACCCAGCCTGACTGCCAAGCTATGTGTGACGCCAATTATACATACCTAGGCATGGTGGGAAACAGCATACATATGCGGGATATACAGGTGCAAGGACAGCCTGACTGCCAAGCTATGTGTGACGCCAATTATACATACCTAGGCATGGTGGGAAACAGCATACATATGCGGGATATGCAGGTGCAAGGACAGCCTGACTGCCAAGCTATTTGTGACGCCAATAGTACCATCTGACCTGATTGTCCGACAGGCAGATGATGATGCTGACCTGACCTGACCTTGCTCCCAGGGAAGTGATGGCGCTGACCTGACCTGGCCGTCAAAGAGGTGATGGGACTGATCGGACCTGACCTGGCTGTCATAGAGGTGACGACGTTGACCTGACCTAGCCTGGCTTCCAGGGAGGTGACGGCGCCGGCCTGACATGGCTGTCAGGGAGGTGACGGTGCTGACCTGACCTAACCTGGCTGTCATGGAGGTGACGTTGACCTGACCTACCCTGGCTGCCAGAGAAATGACGACGCTGACCTGGCTTCCAGGGAGGTGATGGCGCCGGCCTGACCTGACCTGTTTGCCAGGGAGGTGACGACGCTGACCTAACCTGACCTGGTCGCCATGGAAGTGACGGCGATGACCTGACCTGACCTGACCTGGCTGCTAGGGAGGTGATGACGCTGACCTGACCTGACCTGGCTGCCAGGGAGGTGACAGCGCTGACCGAGTGGCTGCATCGTGTTGAGTCCGAAACTCGGGCGGCGGCCGAGCTCAACGGTCAGCTGCGCCTGCAGCTGCAGCACCAGACTTTGCGGCAGGAGCATCTGACAGCGGCGCCGGCCGCCGACCAGCCCACGGTACAGCCTGTGGAGCCCTGACCCGTGCCAATGTCAGCAGCAGTACCCTGACCTGTGTCAATGTCAGCAGCAGCACCCTGATCCATGTCAGCAGCAGTACCCTGACCTGTGTCAACCTGTGTCAATGTCAGCAGCAGCACCTGACCCGTGTCAATGTCAGCAGCAGTACCCTACCTATGTGACCTGTGTCAATGTCAGCAGCACACCCTGATCCATGTCAGCAGCAGTACCCTGACCTGTGTCAGTGTCAGCACCAGTACCCTGATCCGTGCCATTGTCAGCAGCAGTACCTTGACCTGTGTCAATGTCAGCAGCAGCACCCTGATCCATGTCAGCAGCAGTACCCTGACCTGTGTCAGTGTCAGCACCAGTAGCCTGACCCGTGCCATTGTCAGCAGCAGTACCCTGACCTGTGTCAATGTCAGCAGCAGCACCCTGATCCATGTCAGTGTCAGCAGCAGTACCCTGACCCGTGTCAGTGTCAGCAGCAGTATCCTGACCCGCGTCAATGTGAGAAGCAGTACCCTGACCCGTGTCAATGTCAGCAGCAGTACCCTGACCCGTGTCAGTGTCAGCAGCAGTACCCTGACCCGTGTCAATGTCAGCAGCAGTACCCTGACCCGTGTCAATGTCAGCAGCAGTACCCTGACCCGTGTCAATGTCAGCAGCAATATCCCTGACCCGTGTCAATGTCAGCAGCAGTACCCTGACCCGTGTCAATGTCAGCAGAGTACCCTGACCCGTGTAATGTCAGCAGCAGTACCCTGACCCGTGTCAATGTCAGCAGCAGTACCCTGACCCGTGTCAATGTCAGCAGCAGTACCCTGACCCGTGTCAATGTCAGCAGCAGTACCCTGACCCGTGTCAATGTCAGCAGCAGTACCCTGACCCTGACCCGTGTCAATGTCAGCAGCAGTACCCTGACCCGTGTCAATGTCAGCAGCAGTACCCTGACCCGTGTCAATGTCGCAGAGTCACCTGACCCGTGTCAATGTCAGCAGCAGTACCCTGACCCGTGTCAATGTCAGCAGCAGTACCCTGACCCGTGTCAATGTCAGCAGCAGTACCCTGACCCGTGTCAATGTCAGCAGCAGTACCCTGACCCGTGTCAATGTCAGCAGCAGTACCCTGACCCGTGTCAATGTCAGCAGCAGTACCCTGACCCGTGTCAATGTCAGCAGCAGTACCCTGACCCGTGTCAATGTCAGCAGCAGTACCCTGACCCGTGTCAATGTCAGCAGCAGTACCCTGACCCGTGTCAATGTCAGCAGCAGTACCCTGACCCGTGTCAATGTCAGCAGCAGTACCCTGACCCGTGTCAATGTCAGCAGCAGCACCCTGACCTATGCATTTGTCAGTCGGAGCACCCCACCCCGTGTTGATGTCAGAGGTATTGATCTAATTCGTGTCCACGGTGCCAACTGCAGTGGCCTGTCCAACCACTGCAACGTCATCTTAATTGTGCATTTGCCTACTCATTTATTGTTCATAATCTCCTACAGCATTTTCATATCTTTATCCAAGAAGTCGTAATCTAAAAACTTGCATCGAACAATGGCTTTAAACAGGTGCATGACTGGGAAGACTACCGTCCTCTCATATTGGTTGGAGCCCAAAATGGTTCTCTCTCAGAGACGGTTGGGACGGTCCAAATTCTGTGGCTTCCGGAGTTAGACTGTTTAGCCGTAGATGGCCGAACCTACTTTATCTTGGGCCGCCATATTCGGCGTGAATAAGGCAGCGCGCCAGAAAGTATCCAAAACCACATAAATACATCGATGCCAGATGGCTACACTGATTTTGACGTGACTGTGTGATACAACATGCGCGTACGTTGAACCACCTGAGCCTTAAATGCACTCAGCGAGTTCGCGAATATGCTTGCACTTGGTGTCCTCGTTAAAAACACGTTCGTCTCACGTGCCGATCTGTTGAACAAGTCATGCTTAATAGTTTCCACACTTGCATATGGTACATGAAATAAAGCAAGTTGCCTGTTTCTTCTGACTGACACATAATTCGAAGTTTTGCTGTAAAGCCGATGAGTCCGTACTACCGTATAAAACATATCGCAAAAATATGATATCGGTCTGCGCGCGACGAGAGGACACAGATGTCATGGTATAAAAGCGAAGAAGGTCCTGATATTCCAGACATTCCGGCCTAGGTGCGTCACTGCAGTGCGCGGCTAGCCACATTAAAAATCTGCGCTCTGCCCTGTCTAGCAGGGCCAGGTGTGTCGTCGCTACGCCTGCCCAGATTGCAGAACAATACTGAAGGCGAGGCCTAATGTTCGCGACATAGCGCTTTTCGAAAACCTGTTACCAGGTACGCCTGCTTCCATTGGTCTAATAAACAGTTCTAGCGCTTGGTTGACCCTTGACACAGCTATCTGCACAACCTTGGCGAAATTCCAGGTGCAGGAAATGGTTTTTCGTTGGGTGTGAGATGTTGAAACGGGTGTAGTAGTGTGTAGAATGTTTTCATGGAAGCATGCCCCAAATATCGCTTAGGTTCTTCGGGCTCAATTTTGAACCAATGGCGTACTCATAAGAGTATACTATTCACTTATTTTTGGAGGTGCCTGATATATGAATGCCTACTTATATGAACGATAGCAGTGGCACACAATAGGATGTCGAAAATTGTTCATATAAACGTGCTTCAAGTATCTCTTAGTTGATTCAAACTCAATTTTGAGCAAGTAATCCTGACCTGTATGACCGGTATCGGGAATTGTGCTGCGAGATATTTGTGGGTCACAATCCGTGATGGTGAGTGTTGGCATATTTATTCACGAGATGCTGTTAGAAACAAGGCATAGAGAGTTCATAAACATATCAATAGGCAAGGTGTTCATACTTCTTGGGAAGGATGTATATTCAGTGTTCAGGAATTGGTATATTCCACCATATTTCACGAAACATTTATCACTGGGCCACTGGCTGTGTCAGCCGTAGTATCCTGACCCTTGCCTGTCCCAGCTGCAATATTCTGGCCCATGTCTGTCGACAAATGTACCCGGACTCGTATTTGTGTCAGGCGCAGTATCCTGACTCTTGCCTGTGCCAACTGTAATATTCTGACCAATGTCTGTCAGCAACTGTACCCGGACTCGTATCTGTGTCAGGCGCAATATCCTGACTCTTGCCTGTGTCAGCTGCAATATCCTGACCCCTGCCTGTCCCAGCTGCAATATTCTGACCCATGTCTGTCAGCGACTGTACCAGGATTCGTTGGTCTGAGTCAGCGGCAGTATCCTGGCGCATGTCTTTGTCAGCCGCGGTACCAGTATCTGTGTCAGTGTCAGCTGCTATGCCCAAACTCTGTGTCAGCTGCCCCTACTCTGGCCCATGCTTGCACCAGCTGCAGTGTTCTAATCTGTGTATCAGCGTCATTAGCAGGACTGGGGTCGTATCGTTGGCGGTACACCCGAACCAGCGTCTGTGTGGGCGACAGTGCTCCGACCGTGTCTATGTCATGCCGTAACCCGTAGTTTGTCAGAGGCTGTACCCTCTCGTGTCTGTCAGTTGCGGTATCCTGACCCATGTCGATATTTGTTGCACTATCCTGACCCGTTCTATGTCAGAGGCAGTACCCTGACCCGTATGTATGTCAGAGGCAGGATCCGAAGTGTGTCAGTTTCACTACCCTGGCCTGTGCTGCTATGTCAGAGGCAGTATCCGAACTGTCCCAGCTGCACTACCCCGACCTGTGCTATGTCAGAGGCAGTACCCGGTCTGTGTCAGCTACACTGCCCCAGCCCGTGCTATGTCAGAGGCAGTATCCAGCCTGTGTCTGTCAGTTGCACTACCCTGGCCCGTGCCATCTCAGGCAATACCCATACCCGAGACTATTTCGTGCCGGCCTGCCCATGCTTGCGTCAGCTGCGGTGATCTGACCAGCGCCGGTGCTGTCAGCCGCCGTGTCGGGAGCTGGAGCTGCTGCGGGCGCTGTTGCCGGCCGGCGGCTCGGCGCCGGGCCTCGGTGACGCTGCCAGCGGTCAGCAGACGCCGCCAGCAGCGAACGCTGCAGCTGGTCGGCGCACCCCGCCTGCCGACAGGTCAGCTGCAGGGCGTGGCGCATGCCCACCAGTACGCGTCCATCAATTCATCTGGTCAGAACGCGTGACTGGATTGGGAGTGGAGCCGAGTATGCGGAGCGGCGATGGCCGAGTGGTTAAGGTGTTAGGCTCTGGATACCAAATGTCCCGGGTTCGACACTAGCGCCACTCGGGACATTTCCCAATCGCGCGGCCCACCGGCGAAACAGTGTGGACGGCGTCGTTGGCCGTAAAAACAAACAGAGAGCCGAGTATACCATTTGGCCCTACGTCCTCAAATGGGTGGTGTATTGTTAATGCGTGCATTGTCCCCCTCAGTCTAATATGTTAAACGTCACACATGAGACCAAGGCTAGTTCGCTGGTGATATTCATGACGGTTCTCGCTCACAGGTCAGACGGCAAAGACGTGGGATTGGTGGCGCCATCTCTGATCGATAACAACGACAACGGTTCCGTGACCGGCCAGCAGGGGCTCGTGCACGAGGGTGACCGTGGCGCAGTGTCGGCGTCGGGCGAACCTGCGACCTCCGTGGAGGAAGCGAATCCCCTGCTGATTACCGTGCCGCAGCTGGGCCGCAAAGTGTATGACGCACGGTGTGGGCGACCGTGAAGTGATCGTGCGCAAGCGACCCAGCGGTTCAGTCGCCGCTCAGAGCGGAGTCTTGTGAAGCGCTGGCTGATGTGAGTGGCGTATCACCTTGAATATGTATTTTGATTGTTGGTTCGTCTGTTCCCTTCCTTGAGCCATGTGCGTTATTATTGACATTATGGCAAGGCGCGTATAAGCACGTGGTCCTTGTAAACACAGACTGCGGACACGCTTGCGCGCTCGCGTTTTGTTCACTGACGGGCGGTCGGCTCCACCCCGGCAGCGCGTTCCCAGCTCCGGTAGTCGTGGTGCCTATGCTCAGATTCCTGGAAGACACGGCTGCGAGATGAGACGACACCGTGATATAACAATGCATTGGTAATGATGGAGAACAAGCGGACATGCCGACCGACGCTCCTCTAGCGGAAACATCCGGAGTTATAATATGGGTGCTGCTACGTGTCAATACGATCACAATATGAATAGTAGTTCGACGTCCACGGTCATGTTGACGGACTTCGTGTCCTTTTTGTTTGTTTTTATTGAGCGTGTCCTGCATCCTCTAATGTACTTTCGGTGCACTTTAGTTGAAAAAAGAAAACGACGCGTTTCTGGCGGCTCATGTGTTTGATAATATCGAGCGCACTACTTTATTTATTTCAATTTCTTTCTCTAATGACCATAATCTAGATTGGGTATGTTGTGAAATGACGTGGTGAGGACATATCACATTAATAACGGCGTTATTAAAACATTACTTTCTAGCAAAACAAGCTTCACAACTCGCAACGGTGTGACGAATTTTGAAAGAAGGCATTAAGGGTTTCGGATGGCCAGTGTGGTACTTGACTAAGGTCGGTTGCTGCTCTCGACCAACGTCTACGCATTCCCGTGTTTGTTTTCCCACTAACAACACGCAATCCCCAGACTTGTTGCGTCCCATAAACGTCATCGACATTTTGAAAGTGTCCTCAGGTCATGCGCCTGACCAGTGTCCGTGGTGGATTTTATCAGTCCCGTCTGGTGGTACCGCGCCAGGAAGTTCGCATTAACACTCGCACGCCCGGCGATCCGCGCCAACTTCGCATGTCCGGGGGGACAGATGTCTGCCCCCCTAAGATCTCTAGAACTATGCCAGCTAGCGACAAACGGAAAACGGCGTTGGATAGCTGGTGACAGGCGCTATCGAAAGTGTTTCGGTATTTGTTTTCGCTCAGGTCAATATTCAGGTAACTGGGTCATCATGGGTCAAATTCTACCAGATCAGGTGGGACTCAGATAGACACATATATCAGGACCTGTAACAGATAGAAACAAATTGCGAACGCTATTCGATAGTCCTTGAAATGTGCTACAGACAGTAGGCGGTGTGATTTAAGGTCAGGTCAACCGAAACTGACTTCAGGTCAAGGTCATGAAGTAGTCTAGGGAGGGTATGTAATGTATCAATCGACACGTCTTACCCATACAAGCACAATGACGGTAATTTCAGCCTTTTAGCTCAATGCAGTGCGATGTAATGTGCAGAAATGTGCCAGTAATCTCAGGTGATCTCAAATGACCTTGATGAGGTCACTGAACAAAAATGTCAGCGGTAACATTGAGCATAGCTTCAAACTACAAGCCACAACCGTTGTGATGTCATTCCGATAGCAAGTATGTAACCAGGAAGCATTTGTATATTTTACCATAGCCCTATAATGGTGGAAGCCATGGCCGCGACCTGACCTCAGGTCAATGCTACGAAAAAAAAATATATATATATATATATATATATATGTTATGGTCCCTGATGAGATCATGACTTGTTATGAGTTTGAAATAATCGCCCAATTATTGTGGAAGTTATGCCACCTAGAACTCCGTATGTAGTTGGGTTACTTCGCCTGACCTGGTGACCTGACCTGAGATGACCCAGGGTTCAAAATGTATGAGGATATCTGGAAAAGACCAATGAGCAGCTATGCGTGGTTTGGCCTCGCTAACCCCATTAGTTTGGCGGCAAATTAGGAAAAAACGGAGGGGGCAGATATCTGCCCCCGGACGTGCGCGTGTTAATAGCTCTTCATTTTGTACTTTAATTATTTTAGTTTAAGGGCGCGCCAGCTGCATGGTCACCTGGCGCCCCCACCCATCCACACACACACACACACACACACACACACACACACACACACACACACACACCCCACACACACACACACACACACACACACACACACACACACACAAACAAACATCCTTTCACTGCTGCGGCACGGTCCATGATATGATGATAGAATTGATGATTTCAAGCAAGACGTTCAAACGACAAAAGAAACGTGCAATCAGTGACGCGCTCAGCCCACCTACTTCGGTCGATCGAGACGGTTTCATAGCACCTGCAGTAATGTGTATGTCATTTAGTGTCACAGCCTTCTTCCTCGCCTTCACGTCACGCTGGCTGCCCCGCCGAGTCGCCAGCCGTGGCCACGCAGTCCGGACGGTCGAGGCGACCCCCCGCCGAAGACAGTTGAAAGTGTTGGCTGCTTCGTCCTTCAGGACATACATCATGGCGGGGAGAGGGCCGCTCCACAGTCGCCGCCTCTCCACAGCGTATGTCGCACACCGTGTTGGGAGATGTGCAGAGGTTCGGGGCTGGCCACGCTGGAGACAGTATGGATGCTCGGCTGGACCAATTCGGTGTAGTGGTTGACCTTGTGAGTGGTGAGCGCCCCACACGGAGCTGGGACAGGGACCAGCCGGCTTTCTGCTGCAGATGCTGCCGTGGATACACGACCAGCTGGTGCCGTGCGCTCGGCCTCCCGGTTCTCGTGGTGTACCCGAACCAGGGCAGCCTGTGGCCGTATTTTTTCTGCTGTCGGTTCGGCGCGTCTTTGGGCAGAGATATGACGAAAGTGGCGCTGTTGTCATGATGTGCCCAGATACACACGCATATATATATATATATATATATATATATATATATATATATATATATATATATATATATATATGTATATAGGGTCCTTCAGAACGACCCGGGGCTCTCTTCATCCACTCGGGGCCATTTCCGTCTGCTCAGTGGGTCCGTTCGGCTGTCTGCACCGGCGCCTTGAGGGGCTCTCGCGGGCCTCTCAAGGCGGTCGCATGAAGGTCACCTTCGATCCTTCAGGGGGCGGCTGTCCCCTTCGTCTACCCTGACTACGCTACTGTTTTGGATCCTGGAGTGCTTGAAAAATAAATCACTGGGTAAACAACGACGATAAAATATGTCAAAATTAAGAATTTGGTCGGAATTTAAAAATTTAACTATAAAATTATCCAAACCTTAAAGTGGTAGGATAAATTTTCGTCCCGAGTTAGCATATCAACATGGGCTCCCCTGAATCCGCCACTGTGTCCAAGTTGGGGTGATAAAGTGGCCGAAGCTTCAGCTTCAAATAACCCAAACAAGATCACGGCTAGTAAATTTTAGTGGTAACGTTGAGCAAAACGCGCTTTTGCGCCCGGACAATAATTTCTTTTGAATCATTTAGGAGTACTGAGGAAATGACCAGTATAATAGTATGAACATGTGTTCTAGCCGTATCTACGTGGTCTGTCGGAATGCAGCACTGAACTTAATTTTTTAAGAACCATGGTATTTAGGGATAGAACAGTTTTATTAAGCTCACCAATGCGGGCGGCGCCACTCCCCTTGCTCACGCAAGGGGGCGCGGCGGCCCATGCGTTCCGCCACCCCTGTAAACATTACTCCAAGATTCCTCAAAGTTGTTGCATATATACCTGTATTATATATAATAGCATGCAGTGAGTTTCGATTAGGAACACTTACAGTGCGCGACGATTCGTATTGGCAGCGCCGAGGATATCAGTCAAAGCATTCTTAAACACTCGAATACGTAAGTTATTCAGCAGGTTCCCTGAAATTGCACCATTCCGCTGAAAACGGTCTTCGACGAAGTTCCAGCCGCAAAGTCTACGAAAATGGAGTTGCCGATCTAACACGATGACGGTGTCCGGGCAAGTGCCACACAAATATCGTATAGTACTTGCCTGGCGTTCAGTCATATCCCACTCTAGTAATTCATGGCAAAAATAATCGTGGCTAAGATCATATACCATTTTTCGGTAAGTCAAAAAAAAAAATATATATATAAATATACATTCAACAAATGCGCAATGATCGTATCACATGCTAAGTATGGGCAACGACAAATGCAAAGGCAATAGGCGAACCCAAATGGATTGGGGGCACATCCGCAGGGTCCCATGTTAACCCGTCCCGTCTCGGGGGGGGTCTTCAACCGCCCCCCGTCAGGTTTTTCGCGGATAGCGGACGAACGGCGCGTGGCAGCGCGCCCAAACTTGGCATACCTTTTCCCACATCAATTTGACGTGCTGATACAAATTTACGTCAGGTCATCTAGGGTCAACAAGTTAGTCAAGGTCAAGTGAGGTCACTTCCAAAAAAAGTTAAACCAGTCGTCACGCTTTAACGGACACAGATATTTTAATGAAATTTTCAGCGTTTGCTTATCTTTACGGATGCAACAAAACGTACGAGTTGAATTTTTTTCTCTTTTTTTTCGTTTTTGACTACATATAAATTTTGAGTATTTGCCATATTGCAGTTCAAACACAGGATTCTGGCTAAAGTAAGCATTTTTATTAGGGCAAGTTGACTTCCAGCAACGTTTCTCGGTCTGCTCTAGCCATTGGAAAAGGAAAATTAAAGAAGACTTGAAAACTCAAAATTTTGAAATTTTAAAAAAGCAAACATTTATTTTTCGGGGCCACAAAATATAGCCCAGGTCGATTTCGCTGTCCTTTACTCATTCCAAAAAAAAATTGTTTTTTGATATATCCCCAAAATGAACTCTCCAGAGTAAAAAACATAATGTAAGTCATGAAAAGTCATGAAAATCTAGCCCCCTGGTGACGTCACTTTTGGGGGAAATGTTTTTGGGGGTGGACCCGGACCCTACTCGTCGAGCGCTTTCCGATGACACCTCTTTCGTTTTCGTGTGATGCTTAGTTTGGATTTTAGAGGGGTCCTCAACCGCCCCCTCCCCCCACCCAGAGACGGGGTGGCAGGATTCTACAGGAAAGACGGCGCGGGTTAAAACGTGAAATTATTGGCAGGTAAAGCAAACATTAAGGGGCGCTTTCCACCTCAAAATTATATAAAGCAGCACCCCTGCCTAGTGATGACAAGAAAAAGCATTCCCCACGCTAGATTACTTGAAAAAGAACAGAGGAACGCCGTGCAATCCATTCAAGCTACTGCATCAGCAGTCAGCTAATAATCCATGCAGTGTTATTCATCAATAGTAAGATAAGTTGTTACCCAGATCTAGCGCGGCCCACCAGACTACTGCGAGCTGCCACACAGGACAGACACGGCAGATGATACAGCAGTGGGAGCTATCCCGGCCCACCAGACTACTGGGAGCTGCCACACAGGACAGGCACGGCCGATGATACAGCAGTGGGAGCTATGGAGCTATCTCGGCCCACCAGACTACTGCGAGCTGCCACACAGGACAGACACGGCAGTTGATACAGCAGTGGGAGTTGTCCCGGCCCACCAGACTACTGCGAGCTGCCACACAGGGTAGACACGGCCGATGATACAGCAGTGGGAGCTATCCCGGCCCACCAGACTACTGGGAGCTGCCACACAGGACAGACACGGCAGATGATACAGCAGTGGGAGCTATCCCGGCCCACCAGACTACTGCGAGCTGCCACACAGGACAGACACGGCAGATGATACAGCAGTGGGAGCTGTCCCGGCCCACCAGACTACTGGGAGCTGCCACACAGGACAGACACGGCAGATGATACAGCAGTGGGAGCTATCCCGGCCCACCAGACTACTGCGAGCTGCCACACAGGACAGGCACGGCCGATGATACAGCAGTGGGAGCTGTCCCGGCCCACCAGACTACTGGGAGCTGCCACACAGGGCAGGCACGGCCGGGCGGTACCGTCAGACAGCAGCGGCACGGTATCGTGGGAGCGATTGCGGCACGTTCACGTCCCGAGTATACCTCTGCCGGTAAGTTGGAACTCGCCGATCATGTAGTGGGTCCGCCTAGAATGGGTCATGTCCTAGCACACCATCCAGCAAATGTCCCCACTAGTTGTTAATGCCCAGAGCAGCTCTCAACATGAGCAGGATGTCCGAGTCGTCTCCGCATATATTTGCTGAGAGCATTCGAACGGCAAGAGGTGTTTGTGGCATGATAGAAAGAATAAAAATTATGGACTTAGTATACTTCTGGTTGTCGGACTTCATATTTCAAGATGTTCTGAGGAAGGTATCGACCTCGGTCACCTGCCACCCCAGGGTCAGACCACCATATTCCCTAGGATTCTCCCTGGTCAGCCACCACTTTTCTGATGACACCTGATGCCCAGATGCATGATGACGGCTGTTGCAGTGGTGACTTAGTTGCTTAGAACGTATCGGCTACACGATCATTTTGTACCTATCCAGGAGACAACGAGGGAAACAGCAACTGTAGCCCTGTCCTTGTAACTACAGATACAATTGTTGACTTAACTATGGAAGCCGTAAAATGCCCTGTGTTCGGCAGGCACTTGTTCGTGCCGTTCAGTCCCCGGCAGCCGCATCGCGTGGTGTCGCTGCCGTCTGGCCGTGTCTGCCGGTCGCCGCAGGGAGCTCTGGTCGCCGCCGGCCTTCAGCTGAGTGGCCGGCCGCTCCACCAGAGCTTCACAGGCTGCGGGGCTGTCCCTCAGTCGAAAGACGCCACCGCTGGCGAGACTGCGGCTTGGCCGACGCACGGCTGGCCTGCTGCCGCGTGGGAGCTGCAGCGTGCCACGTGTCCGCCGGATCGGCCACGACGCTGCGGCGCAGAGGTGTGGCACAGGGTCAGAGGCAGCAGCGACTGCCACACCGCAGCACAGACAGCGGCAGCTGCCACGCCAGCCAACAGACAGCGGCAGCTGCCACACCAACCAACAGACAGCGGCAGCTGCCACACCGCAGCACAGGCAGCGGCAGCTGCCACACCAGCCAGCAGCTAGCAGTAGCTGTCACATCACCTGCCAGTTACCGCAATGTTCAAAATTAACATGTACACTGTGCAGCAGTGTACGGTACGACTGTGCCCAGTGTTGTGATATGTACAGTGTGCGGTGCGACTGTGCCCAGTGTGCGCGGCTCACCGTCGTGTCGTCGCGTCTGGCTCGTGGCCGGCGGCCGAGTGCGGTGTCGATGGCGTCCCAGCTGTGTCCGCAGGCGCTGCCGCGGCAGGATCCCGAGGCGGGGCCCGACGCGCCGGGTTAGGCCCGTTGCTCGCCGCGGCGCCGCGTGCAGCCGACGCGGCGACCGGAGACGGCCGCCGATCATGGTGCAGGGCGGCGGCTCCCGGCCGGTCCTGACGCTGGGTCGCAGGCCCCGGCCGGTCCTGACGCTGGGTCAGAGGCCTCGGAGTCCCTTGGCGCAGGGCGGCGGCTCCCGGCCGGTCCTGACGCTGGGTCGCAGGCCCCGGCCGGTCCTGACGCTGGGTCAGAGGCCTCGGAGTCCACCGACGCTGGGCTGCAGGCCCCGGAGTCCCCTCGCGCTGGGCTGCAGGCCCCGGAGTCCCCTGGCGCAGGGCGGCGGCTCCCGGCCGACCCTGACGCTGGGCTGCAGGCCCCGGAGTCACCTGACGCTGGGCTGCAGGCCCCTGAGTCCCCTGACGCCGGGCTGCAGGCCCCGGAGTCCCTTGGTGCAGGGCGGCGGCTCCCGGCCGGTCCTGACGCTGGGTCAGAGGCCTCGGAGTCCACCGACGCTGGGCTGCAGGCCCCGGAGTCCCCTCGCGCTGGGCTGCAGGGCCCGGAGTCCCTTGGTGCAGGGCGGCGGCTCCCGGCCGGTCCTGACGCTGGGTCACAGGCCCCGGCCGGTCCTGACGCTGGGTCAGAGGCCTCGGAGTCCCCCGACGCTGGGCTGCAGGCCCCTGAGTCCCCTGGCGCAGGGCGGCGGCTCCCGGCCGACCCTGACGCAGCACGACAGGTCGCAGCGGCCCCTGGCGCACGCGCACCATGCGCACAGGCTGCGGCCGGCCGGCCGGCACGAACGGCAGCCGCTGCGGGCGCCTGCGGCCAGGTGGCAGCACCGGGCCGCGGCCGCCGGCAGTGGCGGCGTGCCGCGCCTGGAGCGGCCAGCCGGCCGGGCCTGCCGCCGGCGCTGGTCGCCGCCGGAGCTGACCCAGCAGGCCGCTGCCCTGCCGGCCCGCGGCGGCCGGCGCACCGCGTCTGCGAGCAAACTGGCCGTCGTACGACGTGTACGAGCTGGTGTCGTCGTTGCCCGCTCCTTCGGCATATTCGTGGGCCGTGTCGTACTCTTCGTACCCGCCGTCGTCGTTGAGGCTTTCGATCTCTTCGTCGATGTAGTAGCCGTAGTCTGTCTCGGCCTCCTCGGCCTCGTGCGCCTCCGTCATGTTCAACTTTGACTTGAGGTAGTGAATGCGGTATTTTTGGCGCCTCTTGGCGAGGTAGGCGTCGGCCGAGTAAGGGCCGTAGAAGTAGCTGATGCCCATGGCGAGGTAGGTCACGAGCGTCAGCGCGGCCCCGTAGTTGAAGAACACGCGACTCGCCTCCGGAACTGCAGAATGAGCCTTACTTAACGGAGGATTGCGCACGCAACATCGTAGAGCAAAACAGCAGCTGAGTGAGGTGCAGGATATCTCTGGCAAATGAAATATGTAGTCCAATCTCAAACTCAAAGGCATGTGAACTGACTCGGAATTAGCTTGAAGTGCTAATTCGTATGTAATGGCTGTTCTTAATGTTGAACAGACCAGGCAAATGACAACAGAAAATAACACACAAAAATGCGTTCGACTTGACCACGGCAAATGGTGGAATGTTCAGAAAGCAAACCATAGAATACGTTCATTTAAATTTGTTTTCACATTATATTTGAGGTTCCCGGAAAAAAGCACATCATATGATCAACTCGTGGTGGTGGAACATACGAATTTGAGTGGAGGGGAGTGGAACGTAAACCACATTCACGTCATCTAACCACGGTCAATGTCACAGTGTTAGGCTGTATGTTGCCAATGCAGGTGGTGGGTACTGCACCCCCACTACACAACTGCTTGGTTCTGCGGCCCACAGATCAGGTCATGCTCCTGGCATTTGGTGTTCACCAGATCTACACTGGCAGTTTTGCATACAGATAAAACCAGACCCAGAATCCAGTGCTAATTGCTTCAAAGGTCCTATCGGATGTTTGTACAGATGTTCCGCATTCCATATAATCCACCAACTGACGGTGCCCCTCGGACTCGACCCTGATACTTATCAACCCTTAGGAAAATGTGCCAGCGTCACGAGTGTTCATACTAACTATTTTGGTTGAATATTTAAACCATGGACATATTTAACTTTTTAAATATATTTGCATGCATTTGTATCATTGGTGTTGAACAGAATTGATATGGATGTCGCCAAAATATAGTGCAGCGGAAGATCCGAAAATGCACTCAACCGTGTGCATTATTAGCTTGGCCTTGGAAATGCCTTGCCTTGATATACCTTCACCGTCCTATGGCTCTGGACTACGCCTGGCATCACGATGTGATTTTCGGTGGCAGTTCGTTGAGAGCCGTGATTTTCCATGACTACGCCATTTGTGTTGTCCTTTTCCACTAGCCGCTGCTCAAGATCCAGTATCATAATGTCGATCTACAAATATATTGTCTGCATCTGATACATTTCAGTCAATAAAACTTTTCTGACATGTCACCATGATCAATGATCTCATCAGAATTGATGCTGTCGTTGTTGATCAATGCGGACATGGTGAACGCCTCAAATCATCAATCACATCTTCGGAGCACCGAGAAGTGCCCTGTCTAAGTTTGCTTTCCCCGACTGTAGGCCGACGAACGGCGCCCGGCAATGGTCCGGTGCCGCCTCGTCCGGTAAGCCTCTGTGTAGCAGAGCCTCTGTGTAGCAGGGCACAGTTGTGCCTCGGTTGGTGGTCGCTTGTGATGGCTGTTTCGATATCTGCGGGTGGGTTTGGTCGGAGCCGGCAACCGTGTCGCCCACCGGGAGTGGGCCGTTCATGCGTGCATTCCACTCTCCCACCGGGAGTGGGCCGTTCATGCGTGCATTCCACTCTCCCACCGGGAGTGGGCCGTTCATGCGTGCATTCCACTCTCCCACCGGGAGTGGGCCGTTCATGCGTGCATTCCACTCTCCCACCGGGAGTGGGCCGTTCATGCGTGCATTCCACTCTCCCACCGGGAGTGGGCCGTTCATGCGTGCATTCCACTCTCCCACCGGGAGTGGGCCGTTCATGCGTGCATTCCACTCTCCCACCGGGAGTGGGCCGTTCATGCGTGCATTCCACTCTCCCACCGGGAGTGGGCCGTTCATGCGTGCATTCCACTCTCCCACCGGGAGTGGGCCGTTCATGCGTGCATTCCACTCTCCCACCGGGAGTGGGCCGTTCATACTTGCGCCCCTCCCCCCCCCCCGTGTCGGCACGCCACGTCGATCCGGCATCCTGCCGGGTGCAGGAAGTAGGCCAGCATCGAGTGGTTTTGGGGATGCGGTCGCGAGGCCGGCAATGTATTGCAAGGGTGCCACCACATGAGGAACCGGTTTGCTCAGCCAACCCAGCGATGACCCGGTACAGATTGGGTGGCCAGGACGGCTGACCGGCTTCCAGACCGGTGCGCGGTCGACCTGTCCAGACCGCTCGTGCCGCCGCCCGTTCAACAGGCGGCAAGCACGGGCGGGTCGTTCTCTGCACGAGGCCGGCACGGAAGCTGGAGACACGCGCTTCTTGGCCGGGGATGCACGTACAATCAATGCACGGTTGTTGGATAAGCCAATGTGGTTTGAATGTACCGGGTTGCTGCCAGTGTCTGCCGAACATTGCTGGAGAGCATCTTGTTAATTTGCTGACAAAATAAAATATAAGTCGGAGTAATTATATTCAGGTGAAATTATTACACAGTTATATTGCTAGTGCGCATTCCCCCTCCCATCCTTAAAGTCACACGTACAGGAAGGATACCTTGCCTGCATTCACTTCAGCAAAGAAGCATCTGCTTACCCTGTTTTCAGGGCACAGCTGTCAGAGTTTATCATAGTGGTCACATCTGCCATGGGTTTCAGGGCATAGCTGCACCCTGTCATAAGCATGCGTGGTTATCACAGAGAACGTCCTTTTGGTTCACCTATTGGAGAGAAGGGCATTGTCGGGGCGGAAGTAGTTCGTAATGGGTATCTGTCGGTCCGCACTATCGGTTATCATTGGTGTCAATAGGCGTAAAGAGCTGCATGGCTTCCTAGGCTGTCGCTTGGCTGAACGGATATGCTTTTCTCCATTCATGTTATATCAAAACGGTAAAGCATCCAGGGACGATGACATTTGCAGCGTGAACTCTTCGTCAAACAGAGATATCGCAAGGTCGCTTTAAGTAGAGTGAATAATAGCGCTTTTCTGTTAAGTTAAGTGCAGTGTGTATGTGGAATGAGTAAGCAGCATCACGCTGCGTCAATGTGAATGCAGCTGTAATCGCGATGAACGCAACTCATTGAGTAAAGGGAAATAACTGACGTTCTCTTCAAGGGCAAAGTGAACGAATATATATGTGTCACTACAAGAATATATCAAGCTAATTGTTTCCCTGGCGAGTTTTTCTTCATCTTCACCAGTGTTTTTATTTTACCTTGACAGGGATGTAAAACAACAATATTTACTGCCCTGTGGCGAGTGAATCAATAAGGTCTCTATTGCACACCAAGTATTCTGAGCTACCTTGCCGGACGGGAGCATGCAATAGGCTGGTATTGTACCAGTTCAAAATTGAGTCGAATTCACCCTCTGACAGAGAGTACCACTTACCACTTACCAGGTATGGAGTTCCCTATATTCATCAGTTCCCTACAGCTTTGCCTAAGTTCGGACAGCGGACTACCTTCGCGGGACGCGGCCCAGATGTGGTCGACATGCGTGCGTACGGTGCGAGGGTTCGTGCTGGACGCGCGATTAGAACTGTCAGCGCTTTCGACAAACGTGGCCCCGTCCGATCGCGTTGAGTGCACGAGGTGCCAAGTGAGATCGCTCGTCGCAGTGCGAGTGGACGCGCGGTGTGCGTGTCGAGTGGATGAGAGACACATGAGAGACGGAGCTGTGGCACGGTCGCATGCCATCGCATGCGACCCCTTCCTTTTTTGATAAGTCGAGGTTAAGACAGTTAGGAGACGGCTGAAAAAAAAAAAATAATAAAAAAAAGGGTGTTTTTAAAAAAGGAAGTGGGCCCCCTGTTGAGGTGGTAGGAAAACCCTAAAAGAAATTAAAAAAAAAATGGGGGGGGTTATTTTAAAAAAAAAAATTTTTTTTTTTTTTAAAATTTTTGTGGGGGGGGAGATATTTGCGTAAGTGCACGTGAAAGCTCCTCTAAGCAGCCATGGATAGAGTTTGAAATGTATTGGTACGGCACTCGATCAACGTGTGTGCTATAAGAGATCGAGTAAATATGGCTGAATAGGTAAGATGGTTGAGTGCGATGTTGGTCAATTGTTTTTTTCTGTAATTTGGGATATGTTGTTGGCTGGGACGATGTGTGCATTTTCGTTCAGGCTTACGGTATCGTGACTTAGTAAGTCACACTATGTGGCCGTATGACTTGTGGGACCTGAGGCCCACCATGTATTTGTGTTGTCTCCACCAACATCTTGCACTCTCAACAGGGGACCTTATGAGATGGGTCTCATCAACCAAATTGACAGCACCCATTGCCTCCATGCGTTGTGCCCGGCCAATATTTGTATGTTTTCCACCCATGCACTTTGCACTCATGATGGTGTACACTAAATAGAGCGATGCTGCAAAGCACGAAACGATAAAGTAGTGGTTGAAAGATAGGAAATCCCATCCATTGTGCATAGTTTCATCTGCATCGTCTTCGGCTAGGGAGAGGCCTGACTGTGAAGGTCTCGCTAGAAGCGCAACAGCCAGAGATGTAAACCAACTTTTGATCGGCTACGAAGTTGTCTTTTTTAAACCAAAAATTTGCCGCAAAAAAAATATCCGCCGCATCGATCAGACAGAATTCATCAGGCCCGCTCACCATTGGTGCCGAGTATCCTGGCGAAAAGCGAGTCGTAGATGGTGGCGTTGGCGGGCGCCTGCGGGTCGACGCCGGTGACCTCACTGCTGCCGCCGGTGTCGTCCGCGGGCGCCTGCGGGTCGACGCCGGTGACCTCACTGCTACCGCCGGCGTCGTCGGCGGGCGCCTGCGGGTCGACGCCGATGACCTCACTGCCGCCGCTGGCGTCGTCGGCCGCCGACCCAGCGGCCTCAGCGTCGGCGCCGTCGCCGTTCGAGCCGTCAGCTGCCGGCTCGGCCGGGTCGGACTGGGCGCCGTTGCTGATGAGGGGGTGAAGGTCGGCTGGCAGCAGACTCAGCGGGTTAGGGGAGGCGGTGGCCGCGCCCAGCAGCACCACCAGCAGCAGCACAGTGCAGCACGCGACCCGCATGTTGGCGATCAAGTGAGGGCACATGCCGGCCTGCCGGCTGAGCCTCGCACGCGAACCGTTAGTGGGACACTGCGGCCGTCTATGTCAGCATGAGCAATGCTTCCGCAAAGCCTGACGCCGTGAGTCGTAAAGGCGATTTGGTTATCACCAAGGGCCCGGCCAGAATCCGGTCGTCTCCAGGGGCCGGCTAGAGTTTGGTCGTCACCAGGGGACCGGCCAGGATTTGGTCATATATATATATATATATATATATATATATATATATATATATATATATATATATATATATATATATATATATATATGTTGCATATTTTTTATGCATTGGCTGTTGAAGAGAAGAGCGCATTTAGCCTTAGCAAGTTTTCTGTCTAGGTTTTCGATTGATCGTATTGTTTTCTTCGTTTCGTAGATCATGCTTTACCTGTATTTGGTTCTCAAAGAAAACAATACGATCAATCGAAAACCTAGACAGAAAACTTGCTAAGGCTAAATGTGCTCTTCTCTTCAACAACCAATGCATAAAAGAAGATATCCTGCCAAAATATACCGACATTAAAACCCATGATCCGGCAGCGAGAAGCAAAGCATTTGCTAAAGAATGCCGACGAAGACTGATCGAGAACCAAATACAGGTAAAGCATGATCTACGAAACGAAGAAAACAATACGATCAATCGAAAACTTAGGCATGAAACTTGCTAAGGCTAAATGCACTCTTCTCTTCAATAGTCAATGCATAAAAGAAGATATCCTGCCAAAATATACCGACATATGTGATATATATATATATATATATATATATATATATATATATATATATATATATATATATATATATATATATATATGCATACATATATGAATATATGTACATATATAAATCTGTTATTTATAGCAGGCTAAAGAACATCGACCATCGTCAAGCATAAGACATCTCACTGATAAATACTTGAGACACGGTTTTCTTATCCGGACATATGAGGAAAAATTTAACGTCATCAATAAAGGACCAGGAAGGCCAGCGCTGCTTTGTGAAGCCCATGCAGTGGTGGGTACAAGGGGATCTGGATGAATGTAGCCCACATGGAATGTAGACCACATGGAATGTGGTGCCCCCACAGCCGGGAAAAGACTCCCTTCCGGGAAGGCTCAAGCGCATCCTTACCTTGAACTTTTCAGCCAGGGGCACCCCCTGAGAGAAACAGCAAATAATTGTCCGGACCAAAGAAGGTGGGGAATATCCGAAGAAATTTTGTTCTCGGGAGGGGGCATAGGAGCGGTTTTTCTGCCTCACCACATTTAGGTTCCTCGGACCCTCCCTGCCTTACATTCATTAAATAATAAGTACCCCCGCTACTTGAAACACTCTCTTCTTTAGTATAAGACTAGAGGCTCTCAGAACGCGTCTAGGAGAGTTCAACGCGGTATCTATATGACGAAGAGCTCTCCCAGAAGAGCTCTGTGACCCTCCTTTAACACTTGCCGTCCCTGGGGGGGGGGTCGTTGACGAGTCCCTGTGAAGAAAAAAACGGCGCGCGGTAGCGCGCTAAAATTTGACATACCATTTCCCACATCAATTTGGCAAGTTGTATCAAAATTTTGAAATCAGGTCATCTAGGGTCAATGAGTTAGTCAAGGTCAAGTGGAGTCACCTCCAAAAAAGTTCAGCCAGTCGTCCCGGTTAAACGGATAAATATATTTCAATGAAACTTTCAGTGATTGCTTATCTTTAGGGATGTAACGAAATGCACCGGAGGAATGTTTCACTTTCCGTTTTTATTACTTATCAGTTTTGTATTTTGGGGGTGGTATCTGGCACTACTCGTCGAGCGGGGTCTGTAATCGTAACTCCTAATGTATCATAACCTCTAATGTTTCATAACCTCAAATGTATCATAACCTCTAATGTGTCACAATCTGTAATGTATCATAACCTATAATGTGTCATAACCTCTAATGTATCGTAACCTCAAATGTATCATAACCTTAAGTGTATCATCACCTCAAATGTATTGTAACCTCAAGTGTATCATAGCCTCAAATGTGTCATGACCCATGTCAGCTGACGATGGAGAAATGTGGCGTGCGATTTTGGCCCGTACTAAATCAGGGCAGATCTCAGCTTACGGAAAACCATTGCAAACAAGAAATTAACTTTAAATATACCGTATCCTCGCTAGGTGTCAGCATGCTATTTTATTTCCACCATGCTTGTTTTCAATGACCAAAACTATTATGCGTGTGCGTGCAATTTTATAGTTCATTCGTTATCAAATAGATTTCCGAATAAATGATGATTGAAGGCATGATTTATTGACACATTGCTTTGTTTACGGACCATGCAAAGGCTACAGACCAACACGTTAGTTCATGCGTTTTTGTGTAATTCGATAAGTGCCGCCAATTTTGATATTTTCCTACATCTGAAGGTTTTTCCGTTTAAGATTTTAGATTAATATCACCAAGAATAAGGCATTTCCTCTGAAAGTGTCTACTGCTTTCCTCACAAATCACCTTATTGAGCTCCAGTTGCTGAGAACGTGTCAATGTTCCTGATCGATACACAGCTCCTGTCCTCAGTTTATTGCTGTTTCCTTTTCCCGCAGCAACATCAAGTCAAATGGACTTCACAGACACTTTTTTTACCCCATCTGCTACTTTTTGAGAAATGTATAAGCTATTCACATAGAGCATTACACCACCCCCTTTCACTGTTGGACCCCTATTTCACGAAAACATACTGTATCCCTGAATCTCATAGTCCTGCAAGCTATCCCCAAAATATCCCTCACTGACCCATGCTTCAGTAATGCAAAGAAAATCTGGCTTCTCCTCAGCAACATAACATATGAACTCATCAAATTTGATCGAATGCTCTAAGTATTAAGCAGCATACACTTAACATAAGTTCCATAACTCTCTTTGGCTTTTTTATATTGGGTAGCTCTATCATCTCTGGGTGAGCTACCATTCTGTCCCTCTGCTACCCTATTTGCTGATGCTGAGGTTCTATTGCCTATACTGTCATTATTGACATACCCCTGAGATGGCAGTATTCTTTTACTTTCCACCGTAGCGTTGTTTGCACTAGATATGTAACCGAATGTGCCGCATATAGGCAACGACACCAGTAGGAGTTGTAATAATGCAGATACCACAAGAAGACGAATACGTGGAACGATACACACACACTAGAAACCCTAAACCATTTTTTGGTTCTTGAAATGCTAGTACAAAAGGTAGACACCTTTGTGCATTTGGGTATTATTGCGCACTATTTTTTTCCACATTTCATAAATTGCGAGGGGTACCAAACGACCCCCGTCTCTGAACATCTTTATTTCCGACGTCAGGCTTGTGTGACTTCCAGTTTTCCGACTAGTGACGTCCCAGGCACGGAAGTATCTGTATATTTTCATGGTTTGTGCATAAGCAAGTTCTTGCTAGTCTAAAAAAATTGCCGTATTATGCAACTGAACATCCTCTTATTTCTTTATTCACATATTAAATTGGTCCAATCTCCCGTTTAAAAGCTTAAAGAATGATGTAATTAATATGGCCTGACTCCGCCAGTGGGATGTCATGACGATTACTTCCCGCTAGTGCACGGGTGGAACCGCCTATTGAGGCAATACTTCTAAATTAACACATATGGATAAAAATAAGGTGCAGGGGTGAGCTCAGGGATGTGCTGAGGTACATTAAGTTGGAATGAACCGGTTGCGCTGCCATCTGCCGAGAAAAGTTCTGACGTGCCCCATTGCGCTCCCTTTCTCCTCCAAAAGGACCCCAGCAAAAGCCATCAGATTTCACCAAGATCTTCAGGATTCTGCAAGCTTCAAAAGTTGGCAGTATCCAGCCGCTGTAAAGCTAGTGAAGCGGACATCTAGCGGAGAATATACCAACATCAGGTTCCTTTCACTGGCGCCACTAGGCGAGTACAGAAGACCGTAGGACCTCCGTACGGACGAAAATCGCCTGCCATGGCCCGGCGTCGTCACCTGATATTAGAGATTTCTACGTTAGGTGTTATGATACATTTGAGGTTATGATAAATTTGAAGTTATGATGCATTTGAGGTTATGATACATTTGAGGTTATGACACATTAGAGGTTATGCCATATTAGAGGTTGTGATACATTTGAGGTTATGATACATTTGGAGTTATGATACCTTTGGAGTTATGATGCATTTGAGGTTAAGATACACTAGAGGTTACGACACACTAGAGGTTATGATACACTTGAGGTTATGATACATTTGAGGTTACGATACATTAGGGCTAAGCAAATTAGGGGTTGCGATACATTAGAGGTTATGATACATTTGAGGTTACGGTACATCCCCGTCGAGCGCTTTCTGATGACATCTATTTCGTTTTCGTGCGATGCTTAGTTTGGAGATTAGGGGCGTCTCTTTTGATCCCCCGGGCTGGTGTGAGGATCTGACAGGATAGACTAGCGGGTTAATATAATGCATTAATGCGCGGAGTGCTTCAAATAACGGGTATTATATATTTCATCAGTGATAGTGGCCTGTCCGTGTAGTACTCTGCCATCCTGAGCATAGATGGAGACTTCCCAAAGTCATTGGTCTTGCCAAACCAAATTTTTAGTTCATTCTTTCCAAGGGCGCTGTCAGAATTTTCTGAAGGAGGGCCGACTACAGAATTGTAATGAAACGGAGATCGCATGCAATCGAAAATGTGTTCTTCCATGGTGAAAATCTCAAATTTCTTGTCTGATTTGGTGTAATTTTCGTTGCTAAGGAAAGCGGGGATCTTGGTGCCCTCTGATTCTTTATATGCACCACCACAAGTTCCATGCACTCATTCTTTATATGCACCACACAAGTTCCACAAGGATCAAGTTCCACCCTTGACCTTCAGTGCCCGAGGAGTGTATCATACTATCCTATGTTCTCCTACCCACCCTACCGAGCGTCATGTCTTCGTGGTGACCTACCCTCTTGGCTGCCCTTTTGAGCGCCTAACCCTCCTTGGTGTATTCCCAAGTTCCATACAGATCATCCTGCAATTTTTAGTGCCTCTCCTCATTTTCTCCTCCCCCTGCTTAGTGCCCTAGTTTCCTTATTACAGGAGCGCGCTCATTATTTGTCTTCGGTGCACTTTATCTGGAAGGGTGCCATTTCTTCGGGTGGGCGCCACTGCGAAAGTAGTATTGGAAGAGGCGCCACTGGCTGAACAAATTGGAAAGGGATGCACTCGAACCCTCCTTGAGGGGCACCACCTTCAATAGGGGGCACATGCCCCAGTGCTTCTATCTTGTATCCGCCCTGCTTTATAATGCCCTACCCAACTTATTGCCCCGTCCTTAGTTCCCTGATCTCACGTGTGCCTGCCTATTGATGTAATTCGTGACATTCAGGTTTTCGGGCTTTAGGGCGCTGCGGTTTTAATATACGGCATCCCACAGCGTCAATCAATCCATGGCAAACCAACTATTGAGAGTGTATCAACTTGTTTCTAAAGCACACTATTCACGCACTCACAGTGAATTTGTTTTGGGGGAAACCCGCCGATTGATTGATGGATTGGAAGACGCTTTGGCGGAAACTAGCTATCGTCACAAAAATCCTGCACTGCAATTGGTTCAAATGGTGCGTGCTCAAATTAAAAACTGATATGGATCACAATCGTCACACGCATCATATATGTATATAAACAACACCGCAACAGCTGACGCTATTGCCCAGCCTGACTCGCTACGCCTTGATGCCTACTTGCTAAGGTTGTAAACGGCTGGTACCTGAGCGTGATTGCTGTTTGATGAAATTGATTAAAGCCTGGGAACCTGCCTTGAGCCTGCGTAAGTAGTAGGTGTCTACATACCTAGGAGATAGGTGTGCAAACTCATTGGTTGCTGATAATTGGGACCAGCACGAATAACAACAGCTGAGACATTGCCACCGGAATTCATCATTGTAAGCAGGTAGGTGTCTACCTATATAAGCACCTATCTGGGTACCTACCTATGTCAGTGGCGTCGCCACGAAATTCTTCTAGGGGGGCAAGATCGAAAGGGGGCCTCCTGCTCCCCGAAAAGGGGCCTCCATTGTGTTAGGGCCTCCTATTGTTTTTAGGCCCTTAGTATGGTACGGGAATGGGAAACATGATTTCATATTAATGTACTGTTTCTTTTTGGCACGGTGCATTATGCACTCAACACGCAAAAGCAATAATATCTTTCCCTGAAAACCGGGACATACCAAGGTATAAATAAGTGATATGTGGATAAATACCTAAGTGTCAAAACCAACCAACGTCTCAGTGCTTTTTCGAACAGAAGAATCTTCTCGCTGACCTCTAGATTACAGCGAGGCTGGTGCTAAGCATATCTTTCAGACATCTCCCATTGATCAACCCACCGTTATGTCCTCCAAGAATAACTGAATATAGCTAGATTCATCACTACTGTTATTTATTACCACCAGTTTAATGCCCTAAGCAAAGCTTAAGCGCTCATTTCTCAGTCCTAGGACGATAATTTCGAGGTGACAACAAGAAATGGGTTACATTGGTTTTCTGATCGGAATCTTGAGAGTTTGGGAATTTTTCTAACATTTGGTGCTGGTTGCAACGCACCTACCAAACAAGTTAAAATAACAAATTCTTCACGAATTAATTCACGCGCCTGGGATTTCGACAGCAATTTTGTCAAAGGGGACTTATCGAAATGAAATGATTAGCGATCAACTAAATTCTCCTGTGGAGGGGCCTAATCTACCACTATCTTTCCTGATTCGTCGGATTTCAACCTTAACTCCCCCACCCAAATTCTACGGCTATATTTTGGTATCTCTTGATAAGTCAACTCACACTGCTGAAATTACACCCATACCACATTTTCTGGTAGTTATGAAATGCAGATTCCGCTCAGCTTTGACGCACCTGATATCTTTGCTGCTATCCTCTCAGAATGGCTGTCGAACTGAGGCCCTTCCTGAGTGTTCTTGGTTGGACCCGCCGCGTCTTTCTGCGCAGCGGCCTAATGCATTTTCGAAACCCCTCCTCGTTTCAGTGTTGTTGCATTTTTTGGGCATCGGTTATTTTTTTTTAGTGTGTCAAGGCGAATTCGAAGATCCCGATGTCTTAATTTAACGCCCGGTGCTTTTGTTCATTTTGGAACCATGTTGCCATTTGCGGCCTCAGCCTATTTTCAGGCCCTGCTGCGTCCTTATGACCTCTGTGTGCCATAAGACCTTTTTGTGCATTAACATACCTGGACCTTTTTGTAGAGGTCCAGGTATGTTAAGGCCCTGTCGCTTTTTGGGACACTATGTGCGTTTTGAAGGGCCAGTTGTATTGTCGGCCCCCGTTATGCTCTTAGGTTCCTGTTGAGTTTTTGGGGGCTTCTTACGCACATTTGTGGTGCTCCAGTACGATGTTATGGCTTCGGTGCTGTGCTTCTTAGACCCAGCGCGATTTATCGCACCCAGGCGCGTGGTTCCGGGGACCTAACGCCAGTTTTCTGGGCTCAATGATATTTTGGTGGATTTTTTTTTCTTGTAAATTCCGAATCCCGGCTTGACTATTCGAGTCCCTGGCGCCACGTTTTTGCATCTCACCTCGATTTTTTTAGATACGCTATGTTTCTCAGTGCCATACCCAATTGGTGAAGGCATCTGGTAGCATGTTCGGTGCTCCAGAGCCAATTTCTTCAACCGGACATTTATTTTGTTGAATCTATTCTTATTTTGGAAGGCTTCCAGCTTGATTTTTTTCGGATACCGATTTGGTTTTTTTTGTGGTCACACTGTTCTTACGTGTGAACCTAAACGTCTATTTTGTGGAGCTTCGACGGGACTACCGATGGGAATTGTGGGTCCCGAGCGCGATATGTTGGGGGACAGATTTGAGTTTGTGGGAAGCGTTGTACTTAGCTGTTGCCCCAACGCGATTTTGGCGGTTCCTATTGCAAGTTTTCGAGCCTAGGAACGAGTTTTCGGGGGCCTGGGGTACTTATTTGGAGACCCATGCGCGAATTCTGGTGGACCGACGCGAATTTTGGTGGCCCCAGCGCGAGTTTTGGAGCCCCGGCACGATTCTTGGGAGCTTATGCCTCTCAGGATAGAGGGGGAATTTGCCCTTTTGATATGCACTGCGGCCACTGAAGGAGTATATTTTTGTCCCAGAGTGACATTCCGGTTAAGAATTGATTTTTGGAGCAGCTGCAACTTTTGGGGCCCGGCGCGCCCTTCTGGGCCTCCAGGGTGATTTTCAAGGGCTGCGACGTGATTTTTTTATGCAATCCAATGTGATCTTTTGGGCACCGACGTCATTTGCTTGGATCCCTAGCGCGAACTTTAGCTGCCTGGGCACTTTTTTGGGTCTAAAACGTTTTAGGTGTTTTGGCGTCATTGCCCAGAGTTGGATTGTTTTTTTTTTTTTTTTTTGTTTGCTTGTGTTTTGTGAGTGTTTTTCAGAGTTGGACCCATGTCCGGAGTGTTTTTGTTGCTCTGGCTTCATTTGTTTTGGTCCCAATGAGACTGTTGTTGAATGGTACGACCCGTCGTTCCACTATATATATTTTCATGGTCCGGTCGTAAATTTTTAGTACACCCAGGCTCAGCGTGATTTTCAAGGTCCCCGGCCGGATTTTTTTGTCCATGTCGTAAATTTGAAGCACCCCGGCACGACTTTTACCATCTCTTAGGGGTCTCTTGCAAAATATAGGCCTCATCTTGCGTCCTAAGTATCTCGTCACATTTCCTGGAGCCTCTTTACCGGTTTTCAATGTCTTATGTCCTACCCTCCTCCATATTCATTGTCCTCCTCTCTCGTCTTGAAAGATCTTCTCTTACATCCTGGGGCCCTTTACCGTGGCATGATGCTTCCTCTCATGTCCCAGGGGCATTATCTGCCAAATTAGGGGCCTCATGCCACGCTTCGTGGGTTTCCTCCTTTTTCCTGGCAAAGCCTTACCAATCTTGAGGGAATCTTCAATTTTGGAAACCTCACACCCCTTCATGCCTGTTACCACTCCCATCTTACGGGCCTCTTCTCATTTTCTTGGAAATCTTTGTGGTCTTCGGGTCCTCATTCAGTCCTGTAGACCTACTCCTTTTTTGAGGACTCCTCTCGAGTCCGGCAGGGCCCTCATTTCTCTCCTAGAGTCATTTTTCAAAGTAGGGGCCTCCTCTCACGTCTTGGGGACCTCTTGCTCCGCGTTTTGATTAGAACTTCGCCCATTTTAAGGGTGTTATCCTATCTCCTGGTAGACTCCTCTTCTCTCCCAGGTTCCTCCTTACAAAATTATACACAACCTTTCTTATCTCGGTTGCCTTGCTATTTCCCGCGGACCTTTTTGGACATCTGCGAGCCTTCTTTTCCGCCTGGGAGCTCTCTTATTCAATGGCCTTTCTCTCCAATTTTAGGGCCCCCCGTTCATCATGGGATCTTATTTCCAACCTTGTGTCGCCCTCTTCAGAATTAGGTGCATCTTGCCATGTCTCTGGATCATCCTTTTCTATTTTGGCGGAATCTTACGCGTTTTGGTGCATATTTTTGCGTCTCCGAAACCTCATCTCATACCCACTGGCTTTCTTTTCCGTCTGAGGGCCTCCTCTCACTTTCTGGTGCCTCCCTTCCCGTATTCGGGCCTCCTTTGCAATTATGTGGGCCTCCGTGCCAATCTTTGGCACTCTCTTGGTTTCTGGGGCCTCCTGCACTCTCCTAGGTGACTCCTTTTTTAAATTATGGGACACCTTTCACGTCTTGGATACCTCCCATCTGTGGTTGGAGCCTCATCATTCTCTTAGCAGGTTGTTTTTGCATCCTAGTTTTAAATCTTCTCTTCTAGGGTTCTCGTCTTCTAAAATGTGGGCCTCATCTGGCTGGTCTCAGTGGCGTCTCCTTCCTAGGGGGACCTTCTTGCCCACCTTGGGGTTCCCTCTTGCGTCCGGATAAGTATCCCTTGTCATTATTTTCCATTGTAGGATACTTCTCTTCCATCTTGGGTACCTCGTTTTCCAAATTAGGAATATCTTGCCACCCATCGGAAGCCTTCTCGTGTAGCCCTTTGTGGCTTCTTGCCCGTCTCGATGGCATCCTTTTCATCCTGGAGGTCTCTTTTTCGTCCTGGGGGCCTCCTTTTCATCCTGGGGCCCTCCTCACAATCTCTGTTTTATGTCTATTATAGGAACCTGATTATATTTCCTGGGGGACTCGTTATCCATCTTGGATCCACCTTGACAGCATCATCTTCTGTCCCGTCGGGCTCCTTGATCACCTTTTTGTTTTATGCCTTTCCGGATAGTGGTCTCCTCAAATTACAGGGGTGTCTCCCCCTCAAGTCTCAAGACAAGGGATGGAGACGATTGCCCCCACTGCCCCCACCCTGGTAGCGACGTCCCTGCTCCGAAACCTCATCTCATATCCACTGGCTTTCTTTTCCGTCTGAGGGCCTCCTCTCACTTTCTGGTGCCTCCCTTCCCGTATTCGGGCCTCCTTTGCAATGTTGGGGGCCTCCGTGCCAATTTTTGGCACTCCCTTGATTTCTGGGGCCTCCTACCCTCCCCTAGGTGACTTCTCTTTCAAATTGTGAGCCTCCTCCTGGAGGCCCCTAATTTCTAGAATCTCTTGCGACTTGGGGGCCTCCTTTTCGTCCTGGGGCCTTCGTTTCGTCCTGGGGGTCCCTTTTCGTCCTGTGGGCCTCCTGTTCGTCCTGTGGCATCCTCTTCGTCCTGGGACATCCTTTTCGTCCTGGGGCCTCTTTTTCGCCCTGGGGCCTCCTTTTCGTCCTGGATGGCCTCCTTTTCGTCCTGGGGCCTCCCTTTTTTCCTGGAGGGCCTCCTTTTCGTCCTGGGGTCTGCTCTTCGTCCTGAGGGCCTCATTTTCATCATGGGGGCCTCCTCTTCGTCCTGGTGGCCTTTTCGTCCTGGGGGCCTCCGTGACGATATTTGGCACTCGCTTGATTTCTGGGGCTTTCTACCCTCTCCTAGGTGACTTCTTTTACAAATTGTGGGCCTCCTGGAGGCCCCTAATTTGTAGAATCTCTTTTTCGTCTTGGGCGCCTCCTTTTCGTCCTGGGGGCCTCCTTTCCATCCTGGGGCCCTCCTTTTCGTCCTGGAGGGCATCCTTTTCGTCCTGGAGGGCCTCTTCGTCCTGGATGGCCTCTTTTCGTCCTGGGGGCCTCCTTTTGTCCTGGGGGCCTCCTTTCGTCCTGGGGGCCTCCTTTTTGTCCTGAGGGCCTCCTTTTCGTCCTGGGGGCCTCCTTTTCGTCCTGGGGGCCTCCTCAAATTTCATGTGGGCGGCGCCCCCCCCCCAGTCTCACGGCAGGGGGGGGGAATTTCCCCCGCTGCCCCCACCCCCCTCGGTGGCGACGTCCCTGACCTACCTGCCTACATACACGAAGGCAGTAGCGCAGCTAGCGTCTTGCTAGGGTAAGAACACATTTTAGTGTTAGAAGAATTCCGGTATGTAGTTTTTAGCAGAGTTATTGTGGGCCATGGTGTACTCTATTGTATTTACTGTTGTTAGTGGATTTGTAATGGTGATATTTTTACGTTGACTGCCGGGAGTGATTTAAATGGGGTGTGTTCAAATAACCTTCGGATGAATTTCCAAATTGTGTTTAAAGGTGTTTGAAAGGTGAGTTGTAAATACGAAGTTCATGATCGGCACCTGGCATCGCGAATTATGCGGCGGGTTCGAGCTCGTTCATGGTTGCGATGGAGTAATTTGTGTGAATTGGGATGTCCGGGATATTTTCGAAATTTCTTTTTTAACTGCAATACCTGTGCTACTTCTGAACACCACCAGGTACTGGAATTCTTTCTGTAAAAGGTTTTGTGAGTGGAATTATAGTAGATGCTCCTTCGACAAGTGTATTTGTATTTAAGTTCATGATTTCGGCGGGAGAAATATTGGGTTGTGTTGAATTTGTGAAAGTTCCTGAAATGTCCAATCTACCTTTGAAATTGTCCGTTCTTTCTTAGTGTGAATGTTAGCTTAGATTGGAAGTTAGAAAGTTGGGAGGTGTCTTTGGCGACCACCGTCCCCACAAAAACGGGATGTGAGGACCTGACTGGAGCAGTGTAAAATAATTGACGATGTGACCTGGAAATTCACAGTTAATGGAATTGTGCTATTTCATCCTTGTCTTAGGTTTTTACGAGTTTGCCACATGATGTATGGGCAGTCATCATGCACACGACTGCGAAATACTGTAAAATGCATCTGACTGAAGTGAGTCATTCCGCTTTTTAATCCTTCAGTGGCGATCCTTTATTTTCTTCCAATCTTTCGCTATTCCGAAGCAACTTCTTTCTTCATCCACACAGTTAATGGTGAAGTAATTTTAGGACACTGGACTGGAGAGACGGACGGGTTAAAGTATGGGTCCAGATGTTTGTGTAATGTGTAATGTGATTCGCCCACGATGTGTGGGGTCATTGCTTGGAAAGGTACATGTGCAAGGACATGCTTCCGAACACTATTTTGTCTTCCTAATGTTTCGTGCAGTCTTGCCCGCCTTTGTCCGAGATGCCGCTCAGCCCAGATTTCCAATAGATTTTCTAAGAATAGGGATGCCCCGGAAACCTTTAGGGCACACTTTTTAGGAACAAAAATGCCTTCTGCTAGTCGGGATTCCATCCGGATCAATATCTCTCCAAATGTACCCGTGCTAATGCCTGGCGTTTATATAAGTGTGAAAATGTGTATGCAGTATCGCAAGCCAAGGGAGAGGGATAAGGCTAAATTCCACCTCCCTTGAGGCCATTGTGCTTCGCTCCCCGACAAAAATCATGGTTGCCCGACAGTGCATCCCGAGTTTTTTCTCCCAAAGTTGAATGTCGTGCCTGATGACATTCATATGAAAATGTCGAAGCTGAGACAATGCGAATCTTTCAAATATTCATTAGGTTGAATATGACAGTTTCCTCCCAATAATAATCGATGTGGTCAGAGCGGATCCCGTACTGAAAAAAAAAAACATTTTTTAGAACAATTATATCCGGCATTGCTGATGCGTATTGCCAACCAAAAGTATAAAGTTCGCTATTTTTGGAGTGAAAGATAATTAATTGCCGCAATAAGCTGAACTTGGGCATCGGTCCGCCGAACACGTTTGCATAGGAACTTCCCCGCCGCCCCCAATCGGTGGAGGTTCTAACCAGTCTCCGTCCGCCTCTGCGCGCAGTCACCGATCGCGGCGCGGTTCCCTGTCGGACTCCAGGGCAGGCGGGCGAGGCGAGGACGGCTCCACGATGGCGAACGGCGACGAAGAGAAGGGCCGCGACACCCCCAGCGCCGCGGCGACGCTGACCGCCTCGTCGACGGGCGGCGCCGTCGGCGGCGTCTCGAGCGTGCAGCTGCGGCCGCACTACTACCGACGTCCGTCGCAGGCCGAGTCGCTGCTGCTGCGCGGCGTCACGCCGACCGACGACGAGCACGAGGCGGGCGCCGACGCGCTGCAGCTGCGCCAGAAGCCGTCGCGGGTCGTCTCCGGCGTCGTGATGATCGAGTGAGATGTTCTCCGCCACGCTGCCCGGTGTGTGTGGGGGGAGGGGCAGAGGCGTCTCCCCCTCAACAATCGAGAATGCTTGAGGTGAAATTAGAAATTTAGAGATTTCCACCATCCTGAATCCAGAATTACTGGCGCGTCCCGCGCGCCGAAGCATGTTTGTTTCTTCTCATTTTTTTTCGGCTGCCCCGCTCCCATAAAGGTTCTGGCTGCATCACCGGGGGGAGGGGCGGGGGAGGGTATGCAGGGTCGGAAAAACGGCCTAGTCCTGCATATTGTTCTCGTCCAGAGTATGCTCTCAGAGAAAATATCCACGCCATTTTTGTCAAGAGATGAATTGGATTGTTTGAAAATTACTGTAACCTCATTACTGTTTAATAAGCATGCGCGAAGCGGACTGGAAAGTACACAAATGTGTTCTTCATATTAGAAAGAGTAAAAATCCTCTCCCATCAGGAATTCTCTAAAGTGATGTTTTCCAAATCTAGAAATTTCAAAACGAATGTAGCCAGGGGTCACTCCCACCGACGGGTGAAGCCATTCTGCAATGACCTATAGCTTGTGTCGTGGTGACCACGTATCAGAACAGACCCGGACGGGTTATTGCTGCCGACATGTTCTGTGACAGCTGACGAGCAGGCATACCCGTAGACGGTCGACCGTGATGTGGGCACCTTCGGTGTTCAGAGCGCCCCTATGGTATAGTATATAGTGGCGATGCTACAAATCCGTACAACAACCGGGATTGATCGAAGTCTGGCGGGGGATGGCGAATAGTGAAAGGAAAGCCCCCCCCCCACACACACACACACGTAAGGCTTCCAATGGAGATGTGGCACCCATCCAGTGTACTAGAGTGAACCGCTCCTGCGCTAATATTGCTGCGAAAGCGGCCGTCTGAGTAGATGAGGCTTTTAGAACACGAGTGAACCCCCACCTTCAAGTTTAATTAATCCGTGGCACCGCCCGGGGAAACGGATCTCAAAGCTAACTCTCCTTGGCCAATATGTAGATCCGTCAATGGCCCTAACCACTCTCCCGGTGTGGAAATCGCAACCTGTCCCCGCCCCTGTGTCTGGTGGTGCTCGCGCTCCGCCGATGGCACGTCATCACCAGCTCACACGGTTTTCAACAGGAACGACGAGCACCAGCATATCGAGGGTAACCAGGAGCTGATGAAGAGGCTGGTGCAGCAGCGCAAGGGGCTGCTGTACTGTGCGGGGACCGTGCTGGCGGTGATTACATCGCTCGTACTGGCGTGGGGTGAGTGGTGGTCGGCGGGTGCCGCCATGTTACGCGCCGACCCACTGGCCGGCTGCCTGCGGCCGAGGCTTCAGCACTCTGAGGCAACTCAAACGTTGAGTGTTGCTTGATGCCAGTCTATTTTGACGTTTCATACGAAGATAATGCCACTTGCCTCCGATTCGAAATGACAGGAAGTGATATTGAATCCTACACCAGCTGATTCATTTAGAAACAGCTCGGACGATTCTTTCGTAAGAACTCCCCTTTTCCTGCGAAACCAACAACAAATAGACGTAAATAGGCAAAAAAAGATGGTAATCACAATCGATCACGAACATTAGAGGTTATTCAGGCATATAGGTTTCCTAGACATTAAGACTATGTTTTTCGTTGTGTGCGCGCGGTAGCGGATTTCGCCTTGACGGTATTTATTCTCGGGTCACCCTCGAACCTCTTGGAACGTCCTATGCACGCTGTCACGCATTAAGCCCAAGTTCGGCCAGGGGTCGCTCCATAAAGGAATTTAGAGAGCTGTTTTCCCGTTTCACCGTTTCTGTCAGTCGTGTTGCGAATTGATACACCACATATTGATGCTGTACGAAAAGGGTGATAAGATCAGTGGCTGTTTACTTCGTCCTCAGATGGATGACTTCAGAAGTGAGAAGTACACTTCTCAAGGGATATCAAAACAAATTCCTCGAACAGGATGGGAGAGTTTGGGTTGAAATCCGGTGAATCAGAAACACTTTTGCAAGTTTGGGTCTCCTTCACAGGGCAATTAAGCTGGCTACCAATTATTTCATGAAAATAATCAGATGGCCCTTTGAAAAATAGGGGGAAATCCGGGGACTACTTTTTAATGGTGTAGGTGGACTTCTTCCAAATCAGTTTGCCCGCCAGCGCAAATCCTGGACACGTCACTGTTCTTGGACAAACGGGATGGACAATGGAGTCGTATTGAGGCTGTCTGTATTGGAGCCCCTTTTAATTTTCTTCTCAATGTTACGGAGTTGCCGATGTTGTATGGCTTCCGTACGCTATGGCTACGACAGGGGCACAATTTTCCGCAAATGAATGCGTGTGAACCAAACATGGGAGAAACGTATTTGGTTTCAAAGGCGAAGCCTTCATCATGACTAAAATGTCAAAGCCGGAGCCACTGGCTATTAACACGCTCGCCGGAGGACCTTTCAAATATCGCGACCGGGGGTGGGGGTGCGGATTCGCCCCCTTAAGATCTCGGAAACTACTGAAGCAAGAGTCACACAATTTTGAGGGTAGATCACGGCTGTAGTGAATTCGCCGCAGTATAAATTTCACAGATCAACTCCAGATTTTTCCCTTTCTAAAATATTCTCCCTACGCTGATGATTTGGCCATTTGGTGCACCCACCCTCGCCGGATACAGCCATTTCATAGAACTTGCCATGAATCACATCGATCCATTGTGCTACCTCCTGGAGCTACAAATCGCTCCCACCAAATCAGACACAATGCTCTCTTGTCGGCTCCATATAAAGCTGTATACTCCACCTTATATGCCGTTCTGTTATCGCGATCAAGTTATCCCCTTCAAACCTTCAAATATCTCGGAATTATCCTCGACAGAGTTATATTCCGTCGAGCCAATATTTTGGCCCCCATATTCCCTGCATTAAACAGCGCTGCGCTGTACGCCTTAACCTCCGCTGCATATCCGGTGGTGGCTGGGGTACAGACAGGACTATTCTCACTCAAATGTATTGATTCGTTCAATCCTGGAGCACAATGCGTTTATCTTCGATCATGTAACCCCTCACATACGACCACACTAGAACGCATACAAAGCCATGCACTCCGCCTCATCACCGGAGCACACCGCCCCACATCTACCACCAGACTCCGGGCTGAGGCCAATCTCCCCAGCCTACAACACCGCAGAACACTACAACTCGTAAGATACCACTTAAGGACAACACAGCTAAACCGTCCCTCCAATGTGGCTCCTCCAAACACGTCTGACGCTCCAACAACAAAAATAAATGCAACGTCGCTATTCACTGGAAACAGGTTCTAACACTTGCACTGAAATTTGTCATACTAACACCGGCCACTCCCTTCCATTCTCCCATTCTAGCAGAATGAACATCCCGAACTCGAGTATCTCTTTCGGCATAACAAACCCTACTCTCCCCCACCGACGTTCAAGTCAAATTATTGTAATATCAAGAGGCCTACCCGCAGCACACGTTTTCTACACCGACGGCTCTCGTACCAACGATGGTACGGGAGCCGCTTGGCACGGTGGGCCCGACACTGAACAAACTAAATTAACACCTCATCGTTCGGTATACACAGCAGCATTAGTCGCCATACTCTTTGCCTCCAACGTGTCATAAAACGACCTATCACTACCCTACAACCTGCACTGACTCACGCTCCTCCGTCGACGCCCTCGTTACTCCGTTGACGCCCTCGCTCCTCCGTTGACGCCCTGGCTCTTCCGTTGACACCCTCGCCCTTTTCTTGCCGCCCTCGCAGCCATACACAACACCACGCACCACACACTCCACACCACCCGACACCTCTACCGTGACGGCCACGCACACACTCAGCTCACCCTCCTCTGGATCCCCGAACATAGGGATCCAGAGGAGCCCCATTCACAACTCCTCTGGATCCTGGGGAACGAGCGAGTGGATGGTCTGGCCCGGGCGGCAATCAACCTCTCCCGGAACGAGGGTGCTTCGGTACCCCCGGGGATCCCCTATCCCAAACACAAATAACTTGTTTAATAAGTATATCCAGGCCTGCCGATCACACATCACACACCTACACGCTATCAAGCGCACACTCTCCAAATGGTCCTATTCCCACCAGCACTCTCGTTTGAACGAGGTGGTACTCGCAAGACTTCGCCTTTCGAACACACGAAGTTGTAAAGTTATAAAGTTTTCGAACACACATAGCTATATTTTTCATCGACCGCGCCGTCGTCCACTTTGTAGCACATGTCGAGTTCGCATTATTGTCGCCAATATTTTGCTTACCTGTCCAGCATATGTTCATCATATTCGCGCTGTTCTCCAGTATTTCACTAACACCTGTACGCAAATTTCGCTTCGGGCTTTCCTCGGGGATGAACACCCGGCACTTCTCGAGCTACTTCTCCGATTTTTGCATGACACCAAACTTGCCGAAATATTAATATTCCTCTGTCCCATATTACCTGGTTCGAGCTGATCTGACGTGAAGTTAAAAGCTACATGACACGCGTTGCACGCTTCGTTATCTATATGACTTCGTTACACACGTCTTCCCCTCCAACATCGGAAAACTCATACATATACGATATTTCACACTAGATAGGCAGGGACCGATCCAATTTGGCCAATATATAAGGTAAACGGACGGTTTGCCTTATACATTGCGGTAGGTTTTTTACCTACGGGTTTTCCAAGAAGCTTGGTTTCTCCTCTTCGGAGTATTTTTCCAAACTTTAACTTAAACATACACCTACACATACCAGGCCGGGCCTGACGCCCACGACTCGCCCTGGGCGCCGGGTCTCCGCTTCGTTCCAGGTCGCAGGTGGGCTGGGGAGCTTGTCCGTACGCTATGGGGCCGTCTGCCCTCCAGATGTCCTGATTGGTATGCGTGCATGTATGTATGTATGTGCATGAACCTGTATGCTATGTATGTATCGGCCCTTTACGCCACGTTTTGTTTGACGGCGTCTCATCTTTCCTCTCTTGCCTTTTTTGGTATAACTGGATGTCACATAAGCTGGATAAGAGCAGCCCTTTCCTTGACGCGATAAATATTTAGGTGGTGGGACTCTACCTCTGCTAAGGACAAAAGAAAATCCTGCCACAGGTATGGTCTCTGCCATCGTCAAGCCGTCTTGAACCGTAACGGGACTGTCAGGGAGTGCCAATCGGCAGCTAGAGATAGTTCAGTGAGAATGTGATGTGGTGAGAATTCCAGCTAAGGTGCTGGTCGATGAGGACACCTAGCACTTTAACGGTGGGACGTAGCCTCACAGTGATTGTAGTGGACGCTGCACGACCGTCATATAGTCGATGCGCCCCGAAGCCCCAATAACCAGACAACCAACAGTGATTGCAGTCCGAAGTGTGCAGATTATTATGGAGAACAGTGGTAAGTTGAATCGCATGGCATTGTAGTCCTTTAAATAATTGTCTCCAGTTGATTACCGTGCTTCCTTTCATTATAGATCTGGTCAACTGCAGGGCGGCAATTTCGAAAGCTGAAAATGTCACGCCTTTAGCGGCTACTAATAGCTCGTGCAACGGTAGTAAAGGTAAAGCCTTGTGATTTTGTGCAATCATGCTTTATTGCGCTCACATGTATTAAACATCTTCTTCAATGGGGTATAAAAGCGTTCGGCAAACAACAAACACGATTTTCCGTGTGTTCCCCGAACCGACCAGCGGTGTCCGGAATACAGCACGTGTATCTGCACCTGAACAAGTATGTGTTGAATTTCGAACTCGGACTTAAGCATTTTAGGCCCACAAGGCTGCACTTGGCAAGGGCGGATCCAGCGATTATCATTGGAAAAGGGGAACGAAAGAAAATGCACTCCTTTAGGCTGTAAAAGTGCTTCAGTAAACTGCAGTGTACCCCTCTCCACTTAGCGAAATTTTCCGCCGAAGGCGACCCTCCGAGGAAGTGCGCCACTTTCCCCAATGATTACTGCATCCGCCCTTGCCAAGTGCAGCAATGCAGGTGTAAAACGTTTAGGTTTGTGTTCGCAATTCAACACACCCTTTAACACCACTTGCTTCAACGGGTGCAGACAGACGTGACGTGTACCGAACAGAGCTGTTCGGTTTGGGGAACACATAAAATCACCTGTATTGTTTGCCAAACATCATTATACCTCAATAAAGACCGTGTTTGCATTTGAGCACAATAAAACATGATTGCACAAAATCACAAGGCTTCACTGTAGCTACCGTTGCACAAGTTATCAATAGGCTCTAAAGGCGTGACATTTTGATATTTCGAAATTGCCGCCCTGCAGTTGACCAGCTCTATAGCGCAAGGAAGCATAGTAAGCAGCTATAGGAAATGTTGCAGGAATATCATGTCATGCAATTCGACTTACCATTCTTCTCCATAATTATCTGTACATTTCGCACCGTAGTCACTGTGAAGCTATAGCTGGGAAATTCCAGACAGATTGCACAGCAATGGCGGCAGGACGTCGTTGGAGAACATGGACGATGTGTTTGCATGCATCTATTCTCATGGGAGCCGCAACTTGACAAAACTTAAGACCTACATTATTCCTCACGATGCCTCGATAGAATTATGCATGCATGTTGATAAATTTACTTCGTCAATGACATAAACCTGCAAAATATAGGTTCTCACTGCCAAAAAAAAACTGCACCCAGTCAAAGCATTGAGTCCGATAACTGTCCTATCGTGAGCAACCTAACGAACATGTCCTCAAACAATTTGTTCAGTGTTGCTGCAGCATGATAGTTTTGTGCCATATTGTAGACTGTGAAATGCTTCGTATGGGGGATTCTCTGGGAAAATTCGATGAATTCAGTCTACGGTTAGCTGTCTTCTCCCCACATGTTCTGGTATTTAAGAAATCCGGATACCCACTGAGCTTTGATGCACCTCGTATCCTTGGTTAAATCCACTCCCAGACTGGTTGCCGAACCGAGGCCTAGCTAAGTGTTCTTTATGGACCAGTCGTTCTTCGTTTACCGGTGCGTTTTCGAAGACCGCGATATGTTTATTTAGTGCCCGGTCTTTTTATCCATTTCTTTAGACTGCGTTGCTTTTTTAGGGCCCCAGCCGGATGTTTAGGCCCCCATTCGGTCTCATGACCCCGGTGTGCTTTGAGGGCCTCCGTTGTTTTCTTAAACCTCCCGGCATGGTTATTTGGAGCTGCAGCGCATGTTTAAGGCACTGCCACTTTTTGCGACTCTGTACTCTTTGGAGGGCCCCGTGAATTTTCGCCCTCTCGTGCTCTTATGGTCATCCTGTGTATATTTGAATCTCCTGATGCACATTTGTGGGACTTTAACGCCTTAAATTTTTGTGTCTCCGGTATACTTTCTCTCTCTGGGTGCCAGCACAACTTTTCTGGCACAGGTCTGTGACTCCGGGGGATCTGACGCCAGTGTTCTGGGCTCGACGCATTTTTGCGACATCTTCGGAATCTGTTAAAAAGGTGCCGGATTTGTCGGGCCCCCGGCGTAGTATTATTGTCGCACCGCGACCTTTGAAGTTTCAGTACGTTTTTCCGGGCCGTACGCCATTCTTTAGGCATCTGGTGGGATGTTTGGGGGGCCTAAACGTCCTGGGTCGGACATGTATTTTTCGGGGTATTCTCATTTTAGAGTGCTCCGGCGTGATTTTTGTCGGGTCCAGACGTGATTTCTAGGGCCAAGCTGTGCGTATTTCGGGCCATCGACGTTAGTTTTTGGCAGAGCAGAGCGGTTTTATCGATACCCCGACTAGAATGTTTGGGACCACCGACAAGGATGTATGCCCAAATCGCAATATTTGGGAGCTAGGCGCAAGCCAATGGGAAGCGTCGTACATATGGGATTTCCGCGAACCCGGCGAAAACTTTCGGGCTCGGTGCTAGTTTTTCAGGTGCCCGCTGCATTTATTAGTTTCTAAAACTGTAGGCCCCAAAGCGATTTGCTTAGACCTGGTACGATTCTTGGGAGCTCACCCGTTGAAGGGGGGGGGGGCATTTTCCTCTTTGGTACGCCACTGCAGCTGCTGAACGAGATTGCAACCGATGACACCCTTTAGAATAGAAAGGTCATTCGGAGAACTTACTTTCGAGACTTGTTTTGAATTGTCCGGTGCTCGAATCGGTTCCAGACCCTGTGTGATACTTGTGTAAAATTATATTTTTGTTAGCTGTCAACGCGATATTTCTTGGCCCCGGTACGATTCCTCGAGCCCTCGCGGTTTTTTCCGGCGCCCCAACACGCTTCCTTCTCGGGGCCCGACGCGTTTTTTTGTGTTTGGGGCGGGGGCTGACGCTTCTTTTGTGGCTGCAGATTGACATTCCGTGTAGGCATTACTTTTTTGGAAGCCAGCTGCGACTTGTGGGGCTCCCAGTGTGATTTTCAAGGGCAGCAACGAGACTTTCGGTCTGCGATTTTCGGGCCCCGTCATTTGTTGGGATCTATAGCGCGAGTTGTAGTCGCCTTGATACGTTTTGGGGGTCCAACACACTCTGAGGGCTTCTGGAGCGATGCCGAGTTCTCATAGTGATTTCCCTATGCCTAGACCGTTTTCCCCCGAGGTTTCTTTTTCTGGTGGTTCCGATGAGACTTCTGGGACGCCGATGCGACCTGTCGAGCCCCTAACGTGATTGTCAGGGGCCGGGCAAGACGTTTTGGTGTCCACAGGCTCAGCGTGATTTTCATCAGTCCGGTCCGACCTTTTAGGGTCCCAATCGTGATTTCCAAGAACCCCGGCACTACCCAATACGATATTCAGGGGCCCAGACGGGAAGTTTTGGGCCCCGAGCTCGATTATCGGGCACCCCGGTCCTTTTTGGGACCACAGCGCGATTTTCAGGGCACCTGGCCTGATATGTTTGGCCACAGCGTGAATTTCATGGATCCAGGTACGAACTATCGAGACCCTCAACGTGACTTTCAGGGCCCGGTTAAACCGTTGGGGTCCTAGAGCTATGTTCTGGGGTCCTGGCACAACCTTTTGGGCCCAGTCTGATTTTCAGGGACTCTGCTTGCTCGTCTTTCGACCCCAGCGTAATTTTCACTGGGCCAGGCGATACTTATTGGGCCCCTAACACCATCTTTATGGGCATTGACCCAACCTTTTAAAGCCCCAGCATTTTGGGGTCGCCAACGGCATTTTGGGGGCTCCGGTGCCACTGTTTGGAGACCCAGCATTATTTTAGGGGCCCCGGAACGATCGCACATTGATCCCCCCTCGGGGGCACAATATTATTTTCAGGGGACTTGGTGCGATTTTGGGGCGCCGTCATTTTCAGGTGGCCCTGAGCGACTTCTTTGGGCCGACAGTGTGATTAGGGGCCCAATGCGATTTTCGGATCCCTGCAACGGCTTTTTGTACCCATTGCGAGTTTTGGGGGCCACTGGTATTTTTGGATCGTGGTGAAATTTTTTTTGCCGGACTGGCGCGATTCTTATGGGCCCTACAACTTCTCGGGGTAGTCTGCCACTAATACCCCCCTCCCCTCGGTAAGTCCCAGGATGTGGTGACGTTTCAGTGGTGCTGCGACATATGCGGCTGTCTGATGACTAGGACGATGCCTGAGAGCAGCTGAAACCATCACCGCCTGCCAGACCAGCCCGATGGACCACCAGTTCGACTTGACGCCCAAACATCGCGCCCCATGTGCGTGCCAAGGACTGCACAGCCGCGGACAAACGTCTCGTCGCCGCCTTGTTAAGTCCGGTGTTTATGGTGGGTGACATTGAGACATAATTGGGGCTCCGAATTCCAGTTCTGGTGTTCGGAATGTGAAGCTACAGAAAACAGTGGAGCAGAATTCGCTTTGGAGTGCATGCTCATCTTGCATCGGGAGATACAATGAGTGAACGCGAGTCGATGAAGACTAGTGTTAAGAATTATTGTGCAACATTGCCATTTAACCTTTCCCGTCTTCCCGGCCAGATGATCTCATCCCGTCTTGGGATGAGGGGGGTCGACACAGACCCCGTCTGACTTTCACACTATGCGTTGCACAACGATCGGGCATCACCAGAAAGCCCCAGACGAATAGTGTCCGAAAATGATCGTGCTTTTCATGTTTGAATAACTGAAAATATAATGGTCTGAACAAGAAAGCATGGTTCAAAAACGTGTTATATCTGCATATTATGATGTTGGTCCGTGCAATATATTTTTTTAACATTATTTAGGCCAGACAAAGTAGAAATAAACCACCAAAGCAGCAGTGTCGTCTCAATACGTTCAGCCAACATCTCGCATTCTAGCTTCACCTCACCTCAAGCCATCTGACAATGGTCACGCAAATTTCATCAGGCACTGCTTGTGCTTTTGCACGCACACAGGGAAAATAACGTGACATGTACGAGTTTTCGATCCGCAAACATTTTTGTAGGTGGTCGTCCAATCTGATGATGATGATGATTATTGGGATTTAACTTAGACATCCGTCAGAATGTCACGTTCGAATAAAAGGTGTCCGATTGAGTAAGATATCACCTAAGTAGGTGCATATGTCACTTGGAATCGTATCTCCGCGAGGAAGCTCAAAACTGCTCTGTTGTAGATAAATCGGGAATCGTTTCCCAATAAGTCGACTAATCTCATAGTATTCGCATCATATCCGAAGTGCCGCCTGCGTTCTTCTGCATGAGCTGGGCACGTCACCAGCACATGGTGCACAGCCAGCGCGGCATTACACTTCCCACATTTCGGTCTGTCGTCGCCGCACAGTAAGTATCTATGAGTTGCTAGCGTGTGACCAATTCTGAGACGACAGATGGCCACTTCGTCCCTTCTAGTTTGACTGAATGACGAGGGCTGAATTTGACTGAATGAAAAGAAATGACGATATTGTTGCGTAGTGGTCACTGGCAGGAAGTGGAAGCGCACGCCGGCATGTCCAATGTGCCGCACGCCCTGCAGCCTGGTCTGCCAACTCATTTCCACGGATTCCTACATGTGCCGGAATCCAGCAAAGTACTACCTGCTTTCCCTTACGATGGAGCGAAGTGAGTTGCAATAAAATGTCTCGTACAATGACGTGTTGAGGGTTGAAACTACGCAATGCCATGAGACCGCTTAGGGAGTCAGTCAGAACAACATGTAAAACCTGGTCTTCAACCTCGATGTATGCCAGTGCTTTCTTGATGGCGATCAACTCGGCAGTGAAGACCGTGGCGTGCGGCGGGAAGGAAAATGATATTGTGACAAACCCTCTCACGAAGGCACTACCCACTCCGGTGTTTATTTTGGAGCCATCCGTGTAAGTGATGAGGTGATTATGATACGTCGTGCATATATGCTCCAGCGAATGTGAGTGTAGCTCCTCTTTTGTGACATCTCGCGTTCTCGTGTCGGCGAAGGAAATATCGATAGAGGGGGAGATCAGCTCCCATGGAGGAGTAGACGGTTCTTCATATTGCCGAATTATTTGTAGTCGTACGTCCATTCGCTCCAAGAGTGTCCTCATTCGCACACAGTAAGGAGTTCCTCTCCTAATGTGACTACGAAGGACTACTTGTATGTCATGAGCAAAAAACGCTGGATATGACGGGTGTCGGGAACTGTCGTCTAATCTGAGCTACGTCAATGACCCACATGAACCGAGATGTAAACCCTGTCAGACCAAAGAGCCCTGAATGAAACCATAATTTCTTGACTGTCTTAAAGGGGGTAAATAATACCCAGACGTTAACGAGTGTTAATGATTTATTTTGTCAATGGCAGCTATTGTCTTGTGCACAGAGGGGAAAGCTGATTTGCATATAGTACTGATGTGTGTCTGTGCGTTGGAAACTCGGGTAAGGCCGGCTTTCTCTACCCCTCTCGTGAAAAACACTTTTAGCAATGGATTAGCCTTTTCGTGCGCGCAGGACAACAAATTGGTCTAAATTGTTCCAGAGTGCATGGGCTGTGAGGACAAATGTCACAAGCAATACAAATACGTGTGTGCTGCGTCATTGCACCCCAGCACACGTATTTCTATTTTATGTGGCATTCGTCACCACGGCTCATCAAATCTGCAACGATTTAGACCAGTTTGTAGTCCTACGTGCACAAAAGAGCCAATCCATTGCTGAAGGTGTTCCTTCGTGGAGGATAAGTAAAATCGGCCTTCACGGAATTGTCATATTACCACTAGGCCTCTTAAACCATAACAGTGTGCAGTATATAATTAAGTTTCTGACGAAAGCTTCGCTGCCACGTGGCGCCCATATTCCGGAGAAGCCAGGTCCGTAGGCTCACCGTTCGCATTGCCACCTCACCTCTCCATCACCACATCCGACGGCGCACATCCAAACGAGCACGTGTCACGGTCGCATGTATTGCACACCAGTGATGTGGCTAGCTATCCGAGATGGTCACCTCCACGTCGACGTCCGGCTCAATGTTGATTGATGTGATCTGTTTCATAACCTCCGATGTACTCTGCAGATCGATCAGACGCTTATGAATGCGCATCTGGAATCTGCCGGCCAGGAGACGCCCACATCACAGACAACTCCGGCCGTGCATGGCAAATTGAGCTATACATTGCATTCGAAACGATGTCGCGAGATGGTTTATAATATGCCGACATAAACGATCAATGCCAACATAAACTTCTTTGTCCATTTATAATTTGGCAAAACATAATGGTTTATATTTGAAGTTTGCCGATCATGCAGAAAAGGCAATGCATGACTCATGTTCAGTCATATCTCAAATAATGTGCTTTAGAAAGCGTTTCGTGCGTCTCTACATACGTAATAGATAATCAACGTCATGTTTGGGGGAAGAACCCCCCAATACGTTAAGTGGAAAAGAATTCCTAGGTATCTTCAAATCCAGCATCATTGATTGAATGCATAGTAATGCTCACATAACACTAGAGGTACATCCCTCCCCCATGAGCATCCATAACAATGGTAGTTCTTGCTGTAGGTCAGTTTATTTTGCAGGGTTCCAGATGACCAGATTTCCGAGCAGCTCAATCAAAATTGCAATCGTAGTACATGTGCGCAGTGCTGGATCTTTTCATATATTTGGAATGCACAGCCCCCCACCTTCATCACCTCATTACCCACAAGGCCTACGAGCGTGCTGTGGATCGAGTTTGAAAATGTTTGAGCTCCTAATCATCTTACTCAGGTTTCACCCTTGGCGATGTCATCCGAGCATTTAAACATAGGCTGAAGCTGAAAGTAGACCATCGCCAGTGCGATTTCGTAAAATTCGGAGAAACAGCTAATTTCAGTGATTCAGAAGTTCCAAAGCCTCTTAGCATGGGATCAATTTTGTATTGGGGGAGACGTGTGTAATTTGTATGGAGTGGTGGTCAAAAAGACAACAATGATTATGATCAAAACTACCTGTAAATTAATCAGTATCCAGGAAATTGTCTTCGATTAACATTTCTCCATTTTAAAACTTTAATTCAGGCATGACGCAGTCGGGCCGGTCGACGGAAGCAGTCACACTTGACGCCACGCCTGCTGACAAAAACGGAGCAGTCACACTTGACGCCACGCCTGCTGACAAAAACGGAGCGGAGTCACACTTGGCGCCACGCCTGCTGACAAAAACGGAGCGGAGTCACACTTGGCGCCACGCCTGTCGACAAAAACCAATCTAACTACGATAAAACATACAACCGCGTCCAAAACATTGTCTTCCCAACAGTTGCTGACTTGGCATCGATATTCTTACATGCACTTAAAGCCAACAATGCCTGCTTAAAAGTGAATGGGTTCCGATTAATGGGTGCCCAATATTCAGCCAAGTTCATCCAACACTAAGCAACGAGACAGCATAGGCCAGCATTTCGAACTTCAAATTCAACGATTTTTTGCATTGCTGGGCCACCGAAATAATTGCTATGCTCCACTATTCAACTGGTAGTACAACAAACTAAGAAATTAAGGCATTGTTGTACATGGTAAATGTACACTCCTCACTTCTATTTTATGGTGGACTTCAGGCATACAAGCATCCCTATCGCACATACAAAGCATCTCTCGTACAAAGTCATTTCCTTAGCCAGAATCTTCGATTGTAACCCTAACAGGAAAATATGCAAAACAAATATGTACTGAAAAAAAGTTCCTTTGGTGCGTTTTTAGAATCCCTAAATATAAGTAAACAATGAAATTGTATTTAACATATATTCAGAGAGTAGCCCTCGGAGGGTCATCTAACGCCACCACCCCCCCCCCGGCCATTTTACGCCACACACACACACACACGGCCATTTTACGCCCCCCCCCCCTATGACGCGTGATATGCGGTACGACCCGGTGGGTCACTTCATCGACATGACCGACAAGCAGCTGCGCTACCAAGTATCTGCATGCACCGGTAAGCTTCGCTGATATTGTGAGAAATGTCGGGTCGTGCTCCGCAACCCCCGCTTTAAGCCGTACAACACCAAATAGTGCCTGGTTGGTAGTAGTGCCAAGAAATACTCCTTTTCTGAGCGCCTTTGTGTGTAACGGATCATACAGATTGTTTCACCTCAAGTGATTGCGAATTAACACGCGCCCTGGAGGGGGCCAGATCCGCCCACCCCTTCGGTTTTTCGTAGATAACTCCATATTGTACCGGCCGATATACGCCATTTTTCCATTCCTCCTTAGAAATGACCGACGCATTGTTTAAAGCAAGAAAAATGCAAATCGGCCGAAAAGTTTTCAAGTTAGGGGCCGTTAAAGTTTCTTTAATTCGCAGCTCCAGACCACAAAAATCGGCGCTGATGCGCTTCTTGTATATTGTCAAAATGGAAGTGTTCTTGACAACACTAGCGACTTCTTTGATGCCTATTGTTATGCTATATAATTTAAGTCACGTAAGGTCGCTGAGGTCATCATGACAGGCTAATGGAATCAAACTTGGTAAACTGGAATGTTGTAAACGGAAATGACTGGCATGCGATTAACGTCACTTTGCATGTTACTCCCTACACATCCGGAAGTCCACTGTTTGTCATTATGTTCCCAAGCGTTTCTATACTTTATTCACGTGCTTCACTCATTTCTTTGCGAAGCCAATTTTGTACCGAGCCGCCCAACGGAGCAGCCGGGTGGGCAGCCCGGTTCCGGAAACTGGAGCAGGTAATGACCTGATAAAGTGCTCCTATATAGGTGACCTGAGGTCAAATGGCAGATCGGGCATATGTATTGCATCATTACTAATGTCCGAAACATCATTAATGTCAATTTTGAAGTATTTAAACAATCACAGGGATTCATAACAATGATGAGACAAGCCACGCAAAACCAGAAATATTTGATATTTTGACCTCATCTGACCTTGAAGATATTGACCTAAGGTCACGAAATTTGCACACAATAGTTAACTATCGCACCCATCCCCCCTGCGAATTTAGTTTCCCTAGCCTTAATAGGAGCCGAGATCTTAGGTGGCGGAATTTGACCCCCTCCAGTGCGCGTAATTTTCAGAGGCTCTCCAGGGCGCGTGTTAAGTGGCGAAGAGGGTACCAACCGACCGTGTCCACTGTTCGCCGCCAATAAGTATGTATTTTGTTCACCGAAGTGTGGGTAATACTATACTGTGACCAATCAGTGTTTTCACCACTGGCGGCACAGTGGACGTTTCTACGCTAATTCATCCAAATGGTCTCAGGACGACCAACGTTAGTTATTTGCGCTTTAGGGCGCATGGACTGCATTGGTCATTTAGCGCCCATGACGACCAACATTCTTATCTCTCACTCGTGTATTGGATGGGTGAAGTCAATACAAATGCATGCAATGATCCACGTATGAACACATGTTTGCAATATCTTTCATGTTCGCAAGCGTGAGTGTTTGTTCCAAAAGTATTTACATCATTGCTGCTGCCGAACTTGGTTATAAGCGATGTGTAAACTGTTGTAAAACACAATACTGCCTGTTACGATTTACTCGCCAGAACATCCCACTTCCGCCCGGAGTCCTCAAATGAGGGGCTGGAAAATGTGCTTAGGATAGAAGGGGACTTGTAAAACTTTCAGAATACCCTCACAATGATGACATTAGGATGGTGAATAAATGTGTAGGTGCATTCTGCATTCTGATTAGGAATAAATATGTATTAGTTAGTTATTTTGGCTTTAGGGTGCATCGACCATGTTGATCATATAGCGTCCATGATTGATTGCTTGATTATTTGAGCTTAAGGGCGCATCAACTGCTACTGGTTACGTAGCGGCCAATAGCATCCATGAATGAATATTTATTATATCAGGCGTTCCTGGGTTAATTTCGAGCTCTTCGTATTTTGTGAAACAACCAAGTTGGTTGGTTATTTGAGTTTTAAGGCGCATCGACCACAAGCTGATACTAGTATCCCAATGATTGATCTGTGCACGTTATAGTATGGTTTTCCGGTTAGGTGTGACATGTTGAATGGGTATAGCAGGATGTTTCTTTCTGCGTCCATGACTCAATTTTGAGTGCATGGCATGATTACAAGAATATCCTTTTCATTTGTTTTGAGCTACCTAGTTTATTAGCTAGTCTATATTTGGTATAATGGTAAAATGCTATACCATGAACTGGTAGCAGACCACATCACAGACAATCCTTCTGCCTGACATTGCTTTGTGAGAAGCTTGTGAAATCACCATTCACTTTTGGCGGTCATAGGCATGATTCTTATGAATAAGATACTGTTAGAAATGAGGCATGAGGACTTCATAAGCACACATCAAGAAGCATGATGGCAATACTTCTCTGGGAAGGGGTAGATTCAGTTTGCATGGAGTGGCATACTCCACCGTATTTTACGAATAATTCATTACCAATCTGTCATACACCAAAAAGCCTCAACTTGCCACGAATGAATACAATATGATAGGCTGACAGCTCACCTGTCCCAGGTTTTTGAACCCTCTCCACAGGGAGTCTTCCTGGTCGTGATACGAAGCGTCTTGGTGGGCATCCGGATCGGGCCGCGCACGCGCAGACCTTTTGCCTTTGCCTTGTCGATAAGCTCCGAGCACACTGCACAAAAAAACCTGTATGTCACAAAGAAGTGTGCGACTCGATACAATGGTTCATGTTTTTTTTCTGCTGTGTACTGAATGAAATGCTGTCACATAAATCAGAAACATACCTGTTTGTCAGTGTGTCAATAAGTGTTGATCAAGTCAACAAGACAAGTCAAATCAGCATCCACAGCATGATCAAAACTATAGATGCAACCAACTGCAGGATAATTGGACTGAGTAAAACACTATTCCTTCTCTTCCAAAAGGACATATTTAGTAATGAGCCATCATCACAGCAAATCTTCAGCCAGGCAGTGCCAATGATATCCTAAAAGCCATGTATCAAGAAGATGGAACAAACATTAAGTAAACTATCCATAATTTCCAACTATTCCTGAGGGTCTCAGAGTAGATTTGTTAGTTATATGATTTATCCAAGCTGCAACACTAGTAAGACACACAAAAATGATTCACAGACATGTGGCCTTGGCTACACTAAATCTCTCCAATCTCTCAAAAGTAAGCATGTCAAACCACTTACCCTTTTCAAGGGATGGGACATTTAGAGAGCTGAGGGTAATCCTGATCTTGTGGATAGGAGCCTGCTCACTATCCATCTTCATATCCTTGCTGTACGACTGCAGAAAATGAAGCGCAATGTTATGGTGAAGGCAGTACATCATTGCATGAGTGGAGGGCAGGAGGCACAAACATGAAAAAAAAGTAATGATGGCAACACAATTTGGCAATCCAACATTTAAATTATAACAGTAATATGTGGACATTGTATCTGCTGGTAAGATTTGGATGGCATAGATGCCAGGAATTAGAAATGATGAGAATGGCCACTGGTACTACAGACAAGGACTGTGAAGCTTCATAGAAAACAACTTGCGAAGTCAAAACTGTTTACAGGTGATAGCATGTTCATGTTGAATTTTGGTTTCCAGCCAATGCATTTTATGCCAGTACTGGCATAAAATTGAAACTCCTAGCTGTGCCCCTGCCCCAAATTATGGTGTCACCTTAGCCCAGACATGTCATAGATGTTGAGATACAACCAATGAAAGTGAAGGTGAACTTATTTCAGTAATGAAATTATCTCTGATTTATAAGCACCTACTAATGGAAAGTGGACCAAACAAGTAAAACAAATGTACAGTAAAGAATGAAGTGGCAGTAACATGCTAACTATTCATTATGCAAATTATGCATGCACAGTTGGAACACTGAAATGAATGCTGGTGACATTCTAATTGTTTGCCCACAACTGCTGGATGTTTGTTCATTTATTGGGTGGTTCTTGATGCATTCCATGTATGGCCATGGCTAATGGAACCACCCACATTATTTAACTGGTGGGTCATGAGATTGGGAAATGTCCAATGTTGCAAATGTTCAACCAGGGACATTTGGTAGTTAGTAGGGCTTTAGGGTGCATTGACTACATTGGCCATGTAGCACCCAGGGACATTTGGTACACAAAGCCCAACACCTAGTCTAGCCACTTGGTCATCCCTGCCCATAACTGATGGATGGAGTGAGGCTTTATGAGCTCCTCAACAGCTCATACCATATGGCACCACCTGCCTCTAATGCTGGCAGGAAGGGATGGAATTACAGGGAATCAAACCCAGGGAATACCACTGACATTCCAGATACTCAGCTTGGCCATAACTGAGTTGGTTGGTTGGTTATTAGGGCTTCAGGGTGCATCGACTACATTGGTCATGTAGTGCCCATGGCCATAACTGAGAAATTGAGCAAATTGTATCAGGCTGAACTGGAGGGTGGTCCAGCCAATAACAGTAAATTGGGTTTAAGGGTGCTTTGACCAAAATGCATGATTATTTTAAGCCCATTGCTGGCTTGAATGATGGTAAGCCTGCCATGCCAACATATGTTTTGCTGGTTCAGAGTTACTCAACAACTTAAACCTGCAGAGAAATTTCCTCTCCCAACTTGCCACCACTTGATAAAGCCAGATTATATACCTGAGTGACTGTTGAACAGAATGCCAGACAACTAGTACTATACTTGTGTGATGGATTAATACCTGCAAGGGACTTTTGGTACAAGATAATGGTCACACTTTATAATTTGCTAAATGTGAGCACATGCCCTTTGGATGAAACCCCACCACATACTGGAATAAATTTCAAATAAGATCCACCACATTAATGACAGGTGGTTGGTTGGTTGGTTATTGGAGTTTAGGGGTGCATCGACTGCCAAGGTCATGCAGCGCCCATTCAATGGCAGGTGTCTTGCATTCCTACACAACTGATTTGGTAGATTTCTGTGGCATCCCATTGTCCATTATGAATAGCTTACAGGCTTTCTGTGGATGTTGGTATGCAAGCAGAGGTTGTATGAACTATGGCTACACTACCCAATCAGTGAATCCTAGTTCAACAGAAGAATGTGAGCAGAGTGTAAAATGTGATCTGTGCACTGACACTGCCTCTAACAGCTCATTCCAGAGCCTATCAGATCCATTGCCAACTGATCCTCCCAACCTAGGCCTAAATGTGAGCATGTGGAGTGACAAACCCTGTCTTGTCTGGATGTGGAGACCAGTACAAGCCAACTGAGCTACCAGGGCAGGTGCATGCACAAGTGATCAACTGAGGGCACCAGGACAGGTGCATGATCAACTGAGAGGTAAGCACAAGCCCTGAAAACAAGCAGTCATCTTCAGAATCATGTTCCCAAGCATAGTATTCTGAAAGAAAATTCCAAAAACACTAACACAATAATACTGCTTATTTATTTATGAGAAAATTTATGAGAAAAATTGTTTGGAAATGTTCAATTGAACAAAAAATGTCTTTCTTCTGTGGATGATTGGGCTAGGTTACACAAGGTTATAATACATCTTTTTGCTTTGCTTTATCTATATTTTATGCTATACAATACTACCAAACTCCTAGTCCCATTCTGGGTGTTATTTTGCCCCCAGTTTAAAAGCATGCACTTGCAGAGGAAATAAGCTGTCACATGTTCAACACATTCATAAGCATTTCATAAAAAAAGAAATGTAAACATCATAAATCACCATGACCTGTAAAATCTGCACAATTATTCCCACCATATGGTAGCTTCAAACCAGGCTTCTGGAGATCGCTTGACTTGAGTTAGTTATTCAGGTATTGGGGCCAACTATGGATTGGATTGTGGCTTTACAAAGCACTTAGCAGCTGAAGCCATATGGCATTGCCTGCCTCTCACCATGGCAGGAAGGGTGGGCATCACAGGGAATCAAACTTTGTACCTCTGGCATGTTAGATGCTCAGCTTAACAACTGAGCTACAGACATCCAGGCACAACAACTATGGCCACACTGCAACCATTGGCTGGATTTAGAGCATAATATTTAGTCTGCAGGCTTGCCATCTTGCAAGTGCCCAGAGCCCACCCTTGTCCATCTTTCTGGTGGTTTGGCTTCAGTGAAATGTGTGCTCTGGCTGCTGACTGGCACAAAATTGTATTTATCTAGACCTAGGTAAAATTCAATTTTAATTTGTTTTCAATACAGGGTATTTTCATGCAAAAATGATTGACCACTCATTTTCTCCACAAATGATTACTTTTCAGCTGTCAAACAAATATACTATCATAATCTTCACTGCAAGTATAGCACATCATTCTTATAATTAAAATAATTTTTACATCAAAATATCCTGCATTAAAAAAATATAATAACCTGCATTTTATCTACATCTAGATATTTACCCCCAACTAGTTAGCTCTCTTACCTGGTTGGTGAGAGAACTAGTTTGGGGGTAAATATCTAGACATAGGTAAAATGCAGGTTTTTAAAATATTTTTTAGTTTGGTGTATCTAAATGCAAAAATCATCTCAATGCAAGAATGAATGATGTGCTATATTTGCAGTGAAGATTATCATAGTGTATTTGTTTAAAATGTAACCATAAGTGGAATAACCAGCATTTGTGTGGGTGTTGTGTTGTTTGTAAAAATCATCTGCATGGCGAGCATGCAAAATGAATGGTCCCATCATCCTAATCTCTGAAGAAGTGCCATAATTTTCACCATGATCAGGAACCAAAACGGTGCTATCGTGCGTCGTGAGCGTCGACGAAAGCAATTTGCAGTATATTACAACTATATACGAATACTTCCAAGTAGGCGACAATATGATGGAAATTCACTTACCATCTTAAGGCTCTCTGCGGTTGACTGCACCCACGATTACAATACAATCAGCCCCTAATGTACGGACGAGCTCCACGACCAATACATCAGGCTCGGCAAGCGGAAAAGAATCATTCGCGGCACTATCGTTAGTTTGTATCCTACGGACGTAAATGACGTCAAGTACAATTTTGCCACTGTGTTGAAGAGATCATGCATGTTTTGTGTCATAATTTATTGCTAGTTATATTTCCGCAAAATTGTCTGTTCACTATGTCCAAGAAGCATTAAAGCCATCCTTAAAAAGTAATAAATTAATTCCGTCATGAGACAAGCACCTTCATCCTCATCACGGACGAGCCGGAAAACTACTGAACGCAACCTAATAGTGCTGGTGAAGAAAGAAAATGTGTGGTAAATAGAGTCAAAGGAATAGGTACTTATATTAATGATTAAATGTCCAGTAGTGGCTAAGATAAACAGAATGACATTTTTGTTTCAATAAAATAATTTTCAGAATTTGGATTCATTCCAGATATTAGACACCGCCCTGCACACACCGGGGAGCATTCCTAACAGACCCCGAGGTGGGAGCCGAACGCTATCTGCAGTCGGATCGCCGGGTGTGCGCTGCCAATGAGAGCAGTGGCGTCGCCACGAAATACTTACAGGGGTCCTCCTATCGGTTTGCAAGCTATTGGTATGGTTCAAGAATGGAAAACATGATTTTATATTTTGATGACTTGTTTGCTCTTGGCGTGGTGCATCATTTACGCAAAACGCAATAGCAATTTTCCCCCTGAGAACTGAGCCGTACCAGGGTATAAATAAGTATATGTGGATAAATATCTAAATGACAAAACAGACCAACGTCTTAATGCTTTCTCTTATCCTAATGATTCGTCGGATTTCAACCCCAGCTCCCCCATCCTCTTCGAATATTTTCTTTTGGTATCCCCTGAAAATCCACCCCACACTGCTAAAAATGGATCCATACAAATAACTTTTAAACGTGAAATTTCCCAATTTCAGACATTCCAGTTCATAGAAGTTCATCTTGCGTATTCGGGGCATTCGCCGAATACGCAAGATGAACACTTAGAGCAATGCAACGGTTTTTGCTAACCCTCTTACGTTTTGCTGATTGCTGCCACATGATAGACTTACTTGTGCCATATTTGCCATGCTTGGTATGGACGTTCCCTTCGAAAATCCGAGTAATTAAATTCGTGCATTAGTTCCCTACTTCCAGCATTTTATGGTGGTTAAGAAATGCGAACACATTTCTGCGAGCACAAGAAATGCGAGTTTTAATGTGCCTCATATCTTTGATTAAACATGCTCCCAGATTGGCTACCAAAATGATATCCTGTCTCAGTGTTCTTTTTTGGACCAGTTTCGTCTTCTTTCGTGTACGAATGTGTCTTAGGGCTCCAATACATTTTTCTTAGGAGCCCAATGCATTTTCGAAACCCTTGTTGATTTTAGGGTTTTGTTGCTTTTTTGTGCACCGAGGATATTTGTTTAGATGTCGGGGCGCTTTTAAAGATCCCGATGTGTTTATTTAGTGCTCGGTCTTTTTGTTCGCATTGGGACCATGTTGCTTTTTGCAGCCCCAGCCTATTGTTCAGGCCCTTGCACGGTCGCGTGCCCCTGTGTGCATTTGTGAGCTTCCGGTTTATTTCTTTATAGAGCTCCCGGTATGTTATTTATGGCTGCAACGCACGTTTAAGGCCTTCTTGCTTTTTGCGAGACTGTGCGATTTGGAGGACAGCCAGTTGCACCTTCGACCCCGTTGTGCGTTTAGGGACCCGCTGTGTTAATTTCGGTCTTCTGACGCACATTTGTGGAGGCCAATACAATTTTGGGTCTTCGGTGCGATTTTCCTGGGTCCTAGCGCGACTTATTGCGCCAAGCCGCGTGGTTTCGGAGACCCAACGCCAGTTTCCTGGGCTCAACGCGATTATTGTGGTGGGTCTCTTCTGAATTTTCTTCGAAGTCCGAAGCCCGGCCTGATTCTCCGTGACCCTGGCACCATATTTTTGTATCTCATCTCAATTTGTTTCGACCTCCGGTAGGTTTTTCTAGGCCGTACGCAATTTGTGAACGCAGCTGATGATATGTTCGGTGCTCCAGAGCCATTTCCTGACCCGAACAGTTATTGTTGGGGAAACGCTCCTTATTTTCGAAAGCTCTGGCTTACATTTTGGGGGATGCTAATGCGATTTTTGGGGTCACACTGTGCTTATGTGGAGCCCTGAACGCCAATTTTTGGGAGCCTCCGACGTGAATCTTTCATGCCAAGAACAAATTCTTGCCACTACCGATGGCAATTACGGGTCCCGAGCGCGATATTTGGGGAAACTGGCAAGCTTGCGAGGCGCGTTGTACTTACTTAGCTGGGACCACAACGCGATCTTTGCGGTTTCTGTTACAGATTTTCGGAACTTGGAGCGAGTTTTCTGGGCCCGCCGTATTTATTTCGAGCACCCTGCGTGAATTTTCGTGGACCAACATGAATTCTGGTGGCCCCAGCGCGATTTTTTGTGGCACCGGTGCAATTCTTGGCAGCTTATCTCTCTTAGGATGAAGTAGCATTTGCCCCTTTGATATGCCACTGCGGCTACCGAAGGATATTTTTTAGCCGATGGCACATTTCGGAGTGATGGCACGTGCCGGTGCTGAGGTCGTTTCGATCTAGTCTCGATGTTAACTTTTGGACATTGAGTTCTACGTAGTTAAAGGTCTTTATGTGATATTTTTGGGTCTCGGTACGATTCTTCGGTATCCAGGTGCGATTTTATTTTCTTAATGCCCTGGCACGTTTTTTTCCGGTGCCCAACGGACTTTTTGGAAACTGACCAGGTTTTCAGGCAGCCGAGTAGCATTCCGGCTGAGAATTGATTTGTTAGGGCAGCTGGAACTCTTGGGGCCCCGGTGCGACCTTTTGGGCCCTCACTGTGAGTTTCAAGGGATACGTCTCGACTTTTTGAGTCCAATGCAATCTTTTGTGTCCCGACGTCATTTGCTTGTATCCCTAGCGCGACTTATAGCGACCTCGACACTTTTTGGGCCTCTAATACGTTTTGGAGGTTTTTGGCGTCATTGTTGGGCCCCCAGAGTGATCATCGATGTCTGGATTGTTTTTCGTTTCCCCGGCTCCATTTCTGTCACAATTTGACTGTGGAGGAACGGTACGACCTGCCGTGACCCTAGCATGATTTTCATGATCCGGGCGTGACTTTTGGTACCCTCAGCCTCAGCTAAGTACCCCTAGGGCCCCGGCCGGCTGTTTTTGGGCCCATGTCGTGATTTTCAAGTACCCGGCACGACTGCTACAATGTCGTATGGGTTTCATGCAGATTATAGGCCTCCTCTCGCGTCTTAGGGTCTTGTCTCGCTTCCTGGAGCCTCTTTACCGGTTTTGGACGTCTCCTCGTGTTTTCTACCCTCCTCCATATTCAATGGCCCTCCTCTGCCGTCTTGGAGGGCCTCCTTTTACATCCTGGGGCCGCTTTAACATGGCATGGGGCTTCCTGTCATGTTCCAGGGGCATTCACTGCCAAATTAGTGGCCTCCTACCACGCCTCGTGGACCTCCTCCTTTGTCCTGGCAAAGCCTACCCGTCTTGAGGGCAACTTCAATTTTGGAAACCTCACTTCCTTCCATGCCTGCTACCACCCCAATCTTAGGGGCCTCCTCTTATTTCCTGGGAGCTCCTTCCGGCCTTCGGGGCCTCATTCGGTCCTGGAGACCTCCTATTCCGTCTTCAGGGACTCCTTTCGAGTCTGGCAGTGAACTTATTTTCTTTTCTTGAGACTTTTTTTTCTTCAAATTATGGGTCTCCTCTTACTTCTTAGGAGCCTCCTGCTCTGCGCTTTGATTCAATATTTTCCCATTTAAGGGTGTCCTCCTATCTTCCGGTGGACTCCTCCCCCCCCCCCCTAGGAGCCTCCTCTTCTATATTACAAGCAACCTTTCCTATCTCAGTTGCCTTACCTTTTTCTCCGAACCTTACTCGTCTTGGAGATTCCTTTCTCGCCTAGGAGCCATCCCTCTTAATTAATGGTCTTTTTCTCCCATTTTATGGGCCTCCTCGTTCATCGTGCGGTCTTATTTCCAAGCTTGTGTTGTCCTCGTCCGAATAAGGTGCTCCTACCACGCTTGTATCATCCTTTTTTATCTTTGTGAACATTACCCGTTTGGGGGCCTGTTTTTGCGTCTCCGAAGCCTCATTTCATCGCCTCCTCTCATTTTCTCGGGCATCTCCCATACTGATGTTGCCAGTCTTGGAGGCTTCCTTGACAGTATGATCAGATGATCATACTGTCATCTGTATGATCAAGGAATGGGTGATCATATGGGTGAGCAAGGAAGCCGACATCTGTATTGTCGGCTTCCTTGCTCATCCTTTTTGTGCATTTCTGGATGGTGGCCTCCTCAAATTTCAGAGCGGCGCTCCCTCCCCAGTCTCATGGCTAGAGGGGCGACTGCCCCCTCTCCTCCCCCGGTGGCGATGCCCCTGCATGGGAGGTATTAGGCTTCAGATATGGAAATACCACTGATTGCTATATTGTTCTGGATAATGATGAACCAACTGTTGGTTATAAGTCGGGATAAGTTGGGTACTCACCTAAGACGTAAATCTTTCTTAGGAATGACTGGCCACATTTTCTGTGGTGGATAGTGACGGTAGCCAGCCAGCATTTCAACCGGACCCCGACTGGGGCCCAGCTGTGCAGACGGTAGGACAGTGGCCGGGCAGCCCAACTGGGCTCCAGTTGGCCTATGCAATATTTATTCGCTGGGGGTCCAGCTGGTTGGCGACTGGGCGCGCGAGCCTACGCCAAGCACAAGCGTTGCCCGGACTGGACTCCGGCTGAGCACGGGGATATATCATAACATCCAGAGTTCATTTAATCCCGAAGTACATAAATTCCAAAATTAGCGCCCAAAAGGTTAAATATAGCCTAAAATGTCTCGGATAGGATGCGTTCATACGTCCAGAGCACGTAGCGTCCAAGGAACACAGAGTCCAAAATTGTTTTCAGAGGGAGCATTCATAAAGTCCAGAGTTCATAAAGTCCGGAGTTCATAAAGTCTAAAAATGGTTCCTCAGTTGTCCGCTAGAGGAGCCAGCGAAGTCATGATGGCGAAATCATGGGGCTGTGTCTCAGATTTCTGTCAACAAGTGGCAATGGCAAATGTGGCGTAATGTCCACATTATCGCTCAGTCCGCCCTTCCCCTCCTGAAGCTTGTCTTCTCCATCGCATACCCAACACATCCTCGAAAACGTTTAGTAAGAATTGTTATGAAGAGAAGTGTATATACACATATATATATATATATATATATATATATATATATATATATATATATATATATATATATATATATATATATATATATATATATATATATATATATATGTATATATATATATACATACTTCGGAAAAACAGGACATCGGGTGTCCGCGGCCGGCCACCTTTCCCTACGCAAGAAAACCCACGATTATCAAAGCACTAACAGCAAAACAAATCCACTATTACGTCGACATTTCCAGTCACACTGTGTACATCTCCGTCCGATAATTTTAGTCATAATCCCTACTAAAGTTCTGATAGTTTATTTTAAAAAATTATTTACCGATTTAGGAGCCAGGGAATCTCCTCCGTTTAGAGACCACCTGCGCCAGCACACAAAGAAAGCCCACACACACTCATACTGACCTTCAACCAATGCATTTCTCTCTTTCATAAGAATATCTATGAAACTCGAGGACGTGCTGGGTTTCCTCCCAGTTGCTGGGTTTAAATTACTTGAAGCCAGTAATTGTTTAATACAACGAAGAATGGCACCTCCGGGTATATTGAGGGTCGTACATTTCGTCTCATGCAATGAAGCCAATCAGCATCCATCCTTCTGCTAGCAATAGCTGACGGCAACACCACGAGCGGAAATTGACCACCCGCTATGAATGTGACGCAATAGGTATGAAGCGAAAAAGAAGCTGAGGAAAAGTATATAAGGTGGTGTTGAGTCCCCTATGTTGCATGGTATTAATATCAAATATAACTTCGCAGTAACATAAACAGCTGTATCGTAGTAATTTAATTATGAATACTTTGGTCTTCGATGATCTTGACGCACGCATTTCCCGCGCCATTCTCGCCGGCTGAGGATTCCCCCGGCCCCCGGCATTTCGGGTCCATTCTGCATTCGCGGTCATTCGCGTCATTTGATTGTGGGGACTGGTAATGGTGCAGTGCGTCGAAACGGTGAGTCACCTTGGTATTGTTATTGGTGAAATTACTTCTAAAGCAAAAGGAGTACTATGTTACGATGGTATGCTTCGCACCACCTCTGGCGTCAGGTGATTAAATTGGAAGTGTATCAACGAACCACATGACGCACCTCTGAACACCAATAATTTAGCAAGGAGCCATACAAAAGTAAAAATGTTTAGACTTAATAGGGGCCGTAAAGGCTCATCCAGTTAAGTATAAATGGAAGATACCATAAGCCTGATAAAAATACCCACCCAAAACCATCACCACATCCTAAAGAAGCCATCCAACATCCCATACTATTAATGCCTACCTACCTAGGTATCTAGCCCTATTCCCTTGATCAATCTGAACACATGGATTTAATTCCTCACCAATAATTATTATTTTATTATTATCTATTAATTATTAGTGTAGGATTTCCATATTTTTTCTGGTAGTGGCAGTGTTGGGAAAAAATTATATTTGTTGGTGTCATGTATACCAATACATTATGTACTCCAGGATTATAACTAGACTAAATTAAATATTTTGTACTCCAGAAGGGAAAATGAAGAATAGCATTGTTTGGTTGAGTGCTACCACTCTAAAGTCCATGCCTGAAAACAACTAGCAGCTTCAGCGATACCTGCATGCTGACCAGTCCATGACAAAATGCAACTTTGAAAGGCAGTACAAACTGTGCTGCACATGTTTGTTGGTGTTGTGCTAAAAATGTCTGCATAACTGGTGGCATGTGAGAAGATACTATATTTGTGTCAATATTGTCAATCATTAATTCAATATTTATTCAATATTCATTCAATATTGATCAATATTTATTCTTATGCATTATATATTTAGATTAATCAATATTTATTCAATATTTAATTGTAGATATTTCTGCTGGAATGCTTGCCAAGAAGTACCAGAAATCCTTAATAGGCAAACCTGGGGGGTACTCAGCATTGCTGGAGTGAATACTTGAAGCCTTGTTTGGCCATTAAGATACTTTGAATGTGCAATTGAAGGTCATTTTGTTAAAGAGACAACTTTTTTGGACATAATGAGCCTGTTCAATGCAAACAAAAATACTTTGAGTTTCCTTGAAGTTTCCTTGAAGTGGCCACAGAGCAAGCAAGTTCACTGAGGTGATTACACCAAGAAACCAATGCCATTTGTGCACTTATGCATGACTGTCAAATGATTTTTGGGGGAAATGTGTGCAAACATAAATCATGCACCTTGAAATAAACTGCATGTGGCATTCATCAGTGTCAGTGAAGGGTCAGTAATATGTGTTCCAATTTTACTTTGACCATCTCCTGTTTATCAGCCTGGTGATCAGCTGTGTTTCTAGCACTGGGGTAAGTGAATCTGGCCAACTCTATTTAACAGCTATAATAAAACCAACTATTGGTCATTTTACAGCAGCAATTTGCTCTCCTGTCTGACCACTCTGGATCCTTCCAAGTCGATCATTGCTTCAACTAAACATTCCAGACATGAACTAAACAAGTATGTTGAGGAGCTTTTAATATTAATAAGAATTGGTTTCAATCAATTTACTCAGCTTTTTCATGCAAAATAACTATCTTTGTGGTGAGAATAAAACTATTTTAGAAGAGTTTTTGTAGTATAATTTTCATTAAACTATTATATATATCCAAACTCATATCCCAATAGTCTTGTGGGTTGTGTTGTGAATATTTATTATGTGTGCTGTGTGAGACAGTTGCAACTGTCAAGTATACATTTATAACCTTGACATCAATTAAGTATACTTTTATTATCATTTTCTCTACCATTGCTCATGAAGTTGGCTTATAACCTCATCATTGGCTAATTTAACCACAGAGCCAATTTTGATGCCTGAAGCTGAGCAGTGTATTATGCATCTGTGGTGAATGATGAGCACAAACTCGGAATGGTGCAAAGGTTGACTGGGGCCCTGAAATGCATTTTGGGAGTGCTTGAGATCTTGACCACCAATCTGTCAAAAGATGACAATGGGAGTCAGCAATGATTACAATGAATAGCTGGTGAACTCAGCTCAGCTGTGGGACTAGTCCTTCAGAAAAGGCCCACTAATTTTGCTCTGGGCAATTCACTAGCCCCACAAATTTTGTTGTGCCTAAAAGAACTTCATACTTCTGAAAAGAAAGTTAAATGATTTTGCAATGCACAACCAGAACACAGTGAGGACATTTGTCTTGTTGGTTGAAGGATGATTCTGGTTGTGTGGTCCACCCAAGATGAGTTTGAGTGTGATTCATCCTGATCTCAGCCAGCAGAAATGTTATTTGTGTATTCACATCACATCATGCCTATTCATCATAAATGTTTGTTTGTGAACTGTGGGAATGCATCACCCACCTACACTCAGGCAATATATATCCCATTTACATATAGCATGGGCATATTTTTGGGAGTACTTTGGCTACTGAGGGCATTTCCCACTAGATGCATTCCTTGGCACAATGTACCAATTCATGACTTTGAGTTTGTATGGTACATACAGCATAAAACACTAACATTCATTTTTAATTCCATTACAGCAATACTACCTGGTTATGGACAACTCATTTTTTTAGTGCAGTAAAATTTTGGACTTGGCTTAGTTTGCCATGATGTTTATGCATACAAAGATGCTAACATTTGTTTTCAGCCCCACTAAAACTGAGAATGCTCGGGGCAATAAATAGGAATGTATCATACAGAAGTGAGGAAGTCATCAGGGAGCTTTACTGTGCATACGTCAGGCCACATTTGGAATACTGCATCCAAGCTTGGTCTCCTAGCTATTAAAAAGATAGTTGGCTTTTAGAGAGAGTACAAAAAAGGGCTACAAAAATGGTTAATGGCATAAGCAACCTGGCATGTGAGGAAAGATTGAAGAAATTGAATATGTTTTCACTTAGATATAGAAGGCTGAGAAGAGATCTCATCGAGGTCTTTAAATTTGTCCATGGTCTGGATAGGTGATATCTTGGGGAAATGTTTGAATTGAACAGAAATGATGCAATTAGAGGTCATAAATTCAAAATTAAAGTTAACCCACAGCAGAACAAGGTTAAGGCAGACTTTCTTCACCAACAGGGTAGTAGAACACTGGAACCAGCTGCCAGAAAACATTGTCAGTAGCACAGTGATAAATTATTCGTTAAATAGGGTGGAAAATACCACTTTCTGAACACTCAATCGCCATTCATCTCCAAGAAGTATCAACATCTTGCTCCATGATGCATGCTTATGAAGTCTTCCTGTCTCATTTCTAACGCTATCTCGCTTATAAGCATCATGTTAATGCTCCTAATAAGGAATAGTTATACACGAACATTTAGCAACCCAATTTTGGGGCAAAGGGATTAACTATGTTGTGATATGGTGTATGGTACCAGTTTATAGCATAGGTAATTGTCTACCTGTCCCGACTATAGCTCTTCATAAATCATGAATATCAAAGCAAATTACAAATGTACAGTTGTGAGTACCTACACCATTGGCTCAAATTTGAGTCTGAAAGACATCAAAAGCATTTTAATTGACACTAATTCCATGGCAAATTTCGACATCCTTCTGTGCCCGTTTCGACATCTCACACCTAACGAAAAACCATTATTTTAACCCTGCAGTAGCAGCACATTGAACATGTTTAAAAACAGCATAGACAACCATTATAAGAATAGAGGGCTTGCTTTTCAGTATTACGGGGCTGATTGTCAGATTTGGTGGGCAACTGGTTCAGTGTACAGAGTGCAGCCAAGAAGGGCCCTTGTGGCTCATAGTTGCACTGATCTTTTATGTCTTTATGTCTTAAAATGTCTTTATGTCTTTATATCTTAAAACAAGGTTAATTGTCAGCAAGTGCATAGCTATTTTTTTAATCTAGCTAAAAAATTCATACTACAGCTTTTAAAAAAGAATTACTCCACTACCAAGAAAAATAATATGGAAGTCCTACACTGTTGATATTTCTTCCAAAATGAGATGCTATTCAATTCCATGCACCTTCATCAGAAAATCAGCTGAGCTTGGAATGCAAACAAGCAAACCAGCAATCCATTGTGGTTGCTACACCTGTCAAATTTGGATGGTCCTCCCCAAATATTCATGTATTTAGATAAATGTAAGGTTTAGTTGTTATATGGATGGCACATCTATCAAGAACAAATGCTATTATGCCCTGCTTCTTAATGAGATTAGAGCAATGTAACAACTCATTTCCATCACAAAGGTGTATTTTCACAGTTGGCTACCAACTACTGTGTCATTCCCCATCAATATCAGAGAGGATGTTATCTATTGGCTTGTGTGTAGTTAAAGCTGGAAGCATTTCACATACCTTAATGACATGGTCCTAATGGCAGATTATTGGTGTCCTCTCCACGGAAATCCTCAGATGGATGCTAACACCAGACATTGGGCAAGTACACTGTTGCTCTCTTACCATGGTTTTATGGCATTTCCACTGGTATTTATAATATAATCACTTACTGGCCCTGCTATGTTTGGAACAAATCACTAGCCCCACGAATTTTTTTGGGCCTAAAAGAACCTCATACTTCTGAAAAGAAAGTTCAATGATTTTCCAATGCACAACCAGAACACAGTGAGGACATTTGAACTTGCAAATTGTTGTTACTTTGATTAATGATAAAGATGTGAAGATGAACATCATGATGATGAGAGGATGGTGAATAGAAGTGATCCTAGAACAAAACCCTGTGGTACTCCACTCAGAATGTCCTTCCATTTGGGTTTGTGTTAATTTAACACTACCCTTTGTTTCTATTTCTTTAACCATGCTTCAATCCAACTTTGAACCTGTTCATTAATGTCATGCTGCTCTGGTTACTAGAAATAAGATGTCCACATGGAACCTTATCAAAAGCTTTGCCAAAGTCCAAGTTTGTGACATTCATCCTGCTTTGATTGTCTACATCTTTAGTTATATGCTCAAAGAGCTCTATGGTAGGTATAAAGAAATGTATGCTGGTTAAACAAGATTTTCAAGATTGAAATCTATGTTTTGTATCTCTTATAAGATTGTATATCTAGATGAGTGAATATTATGTTTGCATTAATATTACTAGTTTTTCTAGTACCTTGCAGACTGTCAGTGTAGGATTTCCATATTTGTCTTGGTAGTGGAGTACAAAATTTTGAGCTGGAATGGGAAATTTTTATCTGGAGTGCAAAGAAAAGCTATGCACTTGCCAGAAATTAACCTTGTTTTAGTGGGGCTGAAAACCAATGTTCTTACCTGCTTCTTACCACGACGAATCGAAACCTCGTACCCCTGAAAACCGCCGAGCCCAGGCACAACACCACTCATGCACTGAACACCCATCACCATACTCTGCACCAGGCAAACATGCCACAATTGCTGGAGAATAGAGCTGGGTATGATTCGCTTACCCCAGTGACGATCTACGGCGATTACCGCGCCGGCAAGCAGGAGATGGGTCAGAGTAAGATTGGAAGAGCTATTACGGATCCTTGACTGACACTGATGAATGCCGAATGCAATTATGTTTCAATGTGCATGATTTATCATCACTCACATTGCAAACAACTTATTTGCCAGTCATTCATAAGTTCACAAATGGCATTGGTTTCTTGGTGTCATCGCCTCGGAGAACTTGCTCGCTCCGGAGCCACTATGAGGAAATTTAAAGTGACTTTTTTGCATTGAATGGGCTCATTGTGTCTAAAAAAAAGTTAGCCTTAACATAATGGCCTTCAATTGTGCATTGAAAGCATCTTAATGGCCGAACGAGGCTTGAAGTATTTACTCTGGTGATAATAAGTACCTTTTAACCCTGTTTTATCTAATTTGTCTTTTTGGAATGAACCGACCCTGGCCTTGGAACAGTTTGTCTTGTGCCATTCTCCATATTTCATAAGCATCTAAGCCTATCGATAACTCTTTACAATTAATTTCATTCCGGAAGTTCCTGAACTCATTGTAATTCCATTTATAAAAATTGTAACCAATGTTGTATTGCTTTCTACACTTTCAACATATAGGAAAAGCATATAATGTTATGGTCACTACTGCTGAAGGTCTCCTATGTTCACATTCTGTACACAAGTTTCCTCATTTGTAAGCACCAGATCTAACATTTCATTGCCCCTTGTAGGTTCATATGTCATTTGACAGAATAAATTATCAAAGGAAGCCACAGAGCTTCTTCCTAACTTTCTCAGACATCTAGTTTTGTCTCTTACCATGTACTCATGCATGCTGTTGCCGGTCAATTCAAATTCTTTGTATTTTACTCCAAAATTTGTATAATTAACCCATTCCTCAGTTATGCAAACCAAATCTAGCTTTCTTGGTGTATTGTATATTGCCCTATACTTCACTTCTGCATCTATTTTGGAACTCAACCCTGCATTTCTGCATCACTATGAACCTGAATCTAAATTGCACACCTTAACCTCGGTGTGCCTTCAGGCACACCCAATTTTTCACTTTGTTAATTTTGGAAGTGTATTAACCAGTACATGTGTGTTTGTGTATGCTTGATGCACCTGATAAGTTTTCTCTTGACCATTTATGAACACTTGCAACAGATTCTTGGTGTATGAAACATGGTGGTTGTCCTTTGAGATTTAAAAAGGAATTACCATCTATGATTTATAGACTACTCCAAATGGTTGGTTATTGCTGGTTGACATATTACTGATGTGTCACGACACACCTTTTGGTGTTGACACACATCGGTGCTGTGGAAGTCTGTCAGTGAATACCAAGGGACATTAAAACATGTTTATTGTGAGCAAAGGCCTTGCTATTATATCAATTGTGATGTGGCAGGTTAGCCATATACCCATTGCACTTTATTTTCTCCCATTCCTCTCTTTGGTGCCCCCCCAAAAAACTACTTTGTATTGTTAATGTGTGAATCTATGAGCAACTCTGAATGTCCTGAATGCCACCCAAATGCATCAAAATTTAAAGCTGCAGAGATGAAAGTTAGTTCAGAAAGACTACTATCTTTTGTAAAGTGGCTCAAATGATGATGTAGACATGACATGCTTCTTTACATCCTGTGCTCCTACATTTTTCGTTTTTTTTTTCGTTTCTTTAGCTGGCTCTATCTGGTTGGTCCAGTCACGATGCTATGCGTGGTGCAGCACTCAGATGAGCAATGTGTTCTAGCTTATTGCGCGGACATGTCCGATAAATCCTTGCTGGAAACTCACCAATCATCATATAATCTTACGATTTAAATTTTTAGGTATTGCGGTCGGTCTACGCTTTCTTTTGCCACTCTGGTGTCAGATCCTGTGCATTAAGCAGGGCAGCCCTATCGTCCATGCACGGGACACTTGTCACGGTATAAATGACAAGTGGTGCACAAACGATTATCAAGTGTTTAAAGTTCAACCACCTGGTATCAGGTGAGAAGCCAGGTCAGGAAGCTATCGTAACGCTATCTATTGAGTGCAATGCATGGTGCTGGTGGTCCATCAGTTCTGTACATTGCACTCACTATATGGCGTTAGGATAGTTGTTGGTCCAATTGCCCAGTAAAGGCCTCCATCGCATTGTTACTTCGGTTTCTGTGGAGCCTGGCGTTCCGCTAACCCAATAGATGGCGCCACAAGCATATTCACAGGAATAATATATTATTGTATTCCGAAGCAAAACAGCCAGAACTTCAATCTGCTTGTGCCTCCCCTAAATATTGTTAACTTTTGATGAAATTTTGTTTGGAGTGTTTTCTCCCAGAATGACACCAGAAAAAGTCAGGGGAGCAAAACAAAATCAAAAGTTTATTTCTGTGGACCATGCATGCATGCATATATATATATATATATATTTGTATATATATATATGCATTTAGTCATTCCCTAGACATACTAGTCATTATTCAGTATTTGTATTGTTTTTGTATTTGCCATCGTGGGGCAGTTGTACATTGTAGTGGCTATTACTGCCCGAGTCAGACACGGAGAAATGATGGCAGAATAAAGGCACACATTTTAGCTCAAGATGGAAATACACATTCCACCTAGCACCAGCCTGCACACATCGATTCACTATCAGCAGTCATGAGGCCGTTGAGTTGCCTATCATGTGACGCCTCACTTGCCGGTTAGAGTTCGATGTCGTCAGGCTCGTGATATCCCGGGGCAACTGATTGTAAAGACGCGGAGCATTGTGGCAAACACGCCGCTTACCAGCCGCGGTGCGGATCCGGGAGGTTTGGCACAGGCCATCTCTCCTTGTGTGGCGTTCACTTACATCTCGATTCTTACGGAATGCTGTGGCTAGGGATATAAGTTCACCCCTCTTCAGCACATTGTGTACTGAAGCCAAAGTGTAGAAATTGGCAATGAGTGGTGCTGTCATCCAGCCCAACCTTTCCCGAAGGTCGGAGACGCAGTCATGTTTTCGTCGGGCAAAATTACTACTGCTCCAAAGGTTTTAAGAAAATATGCCGATGTTCGGTTTTGTGCCATTGCCGTATACCGACATACAGTATAGAAATCTGAGGACACCAGTGCGGGTGTTCCATGACAGGGTGTGTGACGCAGACGTTTTTCACCTCGTCACAGGCTCCATCAGTGGCTTCTTGGAAGGTTACTGGAGTGTTTGGGAGGTCGCACATATTTGGGTGGTTTCCGAAAGCGATCAGTTGGGTTTTGTTCGCGTTGACCTTGAGTATTCACGCGGAAGCATTCGCTGAGCGAGACAAAGCGAAGCAAAGGAAGTCTCCCTGCGCGATGTAGATGATTGAAGCCCACCCTGTTCGCCTGTTGCGAGGGTCTGGGTGCCGTCCGCATGTTTGGTTGCCTCGTCCCCGGAGCTGGACAGCGTGAGTTAGTTCACAAAAAATGCAAAGAGTTGTGGTCCAAGTGCTGACCACTGGAACACCGCACGCGTTTGGCCAGTATTGGGGACGCCTCAGTCTGACCGGTGGGACACGTCGAATCACGTACTTGAATCCATAAGACACATTAGTGTGAACTCCCCGCTGTCGGTGGCGGAAGGGCTGTGGCGGTCGGAGGCTGTCACCATCGCGGTTTCTGTGGAGTGGTGTGGGCGGAAGCCGTACTGGGTGTGCGAGAGTAGATGGTTGTTGGAGGGATAATGGTATAGCTGTTGTACTACACGCTCTGGTGATGACCGGAATAATTTATACGGGCCTAAAGCTGTATGGGCCTGATTGTCCCGGGATTTATGGATAGGATGGATCGTGGAGAGTTTCCAGTGGTCTGGGACGTCTAATTGGGTGAAACGCTTTGATGATGTGCATAATGACGTCACCAGCAGCTGGGAAAGCAGCCTGGAGTGTCCGAATGCGCAGGTCATCAGAGCCGCGTGCGCCGATACTCCACATGGCGCGAGCGTGTGCCGCCAGTTTTGGCCAGACTGACCCAAAGTAGTCATTGAGACAGCCCGTCGATGTGTCTGGCCGCACCCGCTGACCCGCACCCTTGCTGCTCACCACTTCACGTGTTTTCCACCGAGTGGTTTATCGTTTCTTGTGTGGCTTACGGGACACTATGTACGATCACGGCTAATGGCGCCACCCACACTGTTTCACCGGCGGGCCGCGGACTTAAGAAGTGTCTCGAGTGGCGCGAGCGTGGAATCAGGGACCTTGCTGCGCAGAGTTCAACACCCGAACTACCCGGCTTACCCCGCCCCTCCGCCTAACGGTATTCGGGTCCTGTTGGCTGATTTTGCTCTGGATGTCTTCTCGCGTGTCACACCGGATGGCTGGGCGGAGCGCGCGATTTAGATCTCTGTACTGACTTGGCTATGCGATCAACATGGTCGATGCGCCCTAATGCCCAAATAACTAACTGTACTGACTTGGACCTCGTCCAAACTGCCCCTGGTTTACTCAGTGGATAGAACGCTGGCCTGTAGAGGTCTCCCCGTCCTGGCACAACGGGATCGAGTCGCTTCGCGTGCTCGTTATTAACGCTTGGGTCGCCAGTTGGCGACTGGCCAGGCATGGGCGGGACTGCAGCCACCAGGCGACCGTGCCTGCTATGTGGGTACGTTGAACTCTCGGTGAAATTTGTGTTCTATAACTGATATTTCTCAATCTGGGTGTGGGTTCAAGGTCATTACAAACTTGTGATTAGTAATAACTGATCCTGCAAAGCCTTTCCAACAACTCGAACTGTTTTAGAACTGCTAAATCGCTCCCCGACGTCGATCCATCAACCCCATGGTGCGTGGTGATGCAAGGGGAGCCTTGGGACTGCAAATAGTGATTGTTTTAGCGGGTACCTGTTAGTCAGGAATTGGCGTAGAACGTATGACAAAACCGCTCCACTTATTAGCAATCGATGCGGCTCCGTGAACACTCCGTCTACATGTTGCAAGTGGAGGTGACATTGACGCACGTCGATGTTTTTAAAACGACGAACACCAGTTACAGTTTGACCACAACGATCGTTTTGGCATGCCAAGGACATGGCCGATGTGGTGAGGACTGTGATGGCAAGCACTGGTTGGACACTGTTCGATGACGTCATGACTGTTTACATTGCACACGTCGACCAAAGACCCAGAGGTGAAAGCGGGCTGGGCGTGTGCACAATTCGATAGGATGAATGTCCGATTGAAACTCACAGACGGATTAGAGGATGGGCATTAGTATCCCCACATCCCCAAAGCATGGGGTGAAAAAGTAAGCAGTAGAGACCAGAGCTGTCAAATCATCAGAAAAATCTCACGCAGACCAGGAAGCCAACTAAGACAGCAAGCTGAGCGTATGACACCCTCAATGAATCACCTGTTTATGTTTTGGTTCACTCCCAATTTAGTATGAAAATCAGCTAAGTCAGCAAACAGCAAAATATGCAAGATATATTAAGCTTAGATGACTGGAATATTTGAGCCTGCATGCAATTGTGCCGACAACAACTGTCACCATCTTCGGCACCAGAGACGCGAGTAGACGCAATGGATGCCATGGAAAGAGGAAAACACTGCTATGTATGCTTTGACTATGCATGACCTTTGCCCTGTTCTGGAGATGCTTCCAAAATATGGTAGGGCGTTCTTTAATTTTTAAGTTTCTTCCAGTACAATTTCATGAGTTTGATCCACTAACAACCTTTCTGATTCAGCATTTTTTTATGCTAGTCTTGCATGAATTACATGCTAAAATGGAATCTGAAGGGCTTGTTATATGCATGATGCATAGAAAATGACCCTTAGGTAGGAAAACTGACAACATATACAGTTTTTGAAGCTGTATGCCTAAATGGTTGTTGGTGCATAATTTGTTTACATTTGTGCCATTCTGAACATCCTCAATTTCGTATAGTTTCAAAATTGCAAAACTACTTTTGAACAGAGAGGAAGCTGTGTGATTGAAGATTGGGTGAATATGGTGGCTTGCTGCTGATGGGAGGGGTTGGAGATGCTTATATGATTGGAAACCAAGGTGTCTGGCATGGGAAGTGGATACTTCATGGCAAATATTATGCTCTCTATGCCATTTGCAGCAATGCTATTGAATGGTATGGAACATGCAATGTTTTATAAGTGCAATGATTGGCGTGTTGAATCTATGCCCTCATATTATGCAGGCTGCAAGATGTCTCTGTACACAAAGAAGAAGGATGTGGATCGTTCTGTCAAAGAGCTGTTCTCCAAATTGAGGACGGACAATGAGGTGAGGTAATTGTGTTGTGCAGACTGTCCTTTTCAGCTTGGTTCATCATGAAGTGTATATCAGACGCCATAATTTATTGAAACATCCAGCATCTGTTGTTGATATGCCTTTGCCAACGTTATTCACCTTGTTCAATCGAGGAATTGCTGTTTATCTCGCCAAGAGGGCCAGTCATACAAACCTGCTGAGGCCCAGTTCATCATATCTCAAATACATATCTGTATTTCGTGTATTTTGCTTATTGTTGTCATTCTAGGCGTTGTTCTCATCACATCGCACTACTTCAGTGGATTAAACTCGAACCCTTGCATGCCTTGCTTGCTGTAGCTCGCAATGATTTTTTTTAAGAACAGCATCGTGCAATGTGTCATGCGAGCTTTTTCAACCTAGCCCAATAACCAGCGAGAAAACTGATGACCCAACACCAGCGTGACCGCCCGCCTCTTCCCCCAGCGCAAGCTCAAGGGCTTCAACGTGGCGCGCATGTACCACCACGTGGGCGAGCACCGGACGGCCCGCCAGTACCTGAGCTGGTACCTGCAGGTGCGGCCGGACGCGGCGCCGGCGCACAAGCTGCGCGGCCAGATCCTGGCCGCCGACGGCGAGCCGGCGCAGGCGCTGGCCGCCTTCCAGCGGTCGCTCGAGCTCGACCCGCACCAGAAGGACCTGGTGATGACCGGGTGCAAGCTGCTGCTGACGCTGCCCGCCGACTCGGTCGACACCGACCTGTGGCTGGACAAGACCGTGCGCTACTTCCCCAACGACCCGATCGTGTTCCGGCTGAAGCAGCACCGGCTGGGCACGGCGCTGGCCGGCCGGGCCGCCGCCGACCTGGAGGAGCTGATGGCAGCCGGCATCGCCGCCGAGCCGACCGACGCGGAGCGGCACGTGGGCCTGGTGACGCTGCTGTGCGACTCTGGCCGCACCGCGGACGCCGTCACCTACGTCACCGAGGTGGAGCAGCGCCAGCCGTTCACACGCTCGTCGCTCTGGTACCAGTGCGTCGCGGACACCTGCCAGGTACGACCTCCGGGCGTGGGGACGAGTGTAGTCTAGTGGTGAGTTGTCCGTCTCACAGTCGAAAGATTGTGGGTTCGAGTCTCACCCGTCGCTTTTCCTCGCCCGCGGCCAGTCGGCGCGGAGGATTGGCGAAACTACAAGACTGAAGGGTCGACGTGTCGTAAAGCCGATAACCGTCGCCAATGACCACCACACGTCAGGCACGGCCACTGGTGCATCTGGCATACATAACCAATAGCAGTTGGTGCGCCCCTAAGCCCAGATAATCGATCAATGGTGCATCTGGCATAGAAAGGAGTGATGAAGTGAACATGTGGAGCTTGCGGGTAATGGCACATTTGCCATACGTTGGGAAGACCCTGTCTTGGTGAATGGCTACCTTCATCATATGACGTCAGACGGAACGAGCTGACACTTCATGGCACCGTCAGCGAAGGCGTATTTTTGGCGTACCTCTCTCCCTTAGGGAATTATTAGGGGACGAGTCATCAATTATTTAATCGGGACGGCTCTTCCGCTTCCCGTCAGAAATCAAATGTGCTGTGATATACCACTAGTTAACTCGCTTTTATACTTGACAAAATGGTAATCGTAGCACGGTATGGTATTACACCTGTACTTAACCTCGTGACATGCTATTCTGACTGACTTTTGTTTACATTTCACTGCTTGATTGATGATGGTATGGGCGCTGCATGACTGACGCAGTCGATGTGCCACTAAACTCCAACAACCAGTCAATAAACCATGCTGAGCAATGTAGCACTTGACAGGTATCCATAATTATACCATATGTTGCAAATGCAACAATCAACCTTCCAGTTACAAAAATTTGGCCACCACACATGCTGCTGCCTGACCGCCACCTGACTGCCACCTGACCGCCACCTGACCACCACCTGATCACCACCTGATCACCGCCTGACCACCGCCTGACCTCCACCTGACCACCACCTGACCACCGCCTGACCTCCACCTGACCACTGCCTGACCACCGCCTGACCACCGCCTGACCGCCCCACTGACCACCGCCTGACCACAGCTTGAATGTCTGACTGTCCGCTGACGACCGCCTGGCTGCGACACTGACCATTGCCTGATATCCACGCTGACCACCGCCTGACTGTCCCGATGACCACTGTGTGCCGCGCCTCTGTGCAGAAGTACCTGAGCGGCTCGGTGGCGCCGACGTTGGCCCAGTACACCTGTCACCTGGCAGCATTGGACCGACTGGTGACGCTCGGTCTGGAGGCCAGGACGCCACACGCACAGGTCGTCACCAATCTGTACAGGTGGGTCGGTGGCGTGACGACGCCCCGATACAGTGCTACAGATAAAGCACTAATATATAGGTAATCTGATCGCCAAAGCCTGGTCTGTCATCCATATTGCATCATTAGTGATGTCCAAAATACCGTTGATGCCTATTTTGGAGCATTTAAACACAATCGAAGCGTTCCAAAACAATGTCAAACCAACCCACGCAAGTCAAGCAAAATGTAACGTATATGACCTTATTTGACCCTGAGGATATTGACGTAAGGTCATGAAGTTTGCGCACGGGGGAGATCACTACCGCCCCATCCACCCTGAAAATTTCGTTACTCTACCTTAATAGGAGCCTAGATCTTAGAGGGGCGGAATCCGCCCCCTTCGGCGCGCGTAATTTTCAGAGGCCCTCCTGGGCGCGTGTTAAGCGACACACGTTGTGAGCACCATGGTGTCGGCGCCAGGCTGGACCAGCTGCTGTACCGGGTGACCCAGAACGTGTCGGAGGGCTCGGAACAGGAGTACCTCGAGTGGCGCGCCTTCGTTGCCCACGTGACCGGCCAACTCTACTACCACATGGCCAGCGTCATACTCTACGGCATTCCTCAGGTGAGATACGACATGTATGGGCGTGACTCGTGTACCTCTGGTGTGGCATGATATGTGTGGGTGCGACTCGTGGTGTACCTCTGGTGTGACGTGACATGTATGGGTGTGCCTCTGGTGAGAGGTGACATGTATGGGTGCGACTCGTGGTGTGCCTCTGGTGAGAGGTGACATGTATGGGTGCGACTCTGGTGTCTTGTTGAGAGGTGACTGTATGGGTGTGACTCGTGGTGTGCCTCTGGTGAGAGGTGACATGTGATGTTGAGGTGACATGTATGGGTGTGACTCTGGTGTGCCTCTGGTGAGAGGTGACATGTTGGGTGTGACTCGTGGTGTGCCTCTGTGAGAGGTGACATGTATGGGTGTGACTCGTGGTGTGCCTTTGTTGAGAGGTGACATGTTGGGTGTGACTCGTGGTGTGCCTCTGGTGAGAGGTGACATGTATGGGTGCGACTCGTGGTGTGCCTCTGGTGAGAGGTGACATGTATGGGTGCGACTCCTGGTGTGCCTCTGGTGAGAGGTGACATGTGTGGGTGTGACTCGTGGTGTGCCTCTGGTGAGAGGTGACATGTATGGGTGCGACTCGTGGCTTTCCTCGGGTGAGACGTGGTGTGTTTCGGAAGCAAGCGGTGGCTTTCGTCGGACGATACGCGGTATGTATGGACTGCAGTTCGTGGCGTAGGTGGGATATGCTTCGTCTTCGTCTGGGGTGCGACTCGCGGCGTGCTTTAGGCGGGATGTGATACGTCTGGGGTGTGACTCGCGGGGTTTCTCGGATAAGAAGTGACTTTTCTGTCGAGATAGTTGCTTGGTTGTTGGTTCTACGACACATCGACCGTTCAGTCATATAGCGTCGCCAATCTCACGACGATTGGCCGTGGGCGAATAGTAGCGACAATTGAGATTCGAACTCACAATCTTTCGATTGTGAGACGGACAACTTACCCTAGACTGCTCTTCCCCTTTCTGTCGGGATACGTGGTGTTCATTGTGATATTCACCGTGGCCTTGCCGGTCACTTGTGTCGAAGGGTGTCGGCTCACCTGTCTGCTCGATCTTGATGTGTGGTGTGACGGGTGAAGGGCAGCGCCGCCGGTTGCAGAGATCCGGCCCCGTTTGTATGTCGCGGCGGCGGTGACGATGGAAGTACGCTAAGTCGTCTCAAGTGGTGACTTGTGGGCTGGCGAGTGCTGGAAGTCTGCCGAGCTGCACTCGTGACGTATATTTTGCTGTGAATGACATGTATCCAGGCGAGAGATGACATCTGTGCCTGATGGCATCCCTGTTGCCATGGACGACTGGCGCCCCCGGGGGTGATGAGCGCTGCCAAACTCTGGTGTGTCGTGCAGAGTGGCGGCGGCGGCCGAGGCAGCGGCGAGTCGCGGGAGGCGACCGACATGGCGCTGGCGCTGCTGCTGACGGCGCAGTCGTTCCCGCCGCTGGAGCCCGTGTCGAAGCTGTACCAGCTGTCCAGTCGGCAGGTGAGCTCACTGCCCCCTCCCATGTCTCCACACTGGATTGGTGTACTCCTGGCTTCCCTTCACACAAATATGCGCGCGCGCACACACGCGCATACGCACACACACGCACACACACACACACACACACACACACACACACACACACACACACACACACACACACACACACACACATACACAGATACATACATACGTATATACACACATACACACACATACACATACATGCATATGTACATACATACAAGTCACATACATACATACATACATACATACACGCACACATGTGTTCCCCACACACCACACAACACGCACACACAAAATGTGTGTGTATATATATATATATATATATATATATATATATATATATATTATAATCCCACCACACACACAAATATGTGTGTGTGTATATATATATGCATACACATGCACATACACCAATTATAACATACTGTTTTTTCCGTTCGGTGTGAGATGTCGAAACGAGTACAGTGGTATGTCCAAATTTTTCATGGAAGCAATGGTACTTAAACTACCTTTTGCATGTTTGGAGCTCAATTGTCATCCAATTGCGTACTAATATATGCACTTTTAATTTCATCTTCAGATGCCTAATTTGGAGATAACCACATTAACAATAGTGACAAAATGTCTATGATATACGATGGAAGTGCATGACAGATGATATCATAGGCAATCTTCCTATTTGAAAGTTTGCTACGAGCTGTTCGCGGATAGTCCGTAATGGTGAGCATAAGCATGCTGCTTATAAACGAAGTGCTGCTAGAAATCAAACATGCTTTTGCAAACGCTCGTCAAAAACTACGATGTCAATAATTCTTCGGAATGGATATGCTCATTGTTCGGAAAGTGGTATATTTCACCTTGCCTATTTCACGAATAGTTTTTCACCGGCACATGCACACGCACACACATACGTACATGCATATGCATGTGTGTGTGTGCTCACGCTTTCTGGCCGCGTTTATTTCGTACTTGATCATGTGATTTCGCTTCTGAACGTCCCTCAACGTTATTGAAGCCGATACATGTCCTGGCCCGTGTTAGAGATTGGTCTCTGTGTGGCAGTTTGTGTTCACTACCATCATGAGACTGTGGACACGTATCAGCGGAATTGCAAGATTCAGGCCAGTGTTATGACTTCACCGATCATTTCGACCTGATTTTCTCCATGCCATGGACACGCGATATATGAAAGCAGACTCCGGCCGACATACGGGTGAGTGAGCTTGAGTTCAGTGAGCCGTGCTATTTTCCAATGAAAACCGGTTGCATAGACTTCAAAACTGAAACCCTCTTGTCCGTTTACCAGCCGGGATAGAGCCTAGTTTCCTGGATCGGATGAAGATCACGGTGAGGATATCCTCTGGCGGTAGTTCAGAGTTGTTTCACATGTTGACCGCCGCTGACGCCGGCGCGGCCGTTCGCAGGAGGTGCTGGACTCGTGGCGCCGCCTGGCCGCCGCCCGGATGCTCGAGGTGGGCTGGTGTATCCTGGCTGCCGAGCGCCACCACACCGTCAACCACGTGCTGGTGGTGCAGCAGCAGCTGTGCAACCAACAAGGACGCGGCCGCATATACACGGTAACTCCGGCGGGCAAACGGCCGCACGTGCAGGCGGAGCTCCGGCGGGGAAACGGCCGCACGTGCGGGCGGAGCTAAGGCAGGGAAACGGCCGCATGTGCAGCAGTGATAAATTATTCGCGAAATAGGGTGGAATTTACCACTTTCTGAACACTCAATCGACATCCTTCTTCAAGAAGTATGCGCATCCTGCTCCTGGATATGAACTATTGATGTCTCCTTTCTAACAGTATCTCGTTTATGAAATATAGCTCTTCCTAAATTATAAACCTCAAAATAAATGATGAAGCTCCAGTCATAATTACCTACATCATCAACTCGAATTTTAGTCTGAAAGACCAAAAACATTTTAAATTACACTACTTACGTGTCAAATTTCGACATCCTGCTATGCTCGTTTCGACATCTCACACCCAACGACAAACCAATATTTTAACCCTGATGTGCGGAAACGTCCGCACGTGCAGGCGGAGCTCCGCCGGGGAAACGGCCGCATGTGCAGGCGGACCTTAGGCAGGGAAACGGCCGCACGTGCAGGCGGAGCTTCGGCAGGGAAACGTCCGCACGTGCAGGCGGACCTTAGGCAGGGAAACGGCCGCATGTGCAGGCGGACCTTAGGCAGGGAAACAGCCGCATGTGCAGGCGGAACTCGCGGGGAAACGGCCGCACGTGCACACGGAACTCCGCCGGGAAACGGCCGCAGTGCAGCGGAACTCCGCCAGGAAACAGCCGCATGTGCAGGCGGACCTTAGGCAGGGAAACAGCCGCATGTGCAGGCGGACCTTAGGCAGGGAAACAGCCGCATGTGCAGGCGGACCTTAGGCAGGGAAACAGCCGCATGTGCAGGCGGACCTTAGGCAGGGAAACGGCCGCATGTGCAGGCGGAGCTTAGGCAGGGAAACGGCCGCATGTGCAGGCGGACCTTAGGCAGGGAAACGGCCGCATGTGCAGGCGGACCTTAGGCAGGGAAACGGCCGCATGTGCAGGCGGACCTTAGGCAGGGAAACGGCCGCATGTGCAGGCGGAGCTCCGACAGGTACTCGGCCATGTACACACAAAACTCCGGCAGGGTAACAGCCGGGTACGCACGGTAGCTCCGGAAGAGGCGCAGTCGCATATGCAACTGCGGCCCGCCGCTGACGAAGTTCGCGTGTGGATTAAGAAATACGTCATGTGTCGGATGGCGAGAATGTATTTAGGTTGCCGACTCTATGTTTAGAGTTTAATAAGGTGTCTCGATTTCTTTCTGGACGCGTATGTTCTCTTGGGCCATTAGCATCGATGGGCAGATACGGGACCCTGACAAGTAAATGAAACGACGCTCCTGTTGTTACGAGTGCACAGAGGCATTGATGAGTGCGGTTCGCATCTTAACGACTCGTCACATGACCTGAGCTCACGGTTGCGATGATGTATGTGTAAGGTAAATCATGGGTGTGAGATCATTAATCGTTTCTGTCACTTCCATGCTGTTAGTTTTAAGTAGCTTTAAGCATTTCAACAGCTTTAAGTATTTCAACATTTTGTGCTGCTGTCCATCGCCGGTCACGGCTGCCACTGTTCCCACGCCGTTGACATGACATGACCTGACACTGTTCGTGTGTGGCGGGCAGCGCGCGTTCGGCGCCGGCTCGGTGACCGCGCTGGGCCGCAAGTCGACGTCGGCGTTCCTCACGCTGGCCGCCTTCCTGGAGACGAACCCGGCGACGCCGCGGCCCGACCAGCTGGCCGAGCTGGCCGAGCTGGCCGCCGCCGTGCACGCCGGCTCGCTGCACCGCGCCGTCTGGCTGCGCATGCGCACTGGCGCGGCGCCGGAGCTGGCGCCCCAGCTGCAGTTGAGCGCCGCCAACACGGCCACGGGCGCGCCGGAGAGCCTCTGCCGGCTCGACGTGCTCGCCTTCCTCGAGGCCACCGGTGGGTTTTGTTGGCGGTGTGGTCGGCTGTGCGCTGGCCGAGCTGCCAGGCGAGGACGAAAGTCACCAACTCCGACGGCCAGTGACGTGAAAAACGTGATGCGTTAGCTGTGGCTGTTGGTTCTCTTTGGAATCTCACCCGCATCGCGGGTGGTGGGTGATCCGGCTTCGTCGAAGCCAGCCACGGTTATCTTCCCCCAGGAAGCTGAAAAACCATAAGCGTTACAGAACAGAGAAATAACAATTAATAAGCCTGCAGAAGACTTGAACGGATCAGTCATTTGTTGGCTGGTTTGCCGGGACCAGTCAAAGTTCAGCACTATGCCTGCGTGGAATGGCCGTCTCCAACGCCGACCTGCTGAGAATGTCGGAGGTTTTATGCTAACGTCGCTTTAGCTTCGGATTTAAGTAATTATCCGGTTTGCATGTCTTATGCAAGTTGAAACTGACTTTCACCGGAGAGGCCGGGTGATGCCAATGATCTTGGGCGGGGTCACGTGATCTCATGAGATTGAATTCCTTTTGTTTTGTTTGTTTTTTTGTTTTTTTGTTTTTTTTTTCAATTTGATCCGAGTCGTTGCTGGGTGGCTTTAGGAACCAGGGTTCTATTGCTAAGCAGAGCTTGTTGCGTGAACCCTGGTCCCACTACCCGATCTACGAATTCCTGTTCAACGGCAAAATTTTGATCGAAAGTTTAACGTGCCGTCAATGCACCGACACGGCCACCCGGTAGCCCGTCCCCGGCCTTATCGGGCCAGCTGCCAACTGACACTCCCGGCCGGGGGCTAAACGCGAGCGCGCGAAGCGACTCGAACCCTGCGTTGCCAAGACAGGGGAGACCAGTGCAGGCCACCGCTCTAACCAACTGAGCTACGGGGGCGGCAAACCAACTGAGCTACCGGGGGTTTGTGTTATGTCAAAGAAATGTCGTACGCTAGTTTGAGTTCAATCGCCATCTTTATGTACTGGTTACGTTACAGGCAGGAACACCTTAAAATAGATGCTAATGCGGCTGCCGGCGGTTTTTTCTGGGTGGCCACAGATCACTTGCGGTGCGGTGAATCCGTACCGTGGCCCGTTGTACTGTCGGCACATGGGTGTGTGTATGTGACTGTTGGACGTTGCTGTGTGTTTCAGTGTTCACCACGGTGCAGATCCGCGCCGCCGCCGGCGTCCGTGACCCGGAGGAGATGTTCCCGCCGGCGGTGGCGAGCCAGCTCTGCACCCAGGAGCAGTCCGAGTGGTCAGTGCACCCGCGCCAGCTGTCGCCACACACGCGCTCCAACTCGGCGAACGACACCCGTACCCCCGAGCTCTGATCGGAGCATGCACACCTGGGCTGTGTGTGCACTGGCGGGAGCATCAGCACCCGGACTCCAGTCAGAACGTCACACTTGTGTTGCACTCGCCCCGGTCATGTGGCCGCTGGTCAGAGCGGTCACACTTGTGTTGCACTCGCCCCGGTCATGTGGCCGCTGGTCAGAGCGGTCACACTTGAGCTGTGTCTCCGCTGGGCGGATCATCCACATCCGGGATCTGATCAGAACGTGCGTGCTTGAGCCATGCAGCCACCTGTCGGAACATCCACACCCGAGTCGTTATTTTAGCCATCAGCCACAGCACGTACGTCCGGATTCATCGATCTAGGATGTCTGGTTTACGTGGATGCACACACCTGTCGCCAGACCCCAGAATGCTTCGTTGACGCTAGATGTGGCATGCATCGAAGTTACCGTCCCGCACCTGGTCGAGAGGTTACAACCGCACATGAGCTTGTAGACGGTAGTTAAGGGTGTAAAGAACATCGCATTTGATCGACAGCTGGGGATTTCCTTCCATTCTCTGTGTACTCTCTGACCTCCAGCTACGTTGGCAGGTGGAGTGCAGTACACGGCCCGCATGGGGAGTCCGGTGTGTGGGATAACCCGACCCTCGACTGTGTTGGCAGGTGGAGCGCAGTACACAGCTTGCGTGGAATCCGGTGTGCAGGGTATCCCGGCTTCTGGCTATGTTGCCAAGTGGAGCGCAGTACACAGTCTGCGTGAAATATAGTGTGCAGAGTGCCCTGACCTCCGACCATGCCGGCAGGTAGAGCGCAGTGCAGTCTGTGTGTACGGTCTGGTGTCCAGAGTAGCCCTGACCTCCGACCATGCCGCCAGGTAGAGCGCAGTGCAGTCTGTGTGTACGGTCTGGTGTCCGGAGTACCCTGACCTCCGACCATGCCGCCAGGTGGAGTGCAGTCTATGTGTTGGGAGTACCTGACCTCCGACCATGCGCAGGTAGAGCACAGTGCAGTCTGTGTGTACGTTTGGTGTCCGAGTGCAGTCTGTGTCGAGTACCCTGACCTCCGCCATCCCAGGTGAGTCTGTGTCGGTCTGGGTGCCTGACCTCCGACCATGCCGCAGGTAGCCAGAGCGCAGTGCAGTCTGTGTGTACGGTCTGGTGTCCAGAGTACCCTGACCTCCGACCATGCCGCCAGGTAGAGCGCAGTGCAGTCTGTGTACGGCTGGGTCCCTGACCTCCGACCATGCCGCCAGGTAGAGCGCAGTGCAGTCTGTGTGTACGGTCTGGTGTGACCTCCGACCATGCCGCCAGGTAGAGTGTGTACGGTCTGGTGTCCAGAGTACCCTGACCTCCGACCATGCCGCCAGGTAGAGCGCAGTGCAGTCTGTGTGTACGGTCTGGTGTCCGGAGTACCTGACCTCCGGCCATGCCGCCAGGTAGAGCGCAGTGCAGTCTGTGTGTACGGTCTGGTGTCCAGAGTACCCTGACCTCCGACCATGCCGCCAGGTAGAGCGCAGTGCAGTCTGTGTGTACGGTCTGGTGTCCAGAGTACCCTGACCTCCGACCATGCCGCCAGGTGGAGCGCAGTGCAGTCTGTGTGTACGGCTGAGCACCCTGACCTCCGCCATGCCGCCAGGTGGAGCGCAGTGCAGTCTGTGTGTACGGTCTGGTGTCCGGAGTGCCCTGACCTCCGACCATGCCGCCAGGTAGAGCGCAGTGCAGTCTGTGTGTACGGTCTGGTGTCCAGAGTACCCTGACCTCCGGCCATGCCGCCAGGTGGAGCGCAGTGCAGTCTGTGTGTACGGTCTGGTGTGCAGAGTACCCTGACCTCCGACCATGCCGCCAGGTGGAGCGCAGTGCAGTCTGTGTGTACGGTCTGGTGTCCGGAGTACCCTGACCTCCGACCATGCCGCCAGGTAGAGCGCAGTGCAGTCTGTGTGTACGGTCTGGTGTCCGGAGTGCCCTGACCTCCGACTATGCCGGCAGGTAGAGCACAGTGCAGTCTGTGTGTACGGTCTGGTGTCCGGAGTACCCTGACCTCCGCCCATGCCGCCAGGTAGAGCGCAGTGCAGTCTGTGTGTACGGTCTGGTGTCCGGAGTACCCTGACCTCCGACCATGCCGCCAGGTGGAGCGCAGTGCAGTCTGTGTGTACGGTCTGGTGTCCGGAGTACCCTGACCTCCGACCATGCCGCCAGGTGGAGCGCAGTGCACAGTCTGTATGCCGAGTCGGTGTCGCCCCGTGACCTGGGAAGTGTGCGGCGCACCTTGCAGTGCGGCATCGAGGTGGTGCGCTGTCTGTCCGGCCACGGCAGCTGCGCCCGTCTCGTGCTGCGACTGGCTGACTGGGCTCTGGAGCAGGTAAGCGGCCACCCGCCGACCTCCCGCGGGATCTCAGCCGCAGAGCAGATGTGGGACAGGATGACTGGGCTCTGGAGCAGGTAAGCGGCCACCCGCCGACCTCCCGCGGGATCTCAGCCGCAGAGCAGGCGTGGGACTGGATGACTGGGCTCTGGAGCAGGTAAGCGGCCACCCGCCGACCTCCCGCGGGATCTCAGCCGCAGAGCAGATGTGGGACGGGATGACTGGGCTCTGGAGCAGGTAAGCAGCCTCACGCCGACCTCCCGCGGGATCTCGGCCGCAGAGCAGATGTGGGACAGGATGGCGAGTTAACTCCACAGATGGCAGTTTTGCCATAAACCTTTTTTTGTACTTTTTTACCACTGTTGAAAACCGACGTGCCGAAAGCTATTTTTGCCGTTTTTTTGCCGGTAATGGTCCTGCAGATACTTTGCTTCATCTTTTTCAGATATAAAAGGCATACTGCTCATATTTGTGTGTTCACGTGCATTCGCCAATGGGGTAAAAGTGTACAAAAGTGTACCTAATGGCTACCTATTACCATCAGTCGCTACGTGGCTACTGCACGCACCCTACTGAAAATGTCACAGGGTGTAAACATGGCACCTGGAGTAAACATGGCATCAATTGTTTGCCCGTTATTATAATTTTACCCTGTTTTATCGGTAAAAACTGGTGGCGACAAAGATTGTATTTTCCGACAAGGACAACAACGTTTGTCACAACAACATGGTTAACTGACATGTTTGGGTTCCCTTTTCATGATGCGTGTTCGTTCGGGGGTAAAAGGGATGTGAACGGAAAAGGGAATCCTATGACACTAGACGCATCAGTTTAAGCATGTACGAACAATATAAATATGGCTTAAAAATGGTTTAGAATGGAAACAGATCAGCAGATGATGGAAGATGGTGAGATCCTGTAACGCAAAATATTTTCAGATCATGAACAGTTCAAGCTCAGAAATAGTAAGCTTACCACACAATAACACCGTACACCGTTCACATTTACAATAACACATTTCATTAAGATTGGTACTGGCCTTTGAGGCGAGTCTTTCAGTTTAACGCTAGGAGTGGGGAGTGGGAGAGGGGCTCAGGCAGGGTGGAAAGACATGTCGGTGTGACGGTGCTGTGACAGAACTGCCCCGGATGACAGTTGTCCGGGATACCAAGTGATGACGTCATTTCAGTATAGCGTTGACTCGTTGGTGGTTCCACTGAAATTAAGACGGAGATAAAGATTCTGGTCGCGATAGCTTTACAGTGGTGCTCAGCTATGTATGCTATTTTAATTGATCATCACGTTTAACGCAACGCAGAACAATACAGTTTCTCTGGAATATGTTGGCTGAGAGGGAATGTATAATTGTTATGCTCGTTTCATTTAGGTATTCCACTGGGTGTTGTATGAGATGCAACTAATGTCGATGCTGCATTATTGCATCATTGTAATAGGCAGTCGCACATGGGCTACTCATCCCCACGTGCGTGTGGGGGATGAGCACCCCAGGGGTAAGGTGCTCGTTTCACAATCAAAAGGTGTGTTCGAGTCTCACCTGTCGCTACTCTTCGCCCGCGACCAATCGGCGTGAGAGAATGGCGACGCTACATGACTCAACGATTGATGTGTCGTAAAACCAATAACCAACCGGAACCTGTGTGTGCCATACTTGTGAAGTCCCTCTTTTGGCTGCCTCCGTCTGACCCCTGCGGCGACTCCTGCATGCTCAGTCTCCGTGTGTCCGGCGTGCTCGCTGCCCCAATGTCGTGTCGCCTCGCCTCGCCTCGCCTCGCCTCGCCTCGCCTCGCCTCGCCTCAGCTCGTCCTGGCCGGCAGGCGACGGCCGTCCTGCCGCACGAGTCGGCGGCGTTCGAGGCGCGAGCCGAGCTCTACCTGCGCGAGGCGGTCGTGCTGCTGGACCGACTGCGCTCCGGCTCGCCGGGCACGCCGCCGAAAAACCGTCTGTTCGACACGCAGCAGTGAGTTGCGCCGCGGCCGCACTGTCCGCCCGAGCTGGCAGTGTGCGCATTGCGACGCGGTGATGAAATTTAATGTGCAATACGCGAACTACTCACATTTGGTGTTAATGGTTTGCCTTTATTTGCGTGCGGGCAGTGGCAGGCCGTGGTTATTTGGACGCGGTTAGGGCGTGGTTGGGGCCACCGGAGACGAGTTGTCCCTAGCCGGCTGAGTCTCGACAGCGGTGCCATCGCCAGCACCGCCCGCCGGCGGCCGTGTCTGAGCGTGACGAGCGCCCGCCGATGGCCTAGTTGTGGCTGGGTTGTTCTGATCGCCTCCGATGTCGTGAGCTGTGACAGCAGCCTGATGGCTTGCGATTGCTGGCGTGGCAGTTGACTGTGCGTCCTGCTTTTTATCGAGATCGTGGTAGCTCAGTCGGCAGGGCGTTCGACTCTTGATCGCAAGATCGTTTGTTCGCACTCCGCAGCCGGTGGGATTACCGAGTCCACCCGCGATCAATTGACGCGAGACGTTGACTGTGTGGCCAAGCTGTCGAATGCGTAGTAGAGGAACCCAAGTTTCGTCTTCCTGTTCTCGTAGCATGACTGTAGTAATCACTGATTCTTGTTGTGCGCCAGTTGGCTGTTTTTGGCTGGCTGACGGCCGGCTGGGTGAATCTGTCACCGGCCTCTGCCGTGGACCTATCTGGCTGGTGCTGGCTGAGCCGGGGTCGGTGCTGAGACCGCCCCTGTGTGTTCTGTCAGGGCGGAGCTGACTCCGGAGGAGGCTCTGCCGCTGCTGGACTCGGCCAGCCGCCGGCTGTCGGTGCTGCTGCAGCGGCGCGGCCTGCTCAAGGAGGCGCTCAGCTGCGTGCAGGGTCACCACTCGGCAGAGGCGTCCTACCAGCAGGGACTGGTGAGTAGCCAGTCGGGGCTGTCCGTGTCAGGTCTCGAGGTCAGCAGGAGCTGGCGAGGGAGACTGGTCGGCCCGGTGGCCCTCCTCACTGGACTCAACGTCGGCCGTATTTCGCACTGTCACTTTCCTGTTTGATTGCTGCTACCTGATATATGCAGCCAAATGTCGACTGCCTGATGCATACCGACAGGTGCCTGTTGCCCAATGTCGCTGCTGTAGCCCACTGTTGACTGTCTGATGCCTACCGACAGGTGCCTGTTGCCCAATGTCGCTGCTGCAGCCGACTGATGCCTACTGACGAGCGTCTGTTTCCAAATGTCGGCTGGCTGGTGCCTATTGTCAGGCTTCTATTGTTCAATGTTCACCGTCTGCAGCCTAATTTTGACTGTCTGATGCCTGCCATCGGATGCCTATCGCGACATGTTGACTGCCTGTTGCCTATTGTCGGGTGTCCATTACCCAATGTCGACTGTCTGCAGTCTAATTTAAACTGTCTGATTCCTACTACTGGGTGTCTATTGCCCATGTCGACCACCTGCAGCTTAATGTTGACTTCCTGTTGCTTGTTGTCGGGTGTCTACTGCCTAATGTCGAATGTCCGATGCCTAGTATCGGGCGTCTATTACACAATGTCAAGTGTCTACTGCATAATGTCGGCTGCATGTTGCCTGTTGTCGTTGGTTGGTTGTGGCTTTACAAGACACCCAACACCTTAGATCATATGGCGTAGCCTGCCCCTCACAGTGATGGAAATGGCGGGTACCGTGGTGAGTCGATCCCATTCCGCTGGAACGCTAGATGCTCGGCCTAACAGCTGAACTGCTGACGCACTGTTGCTTATTGTCAAGTGTCTGCTCGTTGATTGGCGGGGTTTGTGCGCCAGATTCTACGTCAGCAGGCCGAGGAAGCGGACAGATCTGGCGACTCGGACCCGAGCGATATGCTGCGACTTTCCCTGGAGGCTTTCTACCTGACCCTGGACAGGCTGCGTGACCCTGGTACGTCAGGATCTAGTTGCAGTGATGAAGGTCTGCGTTGATATCGTCGTCTTGAGAGTGAAACGTGATATTCCTGGTGGGTGCCATCGTGTTGGGATCTATCAGAGCCGGTCTCCCATCTTGATGTATATGTTAACATAATAGAACGTGACAATAGTTTGTGTTGTTGCCATGCCGGGCAATGAGCAGGTGTCTAATGCGTGGAATTTGCGCCGGACCGCTCCCACGCGTGACAGCTGATGCTGGACGTCCGTGCCAACAGTCTGGACGGCGTCACCGCAGCTGAAGGACGACCTGGCCACTCAGATCCGCGAGGTCGAGACGCTGATGATGGAGGAGGCAGTCTCATCGGCTCAAGGTGAGCTCCCAGGCGAACGTGCCGTCCTGTCCTCGCCACTGCTGTCCGTCCCGGTATGCTACACTACCTGCTCCTTCGAAATGCCATCTACGACCTTAAAGCAAGGAATCAGCGACGCAGGCTGGTTCTCGAAAGCTTGGTGGTGGTTTTTCAAGCGACGATTGGTCGATTGGCTGCTCCAGTTGCCGACCGTGAGAGTAGGAAAGAAGATATTTATGGGGAACTGGCCCTGCTCTCAGTCTTCGTTCATGTCCACAGCGTAGGCATCGTAGGCATGGCTGGGGGACAGTCGTACTCTCGATTTTTGCCGTTGAGAACATCAAGAAAGGTGTCTCTTCACTTGACGGTTCGATGATGCTCTATGATAATTAGATTGTGCACACCAGTTGTTTAGTTCGATAGCAGTACTAAAGCTTGTGGTTTTTTCAACTCATCTTTTCATCCTAGCACTAACATTGTTTATAGCTGCAGACGGAAACTGGTGGCATCTCACATTCGTAGGTTTTTAATGTCCAGAAGGACATTTGTGCTCAAGTTAATGGTAACGGGATTTTAAAATATCGGAAAGGTCGGTTATATTTTTGAATCTTAAAACTTGCTATCAGTGACGGATGTTCTTGGGTTTGCTTTAATCCTTTTGTATCACCTCATGTATCATGTATCTTTGTATCTCCTTTTGTAATAGCTCGAAAAGCTTCCGCTTGAAGCCTATAATTATCAAACATAAACTCAACCATTCTGGTGACGGCGTCATGCGGGCGCTGTGAGCACTGACGCGGCTCCCTCGTGCGGCAGTGAACGGTAACTCGAGCGTGCACACCGAGCTGGAGCAGTCTGTGTCGCGGCGACCTGCCGCCGCCACGTCGACACCGCGCCGTGCCGTGCCGTCGCTGCCGACGGCCGCCGGCCGGCCGGCCGCCACCTCGCCGCTCAGCCTGTCGGCCAGCTTCGGCCACGAGTCGCGCCCGTCGCTGGAGCGCGTCTGCGCCCAGGTGCTGAGTCTGAGCAGCTCGCAGGAGACGATCCTGCGCCTGCTGTCCGACCTGCGCTCCGAGCTGCTGGGCGACATGCGCGGTCTGCTGACGGAGGAGCTGCGCGAAAGCCGCCAGATGGTGCAGGAGCTCAAGGTGGGCTGTCGGGGTGGTGCAGTCTATCAATGGGCCAATGGGCTGGTGAGGTAGTGTTGGAAGGCTGATGAGATAAGCTGACTGAGTAGGACAGAACCGGAAGGTAGGTTGGCTAGGTGGTGCAGCATAACGGTGAAGGCTCACTGGTTGGCTCGGCTAGTGGTAGACTGACGGGATGGTGCAGGAGCTAAGGGTAGACTGATGAGATGGTGGGACTAGGTTGCAAGGTCGAGGTGATACAGACCTCGACGCAGTATGTATGTATGCAAGTATCCTGATTTGGTGACATATCTAGACCTTCATGCCCTGGCTCCTCTGTCTGGTGGAAATTTTAGTATTTATTGATAATGTTTGGTGTCTGGCGACCATATCTGGCGGCGATATCTAGCGAACACAGGTGCGGCACCCACTTGTGATCGTCTGCATATCCGGCGGCCCGGTGATACTGCTCTGGTGTCCGGCGGACACGGCTGGTCTCCTGCTGACCCGACTGTCGGACGCCCCGCAGAAGGAGGTGACCGAGCTGCAGTCTCAGCGACGGTGCCAGTCGGCCGAGTCGTCCGCCTCCGCCGCCGCCGCTGTCCAGCCGCCGGCCATGGTACCGCCAGAGGTGTACGGCTACATGGCCGCCGTCGCCAGTGAGTTCAGGCCAGCAGTGAGCCCGGACGGCCGGCCGTGTCGTCTCCGGCACTTGGCTAGCCAGCTGCCACAGTCGGGACCGGTGTATCGCCAGTCGGTGCTGGAAACCATTAACACTATGGCGCTGGTAGATCCGTTTTGTTGATTCAGTCGTGGTCTGGGCCCGGGCCTCGTTCCGGTGGGGAAGTGTAGACCGTTTGGGTTCTGCGGATTGTGTCAAACGGTTGTCATGTGTGGTGGAAGCGGCAGCTGTGTTTTGTTTTGAAATTCAGGAAGGTGTGCCTGGGTCGATGCCGTGTCCCTCTGCATCTGTTCATCATTATGTGGCTATGCCTTCACCAGTCGTGGCACTTGTTCGTTGTTGACACCTTGTTCGTGGCACCGCTATTATCCGGCCCGTGCTGTCTAGCTGGTGCTATTTTGCACGTCTTCCGCACCAGTAGTGCGCCAAGCCGTATTTATCCCTCCAGTCCTGGCGAGACATTGCTGCGCCAGTGGCACAGCAGCAGGACGGCCGTGCCAGAACGGTGGCGGAAAGCCAAACTCCGGGTTGTGGTTTCGTCGTTTCAGTAGAAGTCGCATGATATCTAGGCATGAGGGGATTCCCAGATAGGTTGGTATGGCGCCAGGGTCCACGCGATATGCAGTGCTTAGTTTAGAACCGTGTTCCGTGTAGTGATTCCAGTAAGCGTTCGGATTTGAACAGATTAGTAATGTGATGTATTTGTTCTGGCTGGTGCCCATGCGGGTCGGCCGGCCCCACATTTTGCGGTGGCCGTTGTTTAAACTTGATTTTTCCGATGCGTGTATGGTATGGTATGGTATGGTAGTGCTCTAAAATGTATACCCGGAAGTATGTAAAATACCAAGAAAATAACGTAGACATGTCAAAGTCGGCTTGAAAATGTTTGTCGAAGGAGGATGTCTACATCGGCTCTCCGTGCGTAATGGAGATTTGTATGCATAATGATGTTGGTGTTGGAAGTAGTTTTTTTATCGAAGGATCGTATTGTAAGGTTGTATCCGAAGGTGTTTCTGGCACAACAGTCGAGCGAACGGTTTTTAACCTCATTCATGTTGAAGAGATGGAGAAACAGACTCCTTAGTGCAATGTACACGATAACGCACGATCACATTCGAAGTATTCGTAGGTAAAGGCTGGTGTCACATGAAGTTCGCAACTAGATGCTCGCGATGTGGATGGTTTGCGTAGCCAAAGACTCAACAATGTAAGGTTCTGAGTATGACTTTCATACACATGATGCCCGTATATGCGTAATGTTCGGTAGCATGAGACTCGTAATGTAAAGTATCCATGTAGGCTCGTAAGCAGAGCCTTTACACAGAGGCAATGACAGAGCCTTGCCTTTTTCTTATTATACTGTGCAAATTTTCAATGACATTTCCTTGCTAGAGGAGGCAACAGGGGGTTGGTGAGTGATTATTTGAACAAAAAATGTGTATGCGGGGAATCGACCGGTTATACTTTAAAATTATATCTCACGGATAACAGCCCCTGCACAAGTAGACGAATGCTCTTCAACAGTAGCCAAATCTCGTGCTATTAATTGACACATGAGTATACCAAAATAAGCACTACCAAAAATGTTATAGCCAGACTAACATTCGACGCCTATTGTATGCATCCGGTGTCTTCGAATGCCATGCTTATGACCCACATGTTCCGAACATTATGTTCACGAACAGGCTTAAGAACCTTTTACTTGCGATGGCTGTGATGGACTTCACGAATGCGAACTTTATGATTACGAACGTGCATGCTAATATCATGCCCATGAGCCTTCTGTTTACGAATCGGATACTTCGAACCTTCGTTGATGAACCATTCTCAAGACGAACCTTATGGCAAACCATTTTGTTAGCGAACGTTTTTCTAGCAAACCTTTTGCAAGCGAACCATTTTTCCAACAAACCTTCCGCTAGCGAACCTTTGGCATACTAGCATCAGTAGTTGCGGCCTGTTTGTATTGGGAACCCCATGCCATACAAACATCGTACCCTACGGGCCTTAATTACCACCAACATTATGCAATACCAGCCTGTACTCGCGAACTTTTGCTTACGGACATTTGCTTATGAACCTTTGCGCACTGTCATCTACTTGTGAAATTTTACTTGCGACCTTTTGTTCAACAACTAACCCGGAATAAAGACCTTTCATCCGTATCCGTACGCTCGATAACAGAATATAAGGTATGGGCGCAAAATGACCCTAGATGTCGACGCGCCCCTAAACTCCAATCCACCACCACCACCACCACCACCACCACAGAATATAAGGTGTCAGACGGTGTTGTGCCATTCTGGGCAGGTGACATTGCGAAGCTGAGCGAGACTCCGTTGGCGAAAGTGAGGCGCAGGAAGCCGGCGCCGGCGATGCGGCCGCATCGCCGGCATCGGCTTCCTGCGCCTCACTTTCACCAACAGAGTCTCGCTCAGCTTCGCAATGTCACCTGCCCAGAATCGAGTGTGTCGTGCCGAGTGAAGTGTGTGCGGCGACGCGCAGTCGGCCGCCGTGTGCGTCTGACCGGGCCGGCCGACTTCGCAGACATGCGCGGAGTGTCGATGTTGCCGATGGGCCTGCCGACTCCGCTGCCATTCCCGACGGCCGCCTACCAGGGGCTGGCACTGCACGACCACCTCCAGTGAGTACACCGTCCGCTTACCAACAGCTGGCGCTGCACGACCACCTCCAGTGAGTACACCGTCCGCCTACCGACCACCACCACTTGGCGCTGCACGACCACCTCCAGTGAGTACACCGTCCGCCTACCAGGGGCTGGCGCTGCACGACCACCTCCAGTGAGTACACCGTCCGCCTACCAGGGGCTGGCGCTGCACGACCACCTCCAGTGAGTACACCGTCCGCCTACCAGGGCTGGCGCTGCACGACCACCAATACACCTCCGCCTACCAGGCTGGCGCTCACACCACCTATCCGCCGCCCGTGATCTACCAGGGGCTGGCGCTGCACGACCACCTCCAGTGAGTACACCGTCCGCCTACCAGAGACTGGCGCTTCACCACCACCTCCGATGAGTACACCGTCCGCCTACCAGGGGCTGGCGCTGCACTGCCACCTCCAGTGAGTACACCGTCCGCCTACCAGGGACTGGCGCTGCACGACCACCTCCAGTGAGTACACCGTCCGCCTACCAGGGACTGGCGCTGCACGACCACCTCCAGTGAGTACACCGTCCGCCTACCAGGGACTGGCGCTGCACGACCACCTCCAGTGAGTACACCGTCCGCCTACCAGGAACTGGCGCTGCACGACCACCTCCAGTGAGTACACCGTCCGCCTACCAGGGGCTGGCGCTTCACCACCACCTCCGGTGAGTACGCCGCCGCCGCCGAGCGGCCGACTCGCTGTCAGGGCCCACAGTCGAAGTTGCCTTCTGCCTCGGAGCAGCAATATGTTTTCGTGGAAGTAGTTTTTCGTGCGCGCTATTTCGTACGCCAGTAGTAACCAGGCCCCGATAAATCACCAGTCGTCCCGCAACATGCGCTTCCAGCCAAATGTTTGTGTCTGTGTCACAACTCGCTTAGCGGTGTGTTCAGTTGTCTTCAGAGTTATCGTGTAATTGAAGTAATACTGTACTGCGATTGGTTAGTAGCCATATTTCGCAGGAGAGCAACACTAAGCCAGCTGGTACCGATCAGTGGTCGGCGGCCCTGGAAGCTGCGACTTAAAAACGTGTTGTTATCGTATAGATGGCCCGAACGCTGGTGTGTAGAGACTGACGCGAGATTGGGAGAGCCAAAAAAGAAGGCAACTGCGGCGTGTGTCACTATCTCTGATGGATGGAAGGTGCGGCTGGCGCCGTCCATTGCTTCGCGGTAGGACACTGTATCTTGGTGTGCTGATTCCGGAGAGGCGTTTTGTAGTTGGTTGTTAGGAGTATTGGGCGACTGAAGTTGTGAGCCGAATAGCCTTTCCGGATGTCGTTTATACACTTCGTGCAATTTCATCTGCCCTTCTACAGTTGCCTGTCGAATGAAGCACTTTAAGTCTACTTCATTCGGTTCGGTCTTGATGTGCCCCCACAAAATGTTCCCAGGAGGCAAAATATCTGAAAACTACGTGTTGATTCGCACTCTGGTCACCGGTCGGTCATCATCGCGACATGACTGTCCGACAAGGTTGGACGTATATTCTTCATATTGCCTGGCTGGTAGGGATCATCGCTCGCCCTGCATGGCTGGAAATGTAACGTATAGGAAGGGCGTTGGTGTTGGGTATGTTGGTCCTTGCTGTTCCCGATGCCACGCGTGCTATTCGTCATTCGTGTGGGTTGGCTGGGGAGGGGTGGGGTTGTAAGTAAAGCTTCGGAGGCAGCGAGGCTGGGCGCGCTGAGTGCCACCGGAGCGCTACCGCGTTCGGCTGTGGCGCCGGATCACTGATGCTAAGTGATTTGCATCGGGTCGGCAATGCCTCGTCACCAGCGCTAGCTCACTGGTGACGTGCTTCTCCGCAGGGACTCGCTGGCATCCCATCAAAACTTGGCGGCCCAGCTGGCTCAGCCGGGCCTGGCAGCCCAGCTGGCATCCCATCCAAACCTGGCGGCCCAGCTAGCTCAGCCAGGCCTGGCAGCCCAGCTGGCCCAGCCGGGCCTGGCAGCCCAGCTGGCCCAGCCGGGCCTGGGAGCCCAGCTGTCTCAGCCTGGTCTGGGAGCCCAGCTGTCGCAGCCGAGTCTTGCGGCGCAGCTGCCGACGCTGGCAGCCCAGCTGGCGCCGCAGCCGGCGTCTCTGGGAACCCAGCAGCAGGCTCCGGCCGCCGCCAGCACGCCTGTCTTCTCATTTAAGCAGCCAGTCACAGAGGCCGCTGCCGGCACTCCGGTCAAGGTACGTCTGTGCCGGCATGGCTATCCTCCAGTGAATTGTGCCAGTATGGCTATTTTCCAGTTAGTTTTCCCGGTATGGCTATCATCCGGTGAATTGTCCCGAAATGATTATCCACCAGTGAACCGTCCCGATATCGACTGTGATGACAGGGCTACCAACTGCGATTACGGAATCGACTGTGATGATAGAGCCACCGACTGTGATGATAGGGCCACCGACTGTGATGATAGCACTTGACTGTGGTGCCAGAGCCACTAACTTTGATGGCAGGGCTACCCACTGTGATGACAGTAATTTACTGCGATTGCAGGGCCACGTACTGTGATGACGGGGCCACTGCTGTGATGACAGAACCACTAGCTATGATGACGGCGTCACGGACTGTGAGACAGACCCATTGACTGATGGCAGAGCCACTAACTGTGAGGCAGGGCCACCAACTGTTATGTCGGAGCCACCGGCTCTGGTGACAAACCCATTGACTTCATCAAGAGACCAAGAGCAGTCACTGCTGTAGCTGTGGGTAGTGGGTAGGTAAGAAGTGTGTATATTGTAGCTGCCGATGGTTGTGGCGTTAGTGCAGTAATATTTATTCGTCAAGTGGGATAGTGCCGGGTATTGTCCGCCACCAGTACTGGTCATGGTCTGGATTTAACTGGCCGGTAAGTGCCGGTGAGTCGGTCGATGTTTGTGCCGACGTGACGTGTGGTGGCACGTTGCAGGCCGCGCCGGCGAACGTGACCGTGTCCAGTGGCGAGGCGCTGCCGGTGCCGGGCGGGGCCGCCGCACCTCCGCCGCCCTCGGTCGTCGTGCCTCCGGAGCATCGGAAACCGTCCGGTACGCATACCGACGCCGCAGTCCGTCAGATGTGCACACCACACCTCAACAGGATAGCCCACAACTTGTTGCGACCTGTCAGCCACACACCCACACAATGCCGCGGACAGTCGGCTGTACACAAAACACCGCAAGTAGACCGGCAGTTACACACGCTACAAGCTGGGCGCTGCATGACCTCTGCAGTCGATGCGCCCTTAAACCCCAATAACCAACCAACCAACACGCTACAAGCCATCGGGTGTGCATACGGCACTCTCAACGGCCATGCATATGTGCAACACCACAATACATCATTTATTTACACAACACCTCGAGCTGTCTGATATATTTACAGCGCCACCCACAAACTGTTAGATGTGCACGTATCGCTTCAAACGAGAATCGTGTATGGTAATTACCAACAGGCGATGCCCAATTATAGGTGAAGTCATCATAATCCACCCACGTTAATTCACTGACACAAGTGGCATGAATTGTCATGTGAGTATGCGAGGCATATGCAATCTCAAAGATTGGCTTCCAAAGTCGCCATATAAGTGGCGACTTGCCGCTTCACTAGGCCTATTGGATCATAGCAAGTGTCGGTCGTTGGTGAAGACATGAAGTCATTTACGGCGCGAGGGGTGCGGACAAAGGTGCTAACTATAACGCCATCATCCCAAATTGCGCATGGTTGAGTGTTGCCGGGGTGTTCTGGTGAATCTGAGTGGCACATGAACAAAAAATGACTAGGTGAGCTGAAGCGATGCACCTGACACTTGGCATGAAAATACCACATCGCACTGTGACTCATCCCAAGGAGTTAACTCACCACGGATATGTAACGTAACCTATAGGTGTGACCTGACGTGACCTGACGTGGGATGTAGGTGTGATCTGACGTGGTATATAGGTGTGACCTGACGTGATCTGAGGGTGTGACTTGACGTGTTCTGTGGGTGTGGCTTGACGTGTTCTGTGGGTGTGGCTTGACGTGATCTGAGGGTGTGACTTGACGTGTCTGGGTGTGACTTGACGTTTTTGGTGTGTTGACGTGATCTGTGGGTGTGGCTTGACGTGGTCTGTGGGTGTGACTTGACGTGATCTGTGGGTGTGACTTGACGTGGTCTGTGGGTGTGACTTGACGTGATCTGTGGGTGTGGCTTGACGTGGTCTGTGGGTGTGGCTTGACGTGGTCTGTGGGTGTGACTTGACGTGATCTGTGGGTGTGGCTTGACGCTCGTATGGGCGCTAAATGACCTCGCAGTCGGCGCGCCCTTAAGCCCAAATAATCAATCAATCGACCTGACGCTCGTCCGCCGGCAGTGACGTCGCCCCAGCAAAGTGGGGCGGGCGGCAAGTCGCCGCACCAGTTCCAGATCCAGCTGCCATCCAGCACCCAGATCAACATCGCTTCGCTGCTCGGGGACTCGGGTGAGTTGACTGCTGCTCACCACGTGCGCCATCCGTGGAATCCTCTAACCACATGTCTCACCCGCAGTGAAATCCTCTCGCCGCGTGCTAGATGCGCCTCGTCTACCACGTTTTGTAGGTATGAATGACGTCGTTCACTGACCAGGTAAACATTAAGTTGGAGCGATGACTAACTTTAAGTCATTGCTTCACACTTCTATAATCCGACGGAACCGTGATTATTGTATAGCATTGACAAGCAAAAGGCAATTGGCATTCTACTAACATTAAATAATAAGTTGTCCATGTGATGCTATATGATAATTTGATAACGTTAGACAGTCTGCTGTTCATGGCTTGTTTAATTATAAGATGACTTGCTAAGAAAACGAAATACGAGAACGCAATAAATAACTGCACGTGTTGCTTTGATATTGGAAAAATACGTGATGAACTGCGTGGACGTTAGGTGGAGGAATGATCAGTGTTGAACATCCCACACTGCTGACAAATTATAAATATTTTGGTTAACCATGGTCCTTAAATGGTGATGGTTTTCTTTTGAAACTTCCTGGACTTCGTATGACACTCTTTTCCAGCTCAAAGGTGTTCGGAGTTTCAGCAAGTTATATAGGTAGCCTCTGCGGCATTATATTGAAGGATCGCATTTCCCACATGTGTGGGTCGTTCGATATGAAGAAGATGAGGAGCGCCCTTCGTTTTTCTCGTGATGAAGAGCCAACCAGCTCGTGAGAGTCATTGCTGCGAGACATTGCCCTGTACTGAGCTGCGGTCCCTCGGGTGGCCGCTGAGCGGCACGTGGCGGCGATGCCGGCGCACCACTGACCCGTCGCCGGCCGGCGTGCGGTGACGCTCCGCTGTGTTGGCAGACAAGCCGGCGTTCTCGTGCATCAGCACGCTGCCCAACATCCCGGCGCCGGTGATCAGCGCCGTGACGGGCACCGGCCGCCACAACAGTTCGGCCCGCTCAGCCGGCCGTGACCGGCTCGACTCGAGTACGTGCGCTCGACTCGAGCACCCGCGAGGAGATTGTTGTTGCGTGTGTTGCCAAGCATGTGACTGGTTGGCCCACTGACGAATGCGGACGATGTGGCTGCAGTGCAGGACACTTCGCCAGGTGTCGTACAGTTCTTGCTGCTCGTCAAAGCGTGTCGTTCTCTTCTCTGGTCTAGTGTTAGATGAAGCGTTTGTGCGGGGTTGCAGTCAGCTCGGTCGGCGATGTCGGCCTACCCGGACTTGTCATGCTGCGTGACGTCGACTGGAGCCTGAATTCTGACCGCTGCCTCTCGACAGCCGGCTCGTTCCACGAGGACCCCGACTACGAGCCGATGGCCGACTTTAAGCCGATCGTGGCACTGCCCGAGGAGGTGGACGTGCGCACCGGCGAGGAGGGCGACACGCGCCTGTTCGCCAGCCGCTGCAAGCTGTACCGCTTCACCGACGCCGAGTGGAAGGAGCGCGGCGTCGGCGAGCTGCTCGTGCTGTACCGGGAGGACGACGGCCGCGTCCGCCTGGTGATGCGACGGGATCAGGTGGGTGGTGGTGACGATTCAGAGGGTCTCTCGGCTGACGGCGACGGTCCGGTGGTACCTCGGGTCACAGTCCGGTGATACAACGGCTCACAGTCCGGTGATATCTCAGCTGACAGCGACTATCCGGTGGTACCTCATCTCACAGATCAGTGATACCTCGGCTGGCGGTGGCGGTCCGGTGATATCTCAGCTGACAGCGACTATCCGGTGGTACATCGGGTCACAGTCCGGTGTTACAACGGCTCACAGTCCGGTGATACCTCGGCTGGCGGTGGCGGCCCGGTGGTACATCGGGTCACAGTCCAGTGATACCTCGGCTGGCGGTGGCGGTCCGGTGATATCTGAGCTGACGGTGACTATCCGGTGGTACCACGGGTCACAGTCCAGTGATACCTCGGCTGGCGGTGGCGGTCCGGTGATATCTGAGCTGACGGTGACTATCCGGTGGTACATCGGGTCACAGTCCAGTGATACCTCGGCTGGCGGTGGCGGTCCGGTGATATCTCAGCTGACGGCGACTATCCGGTGGTACCTCGGGTTACAGTCCAGTGATACCTCGGCTGGCGGTGGCGGCCCGGTGATATCTCAGCTGACGGCGACTATCCGGTGGTACCTCGGGTCACAGTCCGGTGATACCTCGGCTGGCGGTGGCGGCCCGGTGATGCTCGGCCCTAGTTGTTGTCGTACAGGGCACGTCACGTATGGGCGTGCCACGACGTCGAGCTGTGCTGGGAATAGTCTGGTTTGTATGCGTAACTTGTAGGCATTTGGTGATAGAACTCCCCCTGGCAGTTCTGTAACCTTAGACAAGCGTCATGCAATGTTTGGCACGTAGCCGTACTGTCATTGTCTCGCACGAGACTATATCGGCGCTAGATATCCGGTGGATGACCTGCTACCCACAGTAGTGGGCTATGCCCAGCCGCCACCGACCGAGACTGAGGCCGAAGGGCAGGGCTTGTCTGGCCTAGTCGTTGTCTGTTCTGCCCTGTTCTATGCTGTGTTTTGCTGCGCCAAGGTCCATCTCACGCCGCCCGGCCCACGGTCCGCCCGTGCCACAGCGAGCCCTGGGTGTGTCGCCGCTGACACGCTACTCTGTTCGGCAGACACACAAGGTGTGCGCCAACCATTTTCTGCAGCCGGACATGCAGCTGAACAGTATGAAGAACCAGCCTCGCGCCGTCATCTGGGCCGCGCGGGACTTCGCCGGTAAGTGGTGCCCCTACATCCGGCTGGGGCCGCTACCAGTTGGCTTCCAGTCTGCTCGCCGAGAATTTGGTTGCTTTCTGGAATGGCCATGCAGTTGGTTTTATGTTTGAACAGCCACACCATGGTGATAGACCTTGGGCGTGAGGAAGAATACTACTGAGAATTGAGGGCGAGAATGATACGAATAGTAGGTTTCAGGAGTAAGGTGGTGCTGATAAATGGTGTAGCAGAATAAAAATAATCGCTGCGCATGGTTGTTACGCTTTTCTTGCGAAAAATACTGGTATCCTGCATCTCAGATCTTGTACGTCCTCTGTTTAAATGTCTGCAATGTTGGATGTTTCTCCTGGCGCAGTTTGGAACAGTTTATGCCATCTCGAACGGCGGAGATATTTTGGACATATGGAACTCATCTAAAAGAACAATAATTGCATTTGAGCTTTCTTTTACTTTTAACACCACTTGTTGGGCATCTTGTTTTGCCCATTGCTTCTGTTTCCCGGTGAGTTGAACGTTATCGGTATGTCGTAACGTGGGGAAGCGTTTCATTGCACTGTGGTTAGATGCCTACTCGACGTCTACTCTCATAGACACTGTGACCGAAGCAGTCGATGCGCCCCTAAGCCCAAATAACCGACCGACGTCTGCTCTCACAGATGAAGAGCTGGTGGATGAACGGCTGTGTGCACGTTTCAAGACTGAAGAGATCACTGAAGAGTTTAAGGCGGCCTTTGAAAAGGGCAAGCAGCTGGTACTCACCGGCTCCTGCAAGGTATTGTTCTACATTCCACCGTGTATTTGCTGCTTGGTGCCTGTCCACGTTGTAGCTCTGCGAATGGTCGGCCTCCTCACGGCTGGACGGAGACACTTCCAGGATCAATTTCGGGGACGAGTAGCCTAGTGGTAAGTTGCTCGTCTCACAATCGAAAGGTTGTGGGTTCGAGTCTCACCTGCCGCTACTCTTCGCCGCGACCAATCGGCGTGAGAGATTGGCGACGCTGCATGACTCAACGGTCGATGTGTCGTAAAACCAATAACCAACCAGGATCAATTTCAGTTTTCAGTGGCAATTGCTGGTACATCTGTCGTGATGGGTTTTGCCGTACCTTTGTCGAACCGTTTAGGGAGAGGATCGATCGCATGCATGCCGCCCATTATGTCGTACAACTCAGTCGCCCATTGCGTGGAGAGGTGGCCAAAGGCCTTCAAGGTGGGCACGTGCGTGTTGTCCGTGACTAGTGGCGACATGTCCGGAATATTGTAGCCATCCATCATTGCTGACGCCCTGGTGTTTTGGTTTCGACCCGCATGGAGTCTAAGCTTTAGTGGTCATAGTAATCCTATGAAATGTTGAATGCTACGAAATAGTTTAATTGGGTCGAACTACTTCATCGCTGAATATGTTATTTCAGGGAAAATAGAACGTTGCGCCTCTAAATTGCAGTAGCTAACAACGCAAAGAGGAATAGAATACGTTATTGCATTATTTCTTGTTATTCACATGTGTTTTGAGGAGGGAGGGATGGCTCGTTCACTCAGTATCACCGTATGAATTTTCGTGAAAATGTAACGTTTCTTTCATCCCTTGTATCTTGTGGCCAGGTCAGAAGATCTAACAGGGCTGCACCACTTGTTGGTTTCAGTTTGTCCTTGACAGCTTTTTTCCAATTGACTTCCAGCTGGCCATGGCATGCATTGGCCTGACCGGTCGGGTCGTTTCAGGGCACGGAGCCGAACACGTCGCCACCTGCTCTCGTCTCGGCCGCATCGCCGGTGGTCTCCTCGGCCGCGACTTCGACTCCGGTTCTGGCTTCGACTCCGGCTCCGGCGGCCAGCTCGGGCGGGTTCACGTTCTCGTGGACCAAGCCGGCGTCGGCGGGATCGGGCGGCGGCCGGCTCGGCCAGGCCATACCGACGGTCGTGTCGTCGGCGGCCAACGACGACGACGACGACGAAGACGACGAGTACGAAACGGAGGAGGAGACCACCACCGACGACGAGAGCGACGAGGAGCCGCTGCGTATCGCGTGCAAGCCAGAGTTCAATTTTGGCGGAAGCTCCGGCGGCGGCGGTGCCGCTTTCTCGTTTGGGTTCGGCGGCGCGACCAAGCCGGCCGCCACCAGCACCGTCACCATCACCGCTGTTACCACCGCTGCCACCACCGCCGCCAACGCCGCCACCACCACTGGCTTCAAATTCGGGGACAAGGCGCCGCCGACCGCGGCCAAGTTCGGCTTCGGGTTCGAGAAGGCGCCTGCGGCCGCCACCTGTTCCGTCGCCACGCCCGCGCCATCCAAGCCGTCGGAACCAACTAGCGGCTTCAAGTTCGGCCAGGGTCCGGGCACGGACGCCAGGATCAGTCTGGGGGGCTTCAGCTTCACCTCCACGCCAACGGTGGTGAAGAAGTCTGAGCCGGCGCCGGTCGCCGCGCCAGCCGCCGACACCAAACCCAATCCGTTCACCGGGTTCTCGTTCGGCGAGACGGGCGGCGCGGCTGCGTCGCCGTTCGCCGCCTCCGCTGCCGACGCGCCGTTGTTCGGCTCCACCACCACCACCGCCGCCGCCGTCGTCACCAGCTTCGCTGCCGTGGCCGGACCCGGCTTCAAGAGTGACGACTCGTTCAAGGGTAAGTGTCGCTCTCACAGCTGTGACGTCTCACACACTGCACGAATGCGTCATCCTACTGTTGAGTGCACCACAAACGCAAGTACGTAGAAGTACATCGTGTCCAGCTGGGAGCTTCCGATTTTCTGCTCGACGTTTCTTGTACCTCGTCTGTGTATCGCCCATGTTCACCGGTTTCAGAATTATTAGTGCGTTGTGATGAAGCTAGTTAAAATTGGAATATTGCTCTGGTAATGGCTGCGACAAGCACGGTTGAAGCGATGTTTCGAGCATCATCTTTGGGATATGGAGTACTCGGATTATCATAGCGTGAGTTCATAATCTGCATGTCAGCCAGCACTGTCCTGGTAGTCGAGGTGACGACCTCTATTGACGACATCCTGGCCGCCTCACCTGGCGACCGGCCCTGATGATTGCCTCATTTGACCGCCTCATTATGGGAGCCTCTGGTGATCGCTCCTGACCGCCCCTGACGACCTCGCCTGACCTGGTTGGCAGGGTTCGCCAGCTCCGGAGCGCCAGTGTTCGGCAGTCCGGCGGCCGACTCCTCGGCGACGGACGCCGAGGAGTACGAGCCTGTCGGCCACTTCGAGCCGGTGGTGCCGCTGCCCGACATCGTCGAGACTGTCACCGGTCAGTTGCGGTCAGACGCGGTGGGGTGCGTCTGGTCGGTGTCGGTCAGACGTGGTGGGGTGCGTCTGGTCGGTGTCGGTCAGACGTGGTGGGGTGCGTCTGTGGTCGGTGGTGGTGACGTGTGGGGTGTCTGGTGGTGTCGGTCAGACGTGGTGGGGTGCGTCTGGTCAGTGTCGGTCAGACGTGGTGGGGTGCGTCTGGTCGGTGTCGGTCAGACGTGGTGGGGTGCGTCTGGTCGGTGTCGGTCAGACTTGGGGGGTCTGGTCGGTGTCGGTCAGACGTGGTGGGGTGCGTCTGGTCGGTGTCGGTCAGACGTGGTGGGGTGCGTCTGGTCGGTGTCGGTCAGACGTGGTGGGGTGCGTCTGGTCGGTGTCGGTCAGACGTGGTGGGGTGCGTCTGGTCGGTGTCGGTCAGACGTGGTGGGGGCTGGGTGTCGGTGGGGTGCGTCTGGTCGGTGTCGGTCAGACGTGGTGGGGTGGTCTGGTGGTGTAGATGGTGGGGTGCGTCTGGTCGGTGTCGGTCAGACGTGGTGGGGTGCGTCTGGTCGGTGTCGGTCAGACGCGGTGGGTGCGTCTGGTCGGTGTCGGTCTGACTTGGGAACACGTCTGGTCAGCGTCGGTCCGGGATTGCGGGAGCACGTCCGATCAGTGTCAGATCCAACATTGGGAGCTCGTGTGTTCGGTGTCGGTCAGATGTCTTAATTTCAGTTCACTCGCGCACTACCATGCGCTTAGCATTGGCCGATAATCCCATGTACTAATATTTGAACACTGCTTGCAGTCGAACATTGTTTGTATTTCCTCCGGGCTCGTTTGGCTCCTGTAAGGCGACAATGGTGTGTGGTGCACCATCACTAATCTAAGGCTCCACGCACTTCACATGAATGATGTTCCTTGCGGTGAGAACGGGGAGCACTGAACTCGCGCGGTGAGGCGGTTTTCCGCTGGCGAACTGCCTGCCCAGCTGTTTGTCTGCTATGACGTGTGTGTGTGGGTGTGTGATGCAGGCGAGGAGGCTGAGGAGAAGCTGTTCGGCTGCCGCGCCAAGCTGTACCGCATGGACACCACGAGTCGCGAGTGGAAGGAGCGTGGCGTCGGCGAAATAAAGATCCTGCGCAACACCGCCACGGGCAAATGTCGTGTGCTAATGCGGCGCGAACAGGTGGGCGGAGCCGGGCACCCGGCCGCGCGCGTTCACTCGCACCCACCCGCTAAAGCACTCGATTTCGTTCACAGCCCCTCACATTGGTCGTGCACTCGCCACTTCAACGTTCATACACTATTTCGTCACTCGCTCGGCTACCCGTTTGCGTCTGCTTGGCCCGCTCCTGTCTCTCACCCCAGCTTACCACCCGCCCGACTGCTCGTGCATTGCTCAATCATTTATCTTCTGGTTAATCGTTGATCTGCTTTTAGCCAACTAGCCAACGGCTACAAGTTAGCGTACCTCGTCACCTGTCGACTCGCAGGCTCCTCCCCCGCATCGTCCGGCAGGCACGCCGTGTGCCACCGGAGCTGGGGAATGACGTGGACTGTCCGGTGTGTTAAGCTTCCCGACCCCGCCAAGTCCCTCATCGCCGCACCGCCGTGTGGCGACGGGAGGTCACCTGGATGTCGGTTCAACTCGTCCGCCAACCGTCGGCTGACGCCTCTATTGTGTGTTTTCGCGCTGCCTGGACGAAATGATGCGTCCTTTTCCTGGGTGTTTGCTGTGGGGGTTGTAATTCACATCTCCGAACAATATTATCGAACTACAACTCCTCCACTTTTTCGACTTCTATCCTGTTCTCTGTTGTGCTTCTCCATGATTTGCCCGAATTCTGTCCTGTTTTGTCCTAGTTTTGTGTTTTGTCCTGTGTGTTGTGTCCTGTCATGGCCTTTTGTGCTTTGCTTTGTCATGTGGGCTGCTTTGTTTTGTTTTACCCTGTTTCTGGCACTGCCCTGATTTGACAGAATATGCCCCGTCCCGCCATGCACTCTGCACTACACTGCCCTGCTCTGCCCTGCATACCCTACCCTACTTTCCCCTACCCTATCATACCTTAATATATCATACCCTGTTCTATCCTACCCACCTTGACCTATCCTTGTCTTCTCTCTGCTACATTAGACGCGCCCTTAAACACCAATCCACCATCTAGCAATCTCTGCTACATTTTCTCTCATCCCTCTCGCATTTCCCCTCCCTCTGCTCTGCCGCTCGCTATCATATCCAACCCCACACCACCCACCTCGGTCTTGTCTGCCGTGCCATGTCCTACTCTGTCCTGTAATCTGTCCCGGGATGTGGATATCCTGATGCCTACCATATGATTTCCCGTGTTCCGTGAGCACAGCGCGCCTCGTTGTATTTGCCACCAGCAATACGAGTGGGTTCGGTCGGGTGACCTGCCCGGCCACCAAGAGCAATACGAGTTGATCCCGTCACGTGACCTTGTTGGCCACCAGGTGCTGAAGCTGTGCGCAAATCACACCATCCTTGCCGAGATGAAGCTGGGCCAGCTGGCGTCTTCGGAGACGACGTGGGTGTGGTCGGCCAAGGACTTCTCCGAAGGAGAGGCCAACCAGGAGACGCTGGCCGTGCGCTTCAAAACGGTCGAATTGGTACGTGCGGCGGCGGCACGGGCCCTGCTGAGAGGGTTGATCAGCTCGGGACGGTTGTGTACTATGAAACACGGCGTCACGGCTCACCCGTGAGTGTGCCGAGTGGGAAGTAGGGAGAGCCGGTTCTCAGAGAGGCAACTGATACTGACAACTGATAGTTTTGGTTTGATTGAAAAGTTGTTACGCGTTGGCATTATCAAGAGCTGAGCCACTTCAGAAAATTAACATGATTTTATAACTGTTTATTTGCCGGCGGATAATTTCGCTGGCCGCTGATCATATAGTGACCGCTCCGATATATCCACCAAAATTGGCACATGGGGGAATAGCGTCGTGATTGTAAACTCGGTTTGGTGAACTTTCCAATGAGTGTCCTGAAATTGACTTTGTAGAGGGGATGGGGAGGGGAATGATGCCAAAAAAGTAAAATGATGTTAAAATTGCGAACATGTGGGTAATGCCTCTAATAGGTTATCTTCCATGATGTTGATTATTTGAGGATGGTGATGATACAGTGCCGTACCTTCCTGCCTTTGTCAGTCGGCAGTGTTGCTGTCAGAAGTGTTTTTAAAGATTCAATACCCACTCATAACCTGAACAAACTAGCAAAAATGGTACTTAATGATGTCAAAGCAATTATCATTAAGTGTTACGCTCCAGTGTCCACTGAAATTTAAGAATTGCAGGGCACGGATTCCAATTGCTTATAAGGGATTTTTTTGCAAGTAAAAAACTGGTTTATTTGTATTAGCACTTACGCTTGGTGATGGCAACTGTTCACATGCTTGGAGCGTAACACTCGTGTGGACAGTTCGATGCCTTGGACCGAACCATTATGACGGAAGTGCGTCATTCTCTACTCGCAGGTTTTTGCTCAGTTATCTGTTTTATTGGTGAGCAGAATTACAAGGGTCACGGTGCGTCATGAGCTCATGAGTTATCATCGTACAAAGCGAGTGCATAGTGATTTATCAAGATCTTAAACAACTTCGAAATATATTTGTATCGGTCGTGCCTGCACAGTGAATGGCGGTTCATTGGTTATGGAGGATGGTTTTGCATCAGCTCAATCCACCCGCCCTCAGGCACAACAATTCAAGGAGGTATTCGAGTCCTGCCAGCAGTATGCAAAATCGGGAAAGCCGCCGCCCGGGACGACTTCGATACCGACTCAGCCATCCAAACCTGCGACCAGTTTCACGCCGTCTCAGCCCGCCAAGCCTGCGACAAGTTTCACGCCGTCTCAGCCCGCCAAGCCTGCGACAAGTTTCACGCCGTCTCAGCCCGCCAAGCCTGCGACGAGTTTCACGCCGTCTCAGCCCGCCAAGCCTGCGACAAGTTTCACGCCGTCTCAGCCCGCCAAGCCTGCGACAAGTTTCACGCCGTCTCAGCCCGCCAAGCCTGCGACAAGTTTCACGCTGTCTCAGCCCGCCAAGCCTGCGACAAGTTCTACATCGATGCTGCCGGCTAGAACTGCGGCGAGTTCGGTTGCAGCCGAACCGGCGGCCAGTGCGACGCCCGGCTCGCCCCGAGCGCCGCCGCCACTGTCGTCGTTCGTGTTCGGCTCTGCGGCGGCGGCGACGACGGCGGCGCCCGCCAGCGGCCAGTTCCGCTTCAGCGGCGTGAAGCCCAAGTCGCCGACCAAGCCCCGCTCGCGTGACGTGTCGCTCAACGAGTCGGCGGCCGGCGACGACGACGAGTACTATCAGGACGACGAGGGCGAGCACTTGCTCTTCGAGCCGGTCGTGCCGCTGCCCGACAAGGTGCGCCGTGGAACTGACTGGAGAGGGAGGGGGTCGGCGGAGGCAGTGGGGGGAGGGTATCTGGGTTCGGGCCCCACACAGCAAAGTGTCTAGGCTCGTGTCCAGGCTCCTGTCTTGCATCAAAACGTGCATCCTGAGTCCTGCATGTTTTGCCCTGCTTAATCCTATGTATCGAGTGGTTGTTGCCAGTTCGGTCGAGCGCCTGATTTGGGGTGGCAGTGTGGGTTGCTGAGATGGGCTCGGTAGAGGGTCCCCTCTTTGAAAATGGGATGCTTGAATGGGTAAGTTGCTTGCCCCACAATCGAAAGATTGTGGGTTCGAGTCTCACCTGTCGCTATTCTTCGCCCGCGACCAATCGGCGTGAGAGATTGGCGACGCTACATGGCTCAACGGTCGATGTGTCGTAAAGCCAATAACCAACCTGGATGCTTGAGGATCTGGTACGTCCCATTTATCTGCACCCGCCCTACCTGCACCGGCCTATGTAGCACGCCGAACGCTCCCAAAGGTAGACGATGCTGGCCCGCTCCCCAGAGTAGTTGCAATGCCTGAATGTTAGGGGAATTACATGTCCGCTCCGTGTGAGAAACCAACTGGGTGGATGACATAGCGTAGTGGTATACCGGGGGTCGCTCTCGGGAGGAAAACACGACGCCCGGTTTGGTCAGCGCCGTTGGGCTGCACATGACTGCGCGTCGCCTCTCAGGTGGAGGTGCGTACCGGCGAGGAGGAGGAGACTGTGCTCTACTCGCACCGCTCCAAGCTGTACCGCTTCGAGCCCGGCACCGGAGAGTGGAAGGAGCGCGGGCTGGGCGACATCAAGCTGCTGGAGAACGAGCAGACCGGGAAGATCAGGTGAGCGGCGAGCACACGCTGTCTGTGGTGGCGGGAGCGGGCTCTGTTGTCCTCATGGAGCGGCTAGACGAGACATGAGTGGACAAGGCTACCTTTGTTAGACTAACCAACCAAGTGGTGTCGAGTAGCGATCAGGGAACGGCGCCGTGCTCTGAAACGATTTGATCGCGATGACACTCGTGAATGTCAATTTTTCGGAAAGCGAGGGCGACTGCACGCCGTACAATCCGGGAGGCAACGGTGTCTGAGGTCGTACGCCAGTAGTCTGAATCGCTGTGTGCCCCCGTAGAAAGTGTGGTCGCAATTACGACTTACTTCTCAGCTATTTCGGTCAACTCCACTGCCCGTTCTACACGTGGACGGCAGTGTCGTTGTGGGGCCACTCAATGTTGCAAATAAATCGCTGAAGGTCCTGCAGAGCGCAGAATGGACGTTAGCAACAACTCGATGTTCAGGCGGCATAAAGTCTACTGCGAGGCAGCGCCTGTTGACTTCAAAACTCTGGACCATCTATCGTATGGCTTACACTTCACAATGACTGAGGTGTCTATTTGTTAATTGGGTAGTTCACGACGCACGTTATGCACAATCACGGTTAGTGGCGCCGCCCACATTTCGCCGGTGGGTCGCGGGGTCGGAAAATGTCCCGAGCGGCGCGAATGTTGAACCTGCGACCTTGGTATCCAAAGCTCAACACCTTAACCACTCGGCCACACCCGCCCCACCGGGGCTGAGTTGATGTCGGCGGTTATGCCCTGCACCGTTTGCAAGAGGGATTCGGCAATGTACATAGTACATTCTTCGACAACTTACTTCAACCACGCCTCAGATGCTGCTCAGAACACTTAATAATGTTTGGAACGGAGGCCAGTTTCCGCCTTCTTGGCGAGAAGCTACCGTTGTCCAATTATTGAAACAGGGTAGGAGTAGTTTTGTCCCGTACACTAGCTATGTGACCAACATGGTCGATGTGCCATAAAGCCCAAAGGCCCCGTACGTTACCGACCGATTTCTCTCGCATCATGTTTGTAAGCGGCCAGAAAAGCATAAACCTGCGTCTTGCATGGCTATTGGTGGAGCGAGACTTCTTTACGACCGCACAGTGGGGGTTGAGACGATGCCGCTCCATGTTGACCATGTTTAGAGCATTAGAACATAATACAACATGTAATATCATATACGGTAATTCGAGCCAGCTTTACGGAAAAGTGACACGAAGGTACTGTCTTTCGACATCGGGGGTGCCTACTTTGGAAGTTTTGGAAGGCTGGTGCACCCGGGTATATGGGCGGTAGTCATACACCTTTGCCGTCGTCTGAATTGCCAGAATCCAGCTTTACGAACGGGAAATATCCTTCCAACCAACAGCAATATTCTTTCGTGTTGTTTTCGGCAGGGACATGACGTATAGGTCACCTGAAGTTATACGGGAAGCATGCGGAAAATGTTTAAATGTCGTAACTTCCCTGCCTAGTACAACGTATGGATCGGATACAACCACTCTCTTTTGCGGCATTCCGATCACTTATACGGTCAAAACCAGGTTGTTGCTGTTTTTTTTTCTTCTACAATTCATCCGATTCCTCAAATAGCGCACTATCAACACTTACACGGTATGTACTTTTTAAATTACCGTCATTATAATGATGCAGTCATGGGCGCCATATGGCCTATGTAGCCGGTGTGCCCATAAACTACGAATCCCTTGCCGACCGTGGTGGCATTGGCCGGAGTGACCTTGCCTGCCTTGGTATGAGATGACACGACCTAACCCGACATCCCCCGCGCCGGCAGGCTGGTGATGCGTCGCGAGCAGGTGCTCAAGATCTGCCTGAACCACCGTCTGACGCCGGCGATCGAGTTTCGCACGAAGGAGGAGAAGTGCGTCGTGTGGGCGTCGGTGGACTACGCCGACTGCGAGCCCAGGGACGAGGTGTTCACCGCGCGCTTCAAGACGCCGGAGATCGCCGCCGAGTTCTTGGAGGCCGTGCAGAGCGCTCAGGTCGGTCTTGGCGGCGCGCGCAGAACGGGTGCCTGCCGGCCGTCGGGCCTGTGGACAGCGGTCCGGCGCTGCGCGTCTGGTAGAAAACCGTCGCGCAGCTGGCTGGGATTTGCGTGCTGCGTAATTGCGAATGTAGCACGGGGGAAGTCGATGCGACGATCGAAAGCCACCGTTGTGCACCTGTGAATGGCTCCTGAATGGTGCTCGATGCTGGTGATTCTTCGTCCCATTTTCTTGTGGGTGTGAGTGCGACTGCTGTGGATGTGCGAGCGCTAATGCTGCGGATTGTTCTGAATATCTCATGGCAGAGCGACAAGATGACTGAACGGATTCTGAAGTGCGAGATGAAAGCGCTCATGATATGTGGGCTATTGTAAAGTGCATTTTTCCAACCTGAAAGCTGTTGCTCAGCCGTGCTTAACCGTTCGTGTTCTTGCTCATTTTGAGGCACGTGCTGGTAGGTGCCTATTCGTCACGTTCTCACGTTAGAATATTCCCGAGCCTCTTCTTTGTCCCACCAGGGACGCCTGGGAACCTCGCCTTGCAAGCCATCTGCGTCGGCGGTCATGCCATCTTCCTCGGCACCGGCCACCAAGCCGTCTACCCCGGCTGCCAAGTCATCTACTGCGGCTGCCCAGGCGTCTGCTCCAGCTGCCAAGTCATCTCCGGCTGCCAAACCGTCTACCCCAGCTGCCAAGTCATCTCCGGCTGCTAAGTCGTCTACCCCAGCTGCCAAGTCATCTCCGGCTGCCAAACCGTCTGCCCAAGCTGCCAAATCATCTCCTGCGGCTGTCCAGCCGTCCACTGCCGTCCCTCCGTCGTCAACGGGGACCCCGGCGGCGAGCATCTTCGGCGGTGGCTCGGCGGCCAGCTCGCCCTCGTCCGGCTTCTCGTTCGGCAGCCGATTTGGAGCGGCTGCGCAGCCGGGCGCCGGCGGCGGTGCCAGCGCCAGCTTCACGTTCCGGCTGCCGTCCAGGCGCGACAACGACGAACAGGATACCGGTGAGGCTGGCGGCCGCCCCCTCTGCAGTGCGGTCGGTCGCCACACCCATGTCACGGCGCCGCCTTTCTCGCCGATCGTCAGCCCGACAGACTACCGCACAGGGTTGCAGCTTCTTTTGTTCGAAGTCCCCTCCGATGTCCGTGCTAGTACTTGTACCTGCTGTCCTGTCTGTTGTATGTGCTGCTGTACCTGATGTCATGCCCGTTGTACCTGCCGTTATGTGCCGTACCTGCTGGTTGCATCGGTGCTCGTGATGTTTTCCCTGATGTCACACGTGGGAACGAATAGTCTAGGGGTAAGTTGCCCGTCTGACAATCGAGAGATTGTGGGTTCGAGTTTCGCCTGTCGCTACTCTGCCCGCGACCAATTGGCGTGGTAGATAGGCGAGCTATATGACTTAATGGTCGACGTGCCGTAAAAACCACTAACCACCACTCTGATGTTACACCCGCTGTCGTACCTGACATTTACCCCGGCGACTCGTTTGACCGCCGTGTGGGTGCGCTACAGACTCGGACGAGGTGCAGATTGTGAGCGAAGTGCAGCCGACACCTGAGCAGAGGGAGGCGGCGGCCCGTCTCCAGCTGCCGGCCGGCTTCTACCTGTACGAGGGGCGGCCGCCTTGTCCTGGCTGCCGCGGCTGCCGCGATCAGATGCCGGGAGAGGTCAGTCGCAGTCCCGTCCTGGGTCATTTACCGTCTCAGCTTGGGTCAGTCGCCGTCCCGTCCTGGATCCATCCTGTCCTGGGTCAGTCACTGTCTCGCCCTGTGTTAGTCATCATCCCGTCCTAGGGTCAGTCACCATCCCGTCCTAGGTCAGTCACATTCTCGTCCTGGGTCAGTCACCATCCCGCTCTAGTGTCAGTTACCGGCCCGTCCTGTGTTAGTCATCGTCCCGTCCTGGGACTAGGATCAGTCACCATCGCGTCCTTGGTCAGTCACCTAGGTCCTAGGTCAGCGTCATCCCGTCCTGGGGCAGTCGCCGTCCCGTACTGGGTCAGTCATCGCCCCGTCCTGGGTCAGTCGCCGTCCCGTACTGGGTCAGTCATCGTTACGTCCTGGGTCAGTCATCGTTCCGTCCTGGGTCAGTCGCCGCCCCGTCCTGGGTCAGTCGCCGCCCCGTCCTGGGTCAGTCATCGCCCCGTCCTGGGTCAGTCATCGCCCCGTCCTGGGTCAGTCATCGCCCCGTCCTGGGTCAGTCATCGCCCCGTCCTGGGTCAGTCATCGCCCCGTACTGGGTCAGTCTTCGTCCCGTCCCATGCCAGTCGCCGTCTCGTCATGTGACAACCGTCACTGTTCCATCATGAGGTCAATCACCGTCCCGTCCTGGGTCAGTGACTGTCCCGTCCTGTGTTGGTCATCATCCCGCCCTAAGGTTAGTCGCCATCCCGTCCTTTGTCAGCTGCTGTCCTGTCCCGTGTTAGTCATCATCCCATCTTGTGTTAGTCATCATCCCGTCTTAGGATCAGTCACCGTTGCGGCCTGGGACAGTCACCGTCCCATTATGTGTCTGACACCGTCCCGTCATGTGGTCAGGTTAAGCATTTACACTTGTGGTAGAGCAGACAAACTATGCTTCCTGGCAAAGTACTCTCAGACGTGCTGTGGATATGGCGTCATATGTCGGTGATCTTAGAGGTTACGGAAGGCTTAAATTAATGCACTATAGATAAACAATTACCAATTATGACAAAGATTGCTCGGAATGTTCATGCGCATGCGTGGAGCTGTTCTGTAATCATCGACCCCGGACTACTAAAACTGTTCATCCATGGGATCTCAAGAGCGAAAACGGTGAGTTATCGCGTCGCCGTTGCTTTCTTTTCTTCAGAGTGCCTCCGGCGGGTCCGAGCCTGAATCAGTCGTGCGGCCGTCGTCTTCCCCGCCGTCGGGCACCACTGCAGCCGCTCCGGTCCAGAGCAGCTCGGTGACGGCGGCCAGCGCCAGCGCCAGCTCGGCGGCCGCCAGCTCCCCGTTCCAGTTCGGCTCGTTCGCGTTCGGCAGCGAGCAGGCGGGCCAGGCGACGCCCAAGGCGACATTCGGCTTCGGTGCCGGCTCGGCCGCCTCGTCTCCGTTCAGCTTCTCGGTCGGCTCGGCGCCGAGCGCGAGCGCGTCGGCCGCCATCTTTGGCGACACCGCGAACAAGGCCGGCTCAGTCTTCGGCAAACCTGCCGGTCGAGGCACTTCCATTTTCGGAGCAACTCAGGAAAAGGTCGGTTCCATTTTTGGCGGTAATGGAGCCGACAAGTCCGTCTCGGTATTCGGCGGAGCGGACACTCAGGTTACGCCCGGCTCGCTGTTCGGTGGAGTCAGCTCTCAGGACACAGTCAGCTCTCTCTTCGGCGGGTCCAGCGCGACGGACAAGCCCGGTCCGCTGTTTGGCGGAACGGGGGCCGGAGACAAGTCGAGCCCAACCATGGGCGCAGCGGGCGGATTCTCCACCGGCCAGACGTCGACGCCGTTTGGCGGAGTGGCTGCAAACGGCTTGGGCGTGGCGTCGACTTCGCTGCCCGGCTCGGCGGCTGCCCGGCCGACGTTTGGGTTCGGTCTTCAGGGCAGCGGACCGACCGTCGACTTCGCCGCCCTTGCCAAGTCCGCCGAAACGTTCGCCAAGAAAGGTAATTCACCTGACATCCTGCGCACACTGAATAAGGTAGTGACAATCAACGAATTATCCTGAGAATTTTATATTTGTTTAAGCGAATCCATTCGGTTCGTTTAAGCGATGCTGCCTTTTGTCATGCACACATCAACATAGAATGCAGCGTTACATGTGCCTGTTGTTTCATGTAGGTACACCTGGAAAACGGGAATCCTGCCATCTCCCTTCAAAACTGATAACTGGAGTAACTTAGCATTAACAGCGACTGCAGCCGACACTAACTGCTGGATGGCACAGTACTTGTGCGCTGCGTGAGTCGTGCAGTCGACACAGCTCATCGCCAGCACAACGTCCATCCTGCCGTAAACGAGCGCGGCTCTGCCGTGGTGTGCGGGTCGGGCCACCACGGCCGTACTGACCCGACCCGCGCTGACCCGACCCGCGCTGACCCGACCCGCGCTGACCCGACCCGCGGCCAACAGACGACCCGTCGTTCGCCTTCTCCGGCGCGGGCAAGGCGCTGTTCGCGCGCCGGCCGCCGGCCGAGGCCGGCTCGGACGACGAGGCCGGCGGCGACGACGACTCGACGCACGACCCGCACTTCGAGCCGGTGGTGCCGCTGCCCGAGCTGGTCGAGGTCCGCACTGGCGAGGAGAGCGAGACCAGGCGTGAGTGGCGCCGCTCCGAGCCCGCTGTGGCGCGGTCGTGTGTGTGTGTGCCTCCTGCGTGCCGGGCTTGGGGTTGGGTGTATGCTTTGGAATCCTGGATTTGGACAGGAGAGTTTGGGGCATTTCAGGTTGGACTTTATCATTTTTCTTCATTTCTGGTATCAGGAACTCATTTTTGTACTTGTCGGTCGCTCTCAGGTATGTTTGTCAGCCATTAGCGAGTTTGATCAGTCGATTTCAGACAATCAATGTCTTTTGGCAAAAGAGGACTGGATAATTTTCAGGAGAGGATAATGCTCTGGATGGCAATCACCTAGGACGGAGCCATGTTCCCAGCACCGACTGAGGTGATCGTGTTCAAAGTGCGGTTCATATAGGCCTGTGACAAGTTTGAAAAATATGCTGCTCCTGGATCTTCGACATCCGGAACATTATCCTCTCCAAGAAATAATCCTCATTGTTATATGTGGATGGACTGGTGCTGTTTAACATGAATTGCTCTATGATAAAGATTCGCATGAAAGTGGAAACTGGGATTCTCATCTCACAGAATGGAAGAAAATATCGTCTCCGTATTCGAATACCCCCTCCCCCTAAAAAATACACATCCGAGAATACAAAGCACAAATCCAGTCCTGGTGTGGACTGAGCGAGGTGTGGTGGAAGGTATTGACGTCGGCGAGATTCGACTGGCGTGAGAAGTGACCAGTGACCGCGTGCACGAGAAGTGATCACTGGTCACCGACTTGTATCACGGACGTAGCCACTGGCCACCAACTTTTATCGCAGACGTGGCTACTGGTCACCGACTTGTATCACGGACGTGGTCGCTGGTCACCAGCTTGTATCCCGGACATGATAACAGCAGCGCCCGCGACCGCTGACCGGATGTTGGCCGGATGTGGTTTCAGTGTTCTGCCACCGTGCCATCCTGTACCGGTTCAACAAGGACACTTCCGAGTGGAAGGAGCGCGGTCGCGGCGACTTCAAGCTTCTGCACAACCCGGCCGCCGGCACCTACAGGGTGCTGCTGCGACGGGAACAGGTGCGCCGCCGCCCCTCACCCCCCACCCTGTCCGCTGTGATGTGACCATGGCTGACTTAAAGCTGACCCACCTGGTGGATTGGCGACAAATGACCTCGCAGTCGTCGCACCCTTAAGCCCAAATAATCAATCAACCCATCTGGTGGTGCCCATGCCAGCACTGCACATCCCTCATCCTATCCAGCTTGGCGACATGCCATTTATACCGTAACAACGGCAGGTGGCCAGGCACGTGTACCACGTCAGCACAGTCAGTGTCACATGTGCCACGTGTGATGCCAGGCTGGGCACGATGCGTGGTGCAGCGTGACGATGGGACAGGGGGTCGCTGGTCTGCCTTCAGTGGGCCACGTCTGTTGTTTGCTTGTTTATTGGTTGGTTCACGACACACTTTATGCACATTCACGGCTAATGGCGCCGCCCACACTGTTTCGCCGGTGGGCCGCGGGATTGGGAAATGTCCTGAGTGGCGCTAGAGTCGAACCCGAGACCTTTGGTACCCATAGCCCGACACCTTAACCACTCGGCCACCCCCGCCCTGGGCCGCGTCTGTGTCGGACGTTCCGGTGACGGTCGGCGTCCGTGGTGGGCGTGTCGCCTCCCCGCCGCGGTGGCTGTCGTCTGCGTCACCTCCTCCGTCAGACTGAGTCCCACCGTCGCTCCGGCGACCTCTGGGGAAAGTGACTCGTGTTCAGTTCGGATCGATTCGGTTTCGGACTGTTGGGCCTCCCGTTCGCTGGTGGCGTGCTGCTGTCCTGCCTGTGTGTTGTGTTGGTCTGACCTGCGTTCTGGCCTGGATTGTTGGCGGTTGAGTATACCGGTGATTGTTAATGATTTACGTGGCATTCACCTCCTCTTATAAAAACATGTCTAAGTTCCCTTACAGGATGCAACATTTACGAAGCTGGTTTTCCTTTCCCATGGGTTCCAATTCCTATGATTTGCTACTCCTGAAGTGCAATTTCCCTCCCCATCGGAAGTTCCCCGGTCATGAGCCCTGTTGTAGGCCTTGCGATGGCAGAGCAACACTCCATGTGTTGTGTGTATTCCAGGTGCACAAGCTGGCGTGTAATCATCGCGTCACCGTCGACATGACGCTCAAGAGGCTGGACGCCAGCGTCAACGCTTGGGTCTGGACAGCCGTCGACTACGCCGACGAGGAGCCAAAGCTGGAGATGCTCGCCGTCAAATTCAAGGCGAGTGACGTGACCGCTAGACCAGAGTAAGGATGGTCGGGGAGGGGAAGGGGTGTAGCCAGACTGCATCCATATAATTTTGGGCTCGAGATATGTTCGACATTCAAAGTCAAAGCACGCCGGATGAAGCTGCTGTTATTGTGTTACATTTGATGCATCTGAAAGTCTGCTATTGCGTACGCATGCCGTCTTATAACACCGAAGGAAACCAGTTGTGTAAATGACGCGACCGTAAGGTACCTGTGATTTATGCCGCTCCTCGTGAGGGAATATGACCGTTATATCGCGTCCTTTTTTAATGGCAGTATAGTTGAGACACCGCAGGGCAACAAACTACCAGCGATCGAACCATGTCTTGGAGAGAGGCGCTCGTCCAACGGTAGGACGAGACGGGACGAGGTCGTGCTCTGACCACCTTCGGCTGGGTCACATCCCAACACACCACCAGTAGCCGGAAGAGCCGAATGTGTACTCCTCAGCCGACCCGATTACCACATCGCCGAGTCGCTTTGACAACATGATTTTCCCACCTATTTTGTGGTGATGACGCCGATTGCGAGCATTTGGAGGACATAGAATCAGGTGTCAGTTCCCACTTCAAGACGACATTTGAAAAGTAATTCCATTAGTTTGTTTGTTTATTGGTTGGTTCACGACACACTTTATGCACATTCACGGCTAATGGCGCCGCCCACACTGTTTCGCCGGTGGGCCGCGGGATTGGGAAATGTCCTGAGTGGCGCTAGAGTCGAACCCGGGACCTTTGGTACCCATAGCCCGACACCTTAACCACTCGGCCATCCCCGCCCCTAACTCCATTGGTGTTGGGTGTGCAGTTTCAGTGGAGCATCGTGCGGAGAGGTGCCAAAGTCGCGTACACGAGCTGTAGTGGCCGCCGTCCCGCTATGCTCATCGGCCGACTGTGTTTCAGACCGAGGCGCTCGCCGGCCAGTATAAAGAGGCTTTCGACTCTGCGCTGGAGAAACTCCGGAGCGGGGAGGCGGCGGCGGCGGCCGAATCAGAGCGGGCTGCAGCTGACGAGGAGCACGGAGAGGAAGAGGAGGAGGCGGAGGATGAAGAAGAGGACGAGGACGAGGACGATGACTCGCCGATGTTCGAGAGGCACTGCACGTTGTCAGTCAAGAGCGGCGCTGGCTGGAAGGTGAGTAGTGCGCACTATGCACGTGGTGTGTGCTACCTGACGCATGGAACCGGCTACCCGACACATGGGGCTCGTTTCCTGACGCAGATAATTATATTGTTGACACGTGGAGATCCTTACTAATACATGGAGACGTTACCTGGCACATGACGATCTTCATCCGGCTTGCGGAGGTCCCTGCCCAATATACAGTTCCTCGGCTCGATTATGAAAGGCTGACTTGGTCAGTGAAATGTAATGGTGGATTTAAAATATGTCCTGCGACATCTGATTAATTTCCCAGAGCTACCCATCGACGTTAACGCCTGATTTTTAACGCCTGAGTTAACGCACGTGACCTGCCTCCTCAGACGCTGGTCAGAGATAGCGTGGCCTGTCTCCCCAGACGTCTGTCAGAATCAGAGTACCCCATCTCTAGACGTTGCCAGAGAGAACCCCTGACTGGTTCATAAACACTGGGCAACGGTGACATGTGGTCTTCCCTCATGAAACGCTGGGCATAGCTGACACGTGGTCTGCCCTTCTCAGACGTTGGGTACCGGCTACCTGCGGGTTCTGTACGATGGCGATGTGTACGGCGTCAAGGTGGTGATGGAGGATGACCAAACGGACAAGCTGCTCTGCAACAACCTCATCACTATGCAGCATGTCTATACGGTGAGCGCCCGCCGACGCTGTTCTGCGAGTCTGGCTACATCGTGTCTTGCGGGACTGGATCAAGGGGAACGACAGCTGTCGCCCGCTCGTTAAAGCCGGAATAGCGATGTACGAGTTATCCCACGCCTCGCTACACATTACGTCAGGCGTGGCACGTTCGCGCCGTCGTTCGCCCTTCAAACGTCGTGTTGTTGCTCATGTGCATCCGCGTCTCATCACTAGCAGTGGCAGCAGGAGCGTGCAGGCAAGTTATGTCTGCGGCGGTGGAACATGCCGCCACCAATGTCATCCCGCGCCACAACCATCCCTCTCGCGCCACAGCACACGCTCCCATCCGAGTGAGGCCGGCTGAGATCGGTTCCGTTATTCGTCCGACTAGTTTTGCTGCAATGGGCTTTGATTTGTGGCACGCCGGTCTGTGGTCGATTGGTCGGCGGACCTGACCTGCCCTCGGACAGGGCTGATGCGCGAGTCGTGAGTTCGGACCCGTGTGTCTCCGGACTATTATCGGTGGGCATTCGCCACCACTGGGGAGGACTCCGAGAAGTGTTGCTCTGGTGGTGTGCTGACTGAGCAGTCCTGGTGAGCTTCCGGCTGATTATAGTGAGAGTCAAACTGAAGGGAAAAGTGCAGGCCCACCGTCGCCTGTCGTCGTCGCAATGTTGATGGCGCTACATATGGTTGCTCAGTTGGTAGACCAGCACCAAAGTACACCCTGAGCCGTCGCGGGTGAAGCCTGAACCAGAAGAGCGCGCAGATTTGAAAGGCTGGCCATATTTGAAGTCACTTTGCTTAACAGCCATTGCGATGAGTCTAGTCGGAGCCTTTCTCAGTTGAGGTAAGTTGTTCAGATCCAAGTTTCCAGAGGCTTTCCCTCCCTCGCTGCCGTCTGTCGTACCTATCCTTACCAACCGATATTGGGTAACTGACCACATCATAGGTACTCCTCGTGCATTAATTTTCCGCCAATACATGTGTGAACATCACAATCCGCAATGGTGAGCATCAGCTTGATGCTTATCAACAAGATACTGTTGTAAATTAGATATGAAGACTTCATAGCGACTCATCACGAAGCAGGATGTCGATGCTCAGTTGGGAGGGATGTCGATTCTGGTTTTTTTTCAGAAGGAATTCACCCTATTTGATGAATACTTTATAACTGCAATTGGGTTTTGGGCAATTGCAATTTATCACCGGTGCGTGAGGCTTACAAAAGATAAAGCCGACTCCATCATATTTGGAATATTCGCACCCCTTGATATCATAATTTGGAAGCTGTCATATTCAATGTGACTCCTTGATCGAATGTCATCGGGAGATCGACATTGGTAGATAATTGTATACATGTTCAGGGTGCTGTTCCGTTGAATGCAATAGGCTTTGGAAGCCTCCGGGGATGCTTTTCCATAGGGTTTATGTTCAGCTTCAGGGTGCTCAGCGAGTTTCAGTGGTGCACCCCTGAATGAACACAATTCAAATTTGGACCCGTGAAGTGACCCGTGGTGATTGATGCTGTTCCTCCTGATGTTATGCATCCGCAACAAATGGTCCGCGCATGGTGCAGTCGTTGCCGTTGGAGCCCCTCAAACGTGCCGGCGCAGGCGGGGCGGCCGGCCGTGGCTGGGAGCTGGCGTCTCGCGGGCTGCCTGTCCGTGCGGGGGCGAGCGGCCACGAGCCGGTGGTGACGCCGCGCCATCAACAGGTGGACGGCAGCACGGTGCAGTGGACGGCGCGGGACTACACCGAGGAGACGGCGGCGTGGCGCACCTACTGCGCTCGGCTGGAGTCCGAGGCCGCCGCGCTCGACCTGGGCCGCGCCATGGACGACGGCGTCGAGATCGCCGTCGGCTCCGACATCACCGAGGCGCCGGCGGCCGGCGTGGGCGAGTCGCAGCCCAGCGGGAGGTGAGTCGCAGCCGGGCACAGTTGAGTCGCAGCGCAGCGGAGGTGAGTCGCAGCCCAGCGGAGGTGAGTCGCAGCCGGGCACAGTCGAGTCGCAGCCCAGCGGAGGTGAGTCGCAGCCAGGCGCAGTTGAGTCGCAGCCGGGCGCAGTTGAGTCGCAGCTCAGCGGCGGTGAGTCCCAGCTCAGCGGAGAGGTGGGTCGCAGCCCAGCGGAGGTGAGTCGCAGCCAGGCACAGTCGAGTCGCAGCTCAGCGGAGGTGAGTCGCAGCCCAGGCACAGTTGAGTCGCAGCTCAGCGGAGGTGAGTCCCAGCTCAGCGTACAGGTGGGTCGCAGCCCAGCGGAGGTGGGTCGCAGCCTGCTGCTAGGGAGAGTGGCTATTACAATAGACGGCATGGGGTGAGGGCCACCTCCCCTGCTGTCTGCGGAGAATGATTGACAACAGACGGCGTGGGGTGAGGGTCACATCCCCTGCTGCTGGGGAAGAGTGGCTGTTGCAACAGACGGTGTGGGATGAAGGTCACCTCCCCTGCTGCTAGGGGAGTCACTGTGACCACAGACGGTGTTGGATGAGGGTCACCTCCCTTGCTGCTGGGGGAGAATGACTGACTACAAACGGCGTGGGTGAGGGTCCACCTCCCCTGCTGCTAGGGGAGTCACTGTGACCACAGACGGTGTTGGATGAGGGTCACCTCCCTTGCTGCTGGGGGAGAATGACTGACCACAAACGGCGTGGGGTGAGGGTCCCCTCCCCTGCTGTCGGGAGGTAGTGTGGCCGTGACGACCAGGTCGGACTGTTCCTCCACCTGACCTGGCTGTGTCCGAGCAGGCTGGCCTGTGGCCGCCTGCGACCCTGCGCTGGCCGCCACCCTGACTGAACTGTTGACGGAGACGCGATCGTCGACCGCCGCCAGCCCGCCCCACCCGCCTGCAGGTGCGCCGAACCAGCGTGTCCGTGCGGCGCCGCTACTGGGCCGACTTCAGACCATGGTGTCTGGAGTTGTGCACTCTCGTCCGTCGATGGGCCGGACGTTCTCGTTAGCAGCGCACCGTAGGGTATCGATAGCCCAGTAGTTAAACAGAGCGTCAGACATGCCGTAAGGTATGGGGTTCGATTTCCCGCGTTTCCCGAGCCTCCTGCCAGGGTGAGAGGCAGGCGACGCCGCGTGGCCCCAGCTGCTGAGTGCATCGTAAAACCGCAACCAACCACCCATCGCACTGCGTTTCCCCACCACTGGCGTTTGTTGTATTTTCTGGTGTGAACATTTGCCTTGTGAAGTTTTCCGCCCACGTGTATCCTGACGTCCACCGCCTTGTGTTCCAGACGAGGACTAGAATGTGAGGCCGTGCGGGACCTGGGAATCGCTGCATCTTGCTGGACGGTCGGCTTCTGCGGCTGGCTGTGGGCTCCAGTGTCGACATTTGGAAGTGGTTTTTATTGGAATATCACGTCAACTGTGTCCATGTTTCGGCCGTGTTCTTCATGAATAAATATATAATGCCATAGTCTTGTGTGACACGGCAACATAGTCTGTGTTCAAGTTGTGTACAACAGGCGCTTCGGCACTTGCTCCGCGGCGTTCAGCGAAAGATTGTGATGTTGGGTTCATGTGAATTTCACATAGTTCAGCGGCTATGTCTGAGTGCCCTCTCAAGGGTGAAAGGAGACTCCTGTGTAATATTGTGCCCTGTCTGTGTGTACGTACCTACTTGGTAGGTGCCTTGTGTGGTGGTGGCACCGAGCGCCATATTAAGTGAGGGTCGGTTCCGTCCCTCCCACAAGTGTCCCTCCTGACTGAGGAAATTCCCGGATTCGGTTCACGTGTAGACCGAGCTTTCACCCTCTGGTCCTTGCCCCGGCCGTAATGGCCCAAGACAGCTGGCTCTGCGCCGTTAGGTTTCCTCCGGGGAGAAGGCTAGATGGGAGACAGAGAAGTTAAGTATTTGGTGCGAGAGGTTTTCCTTCTAGAGTCGCAGGAGTCCTCTAGGGCCCCTGGAACTTCTGGCTTCCCTACTCCGAGAAGAGTGTGTCTGATAGCCACGCTCGCGTGGAATCCGCCGGCGTCGGAGCTGTCTTCCTTCGTCGGCGTGCCATGTGCCGGGCGTCCTTCTCCCCTGTCTGGTCTGTGACCACCTTATATCATGGCAGTGAGCGCGATAGTCAACGGTCATACAGCGCGAAGGTAAAGGTTCTTAGAAGCAGGCCGGCAGTCGAAATTATTCTACGTCGGAATTTAAAAGAAAAACGGCGATCACTTGAGACACGCGCCAGCCGCCCGCAGGTCCGTGTCGCTCGACCGTTCGGTCATGTCTGACACAGCGGGCTGGTTCACCGAGAGCGGCGCCAGCGGCTGACGAAAAGTACGGCGTCGTTTGCGTCAGCCGCCGCGCGACCGGAGTCCAGGAGCACTGACTGAACGTCGACCCGGCCGTCCGGTCGGCTGTTGTTGCGGGGGCAGAATCTGCTGCGGCGGCCAGTTGCGGCAGGTAGCCAGCATTACGATCCGCTGATGGACGGCCAAACCAGCATATATGCAGAACTGCTCTACACTGCCTTGGCGGCCCCTATTCTGTCTAAGGGACCTCTACTTTCATTTCGTCCTCTTGCATCTCGGGGTCCTATTATGTATGGGCGCATGTCACGCAATCTGAGGGGCCTCTTCTAAGTTGGGTGCTTGTCTTTCGCTTTGAATGCCTGATTACGGTTATTGGGCCTTCGTTCTGGCCCTAGGGACCTCCATTTTAATCTCCTTGATGGCCCACTGGTTCCTCTAGATACCTATTCTTTCCCATTGAAGCCTCCGCTGGTCTTTTTTGGCGACAGGTAAACCCTTCGTTGGGGAGAGGCGGGTTATCCTGCAGTTCGGAAGACGTATTACCTTCATGGCCCTCATTTTGTGTTAAATTGGTTTCATAGGACGCTTAAAGTTCTCGTCTTGACAAGAACACTAGACTAGACATCTTGACATTAGACAAGGCCACGGACTCCTCTCCTCCTCCCACCGACCAGCAAACTATGTGCCCAAAGTATTTTATTATGAAGTGCACAAATTACTTCAACATTATCCCCCTGGTGTGCATTAAGGGAAGTCCGGTCAGAATGTTCCTTCCCTTGAAATTATTTTGCGTGAGTAATAATCATTGATTTATGTATTATGGGTATATTCGTTTTTTATTATTCTTTATATGTTTGCTAACAAATACGATTCGGTTCGCTGATCCCTTGTCACCTTCGGATTACAACGCTCCTGGTCCTTGGAAGTGCCAGAGAGTGCGGCCTCTTGGGAGCGATATCGCAACTCAGTTTAGTCACGGCGGCGGTAGATGGCGGGCCGAGTGACACCAGGAGCGCACCGGCCCGTCCGTTTTGGGAGTTTATCCTGGCCCGTTCTTATCCTGTTCTGAAACATCCGGGACCTACCCTTCCGTCTTGTGGCTCTCTTCCTATCTCTCCCTATGTTCACACACCAAAATCTTCCGCCCTGTGCCAAAAATATTACGCAGTTGAAAACTTGATTGCCGTGTCCTGACTTGAAATATTTCTATGAAAATAGTTAGTAACAAAACAAAATACATCATATCTCACTGAAATTCGCACATATTACATCCCTTCCCTCCTGGAACAAAATGTCGGAATGGACATCCCCTCCCCGAGCCACAGACCACACAGTGACGCTTAGTGGCGTCCCTTATGCACTGCGCCACAAACATCCTCCACCTGACGCCGTCGCCCGCATCAATTATGAAAATCGAATAGACCAAGTCATATAAATTTGGTTTTTACTCGATAAACTAAGCTAGATCGATAAGCGATGCCAGAAAATAATTGCTAAGCTAGATCGGACAAGAAATTCAATGAAATTCATCCAGGAAAAATATAAGGACAATCCAAACTGTACAACATTGAACTGCAACTTGATGCGTGTTATAGTGTTATCAGAATTGCAAATTAAAGTCGCATTCGTGTTCTGTAGGTCAAACTATATTATTCGAACACACCTCGCAATTCATGTACGAAGAATACAGAGCATGACCCACCCTATTAAGGCATTCTGCCAAAAGAGGGCATCACCCGGTCGCTTCCATCGCTTCTGGGTGACAAGCAACCAGAACTCCTTCAATTCCTATTTGAATATCTGGACGCTACACAACTAGCAAGAGCGCTGTAGACATCACACCATCAGCACTCGCTTTAACACGCAATGTATGCCCGAGAAATACTCGGGAAACATGCAAATAACCATCCTTGAATAGGGCCGGACGTACACGAGGAAATTTATTTTCCGATTAGAAATATATGCCTACCTAGCGGTGCTGTCGGACGTAGATGAGTTAACTGGCTCTTGGAAAGCAAAAGCAAAGAAAAAAATAGCGTAACGTAAAACAACTACGCATAGGAGCCATTGGACGTTGAGCCGAATTGCTTTCCAATTAGAGATAAGTGGTTGCGGACTGTGCCATCGGACGTAGGTGAGCCGACACACTTAAAGAAGAAGAAAAATTAACAACGTTGCCGACTGCCGAGAGGAGCCATCGGACGTAGATGAGTCGATTTACCTTGCAGCTCATAACGTAAAACGGCTGCCCAGAGGTACAGGGGACGTAGATGAGCCGCACTGTAAGACACCGCACTAACCCCACTGAGAACCCTGCATATCATGCTTAGACCAACCTTCTAATAACAACTAACACGCGGCGGCCGATGTGATAGGCGGTGTGCACAATTACCTCCTTGTCCGCACGATAAAGACCCCTCGATACTCTTCGACCAGAGTACCCTGCAGGCACCCTGGCAAAATCAACTCTCGTCTCTCTCCAAACACACTCCCATCCCCACCCCAACATCACCCCAGCTACAAATTATCTTGTGGAGTGGTAATGTAAAATTAGACCATTTATACATCCGGGAGATGTCCCCCATCCAGCCCCCGTCTTCAGCACCATCACACACACACACCATAGTGTAAGGCTCCCTTAGCGTAAATATACACTGGCCTGTGCTTTGCTTGCAGAGCACACACACTTTAAGGGCGGGGCAAATTACTTTTATGGTCCGGCACGCCTCTATAAAGCGCTCCTCCCGTTTTTTTTTTTTGCTTTGAGGATTTTCATTGCGTATTAAAAGTGCGTCCTAGCATGACCAAAAGCGCTCCTTTGTCGCTCTTGATTGTACAATTGTATTTTTCGTTAGCTTGCCAAAGAATCTTCCCCTGTATAGGAAGCCTGTTATAGCTTCTACCAATGCATGAGTTCCCTCGTGCTCATGGCCTTCCTCGTGTAGCCGGATCTGTTCCGGGAAAAGTAGGGGTGGGAACAAAACGAACATGCTGTAACTCTGCCAGCATCGTAGGCAGCCTGAAGCACATTTGGCACGTGCACCCCAAGCCATGTGTCCCAATTACTACTACCTAAGACATAGACGTCTTAGGTTGCATTCCCCAGCGCATATATTGATATATCTTAAACAAACGTGACTCTGGGTATCCTTGGGTACCTTGAAGGCCATGAAGAGGAGTCATGGGCAGCCTTAACACGAGCACTGGAGAGGGGAGGGGCGAAATCCGCCCACCCCTCCGATTTTCGTAAATAACTCACGATTGTACGGCCGATATACGCCATTATTTGCCTACCTCCTTAGAGATGTCCGGCGCATCGCTTAAAATTAGAAGAAAAAGTACAAAAGACAATCGGCCGAACATTTTTCGAGTTAGAGGCCGTCAAAGTCAAATCATTTCGTAGCGTCAGACCACGCTAAAATCGGCGCTGATGCGCTTCCCGTATATCGCCAAAAGGGAAATGTTCATGTAAATACTAGCGACTTGTTCGATGTATATATATTGTCATTATATATTGTTTCAAGATCATGACAGGTTAATGGAGCCAAACTTGTTCAACTGGAAGATTGTCAACGCAAATGACAGTCATGCGATTCATGCCATTTTACATGTTACTCCCTATTGAAAACTTCTGTTCTTGTCATTGTGAACCTATGCGTTTCCATGCATCATTCATGTACTTCAACCCTTTCTTCGTGATGCCGATTGCGCCGGGCCGCCCACCGGTCCGGCGGGCGGCACGGTTTCGGCAACTGGAACCGGTAGCTGAGCCGATAAAGTGGTGATATATAGGTGACCCTTGGGTCAATTTCCGGAGCTATCATCTGCATTGCATCATTAGTTATGTCCAAAACATCATTGATGCCAATTTTGGAGCATTTAAACACAATCGCAACGATCCATAGCCATGTCAAACCAAGCCACGCGAAACAAGTCAAATATGACATATGTGACCTAATTTGACTTTGAAGATATTGACCAAAGGCCATGAAATTTGCGCACAATCATACCCATCTACCCTGAAAATTCGTTGCATTAGCTATAATAGGAGCTGAGATCTTAGGGGGCGGAATACGCCCTCTTTCCAGTGAGCGCAATTTTCAGAGGCCCTCCAGGGCGCGTGCTAAGCAAGCACGTTAAGTCAACGCCGTATTCGTATTCGTATTCAGCGACGTGTTCGACAGAGGCGCATTTGTATTGGCGTCGGCATTCAGCGATGGGTTTATGATTGTTCGAATCAATTACCACAAATGCTTCTGCTTGCACTGAACACGCTGGGTGCAACTGCACAGGTCTCACATTAGCCCCGTTCCCATGACACTAGCAAATCCAGATTTCCTTACCAATCCGGAGTTCCGAAGTCATGGAAACGCCTTCGTCAGATAACTGGATTGTATTTCCGAATCCGGCTTAGAAAGAAGATGAAATCGTTATTTCCCATCAGTTGGAAGCATATGGTATCATTCACTTCGCGTCCTTTTCCTGCTTCGCCTGTCGTCAGCGCCGGCGTCGTTTTTGGAAGGTTTTTGGTGAAGGGTGACCGGGTTTATGGTATAATATATAATATAATATATAATATAAAATATAATATAATAATATATAATATAATTAAATATAATATAATAAATATAATATAATAAAATATAATATAATAAAAAATATAATGAAATATAATATAATAAAATATGATATAATAAAATATAATATTATAAAATATAATATAATAAATTCGCAAATACCAGCGAGCCCTGTTCAAGTCTCATGTAACGACGCAGCCCACGCCGATGTGGCATACTTTTTATGTATTGAAGGGAAATGTCGCACGTGCGCCACCACTATCAGGAAGTCCGGGATTTCCCACTAAATCCAGATTCGAAATCCTACATGTAATCCTGATTTCCTCGCGAATGGTCATGGAAACTCTCCTTGTAATCCGGATGCGATTCATTGTGGAAATCCAATCCCAATTCAAACCTGTCATGGAAACAAGGCTATTACCACCTTAACGGTCAAGGTCCAACGCAAACCGGTTTCTTCGGTTACCTCTTTTTTCGCATCCACCCAAGCCTGCCAAAATCTGGTACCAAGCAATAGCCTGTTGGGAACCATTATGCTAAACATTTCAAACATTTGAACATTTAAAACAGGTGCATGTCAAGGGCAAACTTCTAGGTCAAAGACTATCTTGATTTATCAGATGGCGATTTTGAAGTAATGTCGACCGAACGCGAGGCTCGATTGCTATGGCTTCAATTTCCATCAAATGAGCGTCATTCGACGAGGCTTGTTATATGCGGTATCAGAAAACTAAGCAATCGAATTATTTTGCAATGGCCAAGGCCAAGCTGATCCATAGGCATAGGAACGGGGGCAAGGGGACCATAGCCCACCCACGTTTCAAAGTGTGAGGAGGAAACAATGTTAGCTAACCCTCCCACTTTTGGGACATCTAAGTTTTTATCATGGAGTATGCACACATTTTAATATGTGGAAAAAAACTCCCTGCAGTCCCTAACTCAGTAAAAGCTGTACATATCACGTAGCACTTCATTTCTTAAAATCATGCACACTTGGACATGACCTTACAACAACGTAACTAATTCAGGAGTTGATGTAATACAACAGATATATAGGTATTCACACCTTATATGTTATGAAAAGACTATAAACAGGTAATGTACTAGGCAGTAACAAAATACATTCAAATTATTGTTTCACTGGTTTTTTTTAACTCAAAACATATTTAACATCGATTTCATTAATATTTCCTAGAATAGAAAATTGTAAAGGCTGAGGGTCAGTAACGTAACACAATCAAAGTAAGACATACAATTTGCAAGTGCAATTTCCTTGCTTTGATACTACAAAGCTATGTATTATATACGGCATTGGTCCTAGCTGCCATACACTTCAACATTTAAATGCATTTTGATTATTGAAGCATACAAATTACTACCGCCATACATCCATTGCGTGACTATAGTATGGAATAGAACGTAAACATTTCCACATTTCAATGAATTTTCACATTTTGGCACAGCACACAGATATCCAACCTTTTTATTGAGATGCCTGGGTATTATCGGTGCTGCCATCCAAAGCAGCAAAATACGTATTTCCATCATTTATTACGGCAGCATAGATACAATAATGAAGTCCACACACTATTACATCAACTTCACGTGCGAGAACGTCTCTCATGATCCTATAATCCCCAGAGAGGATTAGGCGCTCGTGAGACGAACTGACATGGTCACATGAGGAGCGATGTGAGGAGTGATGATGTGACGAGTAACGAGCGATGTTTGTCATGTGACCTGAGAAGGCACATGACGAGCATGGAAACTGGCCCGAGTGGATCTTCAACTGGGTAACTGCATAGTGGCATTGATAGCACGTTAAACATTGAATTAATATTATGTCGTTCCACAGAAATTGTTCGGTAAGATGGTGGGCTCATAGTATAGGCAGCAATATCTGCTTAGTGTAGACTCTGATCCCGTGATCCAGCCAACGAAGATATTTGGATTAAGAGCATTAAAACACTGAAGTACAACGGAGACTGTACTAGCAAGGCTTTTCATTGCCCAGTGATTTAAACGTCCAGGCCTGAGATATAAGAACCCAGAAGATAATTCGATGAATTTAGGCCAATTGCAGGGCGCTTATTTCTGAACACTACTTGTGGCGCAAGCAGTTAAATTGGCATATCAAAGACGATTTTATGTGAGGTGCTTCATAGACGTCATTGTTGAACTATGCAATCATTGGGGCATGCGTAATGGGGTACCGAGAGGGGAATTAGAGTAGTCCTCCTGCCCATCAGAGGTTGTGGGGCCCCAATATAGCGCCGGGGTTCGGGAAAATAATGCCAGGCTTCCTAAAATCCTCTTGGTGTCCCCAACAAACACACCGGGGAACATTAAAATCAACTTTGGGGCCACAAAAAGTATCGCATGGAAAATCACTCTGGGGTCCCAGCAATTGTTATAAAAAGAACTAAAACCCCAAATACGTGGTGGACCCCCAAATACGTGTCGAGGCCACTAAAACTCCCGACAGACATCCCAACAAATGAAGACAGTGTCCAAAAATCGCACTTCGACCAAAAAACTTCGCGCCGCTGCCATTTAAAATCACACTAGGGGCCAAAAAAGTAACACCGGAGCCCCACAAGTCGCAGCTGACTTCCTAGAAATCAATTTCCACCCTGAATGTTACTCTGCGGTGCCAAAAATTGCGCCAAAGGCGCGCAAAATGGGTTGGGCCCTGGAATAGAAGCACGTTGGAGCACTGAAGAAATTCCGCTGGGAAGAATCGTACCGAGACCCAAAAATATCGCTCAGGAGGCTTGCAAAAAAAGAATAGAAGTCGACCAAAAAATTCACAAAAGGAGTACATCGAGTCGACCAGAACACGGGAAATTTCAGAACAGGTCCTGGAAGAAATTTATCGGAAGTGCAATTTCACTCTGAGATTGCCATTGGCTGTAAAATATCGTTGAGCAGCTGCAGTGGCATACCAAAGAGGAAAATACACTCCTCTCCATCCCGAAGAGGTGGACTTCCAAGAACAAAATAAGTGCGGCGTTCCCCAAAAAAAATATTGGGCCCCATATATTCGCGTTAGGGCCCCCAGAAATAGAGGTCATTAATAAATACAGCCGACACAAGAAAACAAAAAACACTCACAACACTCGTCAACTTCAAAGTTCTCCACACATTTCTTTGAAATTGGCCTAGACATAGGCTCAGTTTCATGAAAATCTCAAGACATTTTAAGCCTAGTCGTCCATATGCAATCTCATGAAACTTAGGACATTTAGGTTTCCAATCTTCGTAAATTCTGTCGATGTGAGGGGGAATTCAAAGGTGGGTCTGGGAGGACAGGAGGGTTGTCAGGTGACGGTGCCGAATCCGACGCTGATTTTTCGCGATGACGTAAAATAGACATGGCAGAATGCTATAAAAACACGTTGGGATCAGTTCATTCCAGGTCAATCTACATCCGAGTAAACCAGGCCACCTCAAAATATTATGGAGCAGATGTTACGCGCTGATTAGATCGTTCCCACGCTGATCAGGAGCAACAAAGTAGCTACCCGATATTTTATTCAGGGTTATTCTTCTGATGACCTAATTTTTTACATTTGTGCTGCTTTTGGCTGCTGTTGCCGAAATCACAAATCGCGGCACAAATAAGCCTTTCTACTGAGTTAAGTTGACTTAGTGAGCCATTACGAGGTATAATCCCCCATGCCCAAATCTCACAAATTGAAGTTACAAGCTGAAAAAAAATGCTGGCATGAAAGGAAAAAATGCTGCATATTCATTTTCAATAGCAGTCCGAAGTGTCTACTTTCTGATGTCAAAGCATTTGTCATTTTCAAACTTCCCCAAAAATGAAATCCAGCACATGAAGTGATGCGGTGTCCGTACTGACGTCAGTGTTTCCACAGTTACAAATAAACGGGTTACGTCTCGCCGGAGGTATCATGGGCTACCGACGGTAATTCAGATTGTCTTGTGTGCTGCAGTTTCTGAGACCCCGGACTGTCGGTCTCATCCTCTGGTTTTCTCGCGCCGACGAGTGCGGTCATGTCTAGCCATCCTCCGTCAGAATGAGCAGAATTATCAGCTAAAAGTATGCCTTGGAAACGTTTCTCCCAGCGCAAAACGCCCGCATCCCATAGTAGCGTGCGTTTTTCGCAGGGAGATTCGCCGGCGAGATTTCGCTCGAGATACTGCTCAAGCGAAATCGTCTCCGGCGGCCGGTTATCTGTAAACTACGCAAGCGAATTGTGATTGTGAATTTCCCCGCAATGTCCGTTTTACGGTACTTCGTGTCCGATGGGTGAAAAGCAGATGTACGTGAATCAGCATTACTGCGCATCAGATACGACGCCAAAAATGCACGTGTTTTGTGCACTGATCTAAATATCGTAATATTACGTCTCTTCCTCTGCCGACGTCTCGTCGCTCAGGACGTCGACGCACCGTAATTCCTCATCCGATGCACTTTCAGCGCGAGACACGTTCAGTATTGTATGATGATTGTGTATTGTCATACACACTGGGGTGAAAGTGGCTATGAACAAGTAACGTATGAACACGAATAGCGGCAACGCGCCAATATCACAGGTACAATTTTATCACATGCCCGCACGACCGCCTTGCAGCAAGCCGTTCCGAACCCACGCCTGTCCTCCCTAGATGAAAGCCCCGCTGGTCGGCGTCTAGATGTCCGATGCCCGGTGGTCGGCGGTCTACCAGGGCCGCCACATGGCATCGTCGGCCATCTTGAGGTTGAGGGGACTGAACTGGGCGCCGGAGTGCGGCGCGGCGTCCGCCGCGTCGGCGGCGTCGACGGCGGAGGCGGCCACCGTCAGCAGGCCGCTGTCGCCGCCGCTCGAGTAGCCCGAGCTGCAGCTGTCGGCAGGCGACACGGCGCCCCACGTCGCCGTCGGCGTCGACGAGCACGGCACGCGCGTGCGCAGCTGCGGCACCTGCACGGACAGCGGCGCGCACAGCCGGCGCTGGTCGAGCGCGCGGAACGAGCCGCCCAGGTGCTGCATGATGCGCGTGCCCAGCTGCACGTCGACGCCGGGCGTGCAGGCCAGCGAGCGGCTGACCACGGTGGCGGCCGCGCTGAAGCCGGCCCGGTACCGGTCCAGCTCGGCCTGCGGGCCGGCCTGCGGACCGACCTGCCGGCCGGCGGCAGCGGCGGCGCTCTTCTGACCGCGCAGCTTCTGCAGGTGCCGCACAGCCAGCTCCAGCACGTCGGCCTTCTCCAGCTTGGCGGCGCTGTCGCCCTCCAGGCAGAGCGCCTCCACCATCAGGTCGCGCATCTGGTCCAGGCAGCGGTTGATGCGCGCACGGCGCCGCCGCTCCAGCAGAGGTTTCAGAACCTGACGAGCAGAGCGAACGTCAAGCCAGAGCACAAGCTGTCCACATCAACTGGGCTGGAGGTGGATGGTGGTGCGTTGCAGAACACGTGCATCGCTTATGCCGAGGTACGGGTTCCACTTCACTACATGTAGTCATAATATCAAACTATTGAAGCGGAGGTATGCTGGTAGGAGAATTAACTAGCGCATATTATTCAGCATCGCGGAGGTCTGCGGCCACCGGTTCCTAAACCAACCAATGAGTCACCTGGGTTTTCAGAATAGAAGTGAAACCACCGGGAAGAAGTCAGTTTTCATTCTTGAAAAAAAAAGTTTGTCTTATGGAAACGGCACAAGACATCGCCATCGACATCTCCAACGTCAGCTCACCTTTTTGTAGTCGTCGGTGCGAGTCGGGTTGATCAGCATCTGACAAGGCGCCATCGTTGCTAATCGTCCGAAGTGTTCGACCTGAGCACAGTCGGTCAGCCTTCTCTGCACGTGCTTCACAGGAGTATGCTGAGCGCGCGCGCAGCCACACGCACCGGTCGGCTGACGGAGGCGGTATGGCAGCCAGCCGCGCCGGCCGCTGGTTTTATCGGCCGGCCGCCAGGTGCTGCTCGCCACCCGTCCGCGCCGTGGCGTGGGAACGGCCACATTCCCACACTCGGCTCGCGCGCTGGCCAGCACCTGGCGCGCACATGCTGCCGCGCGTAGTGGGGGCACGCCGCCGTAGTGGGGAGGGGGCGGCTGTGCACGTGCAGCCGGCGCGAGCGGCGGGCGGCGCCGCCGTCTGCGCGGCGAGACGGGAGCGTGAGACTGGCGCGGCCGGCGGGGGCGCGAGAGCTGAGACGGACGGGTGCGAGGGGCGCGTCAACAGAGACAGATGGAGAAAGGTGATGGATGACTGAGACGCTAGGCGTCGGCCCTGGAGGCTCGCCAGTGCTGGCAACGATATTTTGCAGTGATGAAGCACCCGTCATACGGCAGGAATGAAATGTAGTGGCCAATAATGCAACGGCGAATGATGGCGGGCGTCTTCCGAGGAGCCGGGTATTTGCGATGCCGGGCCAGAAAATTCGTCGATGACGTCGATCATCGGACAACGAAAGCATAGTGCATTTAACAATCAAGAGTTTCTGAGGTCGTCCAGATGGTCGTCCTCTGGAAAAATATCCTCACATTTTGTTTGTTGGTGTAGGGTTGAATGATGTGTTTTGAACATGACACTTCTCCGAGAGATATTTAAAGCTGTACATCCGCACACCAAGGCTTTCATTCCAGTCATGGCACAATTGCATGAATGTGGAACGAAGCTAAAGTATGGATATAGGTGAAAGGATTCATATAGGAACTCTGGTTAAAATGAACGGTCCAGAGCCATTCGGTCCCTGGGTCTAATGGTCAAAACAATAAAAGATGAAGTGGTCATGGACTTCTATTCCCATCGTTCTTACTTTATGGAATTGCTATTTTACTTATTTCTAATTATAGTTCTCTAAAATTGCACACTTAAATGTGCCACGCTCAAGTGCAGCAGAACGAAAAGGAGTATTTGATCCCGATATCAAATGCAAGTTCGTCCTCTCCAAGTCTGATGGACCAAAAATTGTGCCCTCCAGTATTCAGATCTCAAGTCCGGCATGTGCTGTGGCTGGCATGCTCTTTTACTACCTTTAATCAAGGTACAGAGGCGCAGTAAGCGGCATAGTATAGCTACATCCTTGCATTCTGAACCTACTTGAAGCATACGACTCCATCTATTTTGGTTGCCCTACCAGCAGTTGGTGAAACAGATCAATGTCGTGGTGCATTCAGTACTCGTCTCCACCGTATTTTCGGTCCCAGGTTGTAAACGAAATGCCATTTAGTACTTCACCATTGCTCCCATGCAAGCAGAAGACAGTCCAACACAGGCAGAGGGTGCAAAGGTCAATGCCACCAATTACATGCAAATTATATGCATGCAAATATGTGATGAACTGTTCAAGATTGTATTGTTCAAAGCACATGGCACTCAGCAAAATGTACTGGGTGCCACCAAGCGCAAGCCATATTTTTCACCCTGCTTGAGAATCTTTCAGGGTAAACAAATCCAAAACGATGAGAAGAAAATTGTGGAAGGCTTCCTTTTAAAAATAAAAACATAGCTGTCAGATCGAGCTCCAAGACGCCGATCACATCAGCGATGAGCTCGCCTCGTAAAATGGCGTGCTCAAGCCATGATCAGTTCGAAATAGTCGTTGTTTAGCCTTTCGAGCGCCTGGAATGCATGTAGCTCCAGGGCATTTCGGGCGGGTCATAACTCAGTAATTTGCCTGATGTTGACTTTAATCCAGGCACGCTCTTAAAGAACATAGCTTTTCGACACATAGTTGCAGGTTTTCAAAAGCATTAATCCTTGGAAAAGCTACGCACGAAAAAAAATCCGGTTAAATCTGCATTTGGTGTAGAAACCTGAACTAAGATCACATTTTGTATCTTGACATTATTCTTCGAACGTTTGTCTATGTTGCGCAATATCACCTTTGACTGTTTCTTGTAGGGAGCGCTTAACACAATGGCGTCTTTGTGCATTTCAGCTGTACTCAGACAAGGTCGTGTATGTCTGTGGGGTCCGACACGAGCCGACGGCACGCCTGCCCACCATGCGAGCCGACGGCCCGCCATACGGGCCGACGGCACGCCTGCCCACCATACGAGCCGACGGCCCGCCATACGAGCCGACGGCCCGCCATACGAGCCGACGGCCCGCCATACGAGCCGACGGCACGCCTGCCCACCATACGAGCCGACGGCCCACCATACGAGCCGACGGCACGCCTGCCCACCATACGAGCCGACGGCCCGCCATACGGGCCGACGGCATGCCTGCCCGCCATAACGAGCCGACGGCCCGCCATACGAGCCGACGGCCCGCCAAGAGCACTACGAGCCGACGGCCCGCCATAACGGCCCGCCTGCCCGCCGGGGTGTCACCTTCAGCCGCGCGCCCCCGGCGCGCCGCTGGCCTGCCCTGCGCTCCGCGTGGTGTCACCTTCAGCCCGCGTGTGGCCGGCTTGTGCAGCTTGTCGCCGTCGCTACCCGGCCACGGTGCATGCTGCCGCCGGCGCTGCCGCCGGCGCTGCCGCGCGGACGCAGCACCCGCCGCAGCGTCTGCCGGCGCTGAGCCGACACCAGCTGTCCGACGCCGAGCCGTGTTGCCGGCATTCCGGCACAGTTGCCGCGCGCCAGTTACGGGTATCCCTGAGCGTGACGGCGGCGGCGGGACGCGCCGACGCCGCGTCGCGCCGCACATGCCGCCGCCGGCGGCGCGCTCTCGGCGCCGCATTCCGGCGGCCGCATCACCTGCCGGAATGCGGCGGCAATTGGAGCACCTCGCCGGACCTTCCGGCGGCGGCGGCCGGTCAGGTGCCGGCGCCGGCGGCGCGTCTGTCGCGGAATGCCGCGGGCACGTGCCCCGCGTCACACGCCATTCATCGGCTTAAACGGCCGGGCGCGACGGCCGACACGCGTTTGTCCACAGCAGCTGGGAGCCATCGATAGTGGCGAGGCGGCATGCCTTTGGAGGGAGGGGACGCCCGGGCGGCGGCCGGGCCTGCAGCATACCACCTGAAACGGATGTAGAAGCCGGCAACCGCATGTCTGTGAGACCCACCGGGTGCATGATGTCCATGTTGACGATGCTGGCATGATGTCAGTGTCCACGTCCAATGTCTATGTTTCGTGATGTTTATGAGACGAACCGGTTCGTTTCATGATGGCCATGAAGTGCACCAGTCCCTCATGCATACATCTCGGACAGTGGAGGCGGATGTATCGTTGCATGCCCTTCTTCCTTGGGATGCCCTTCACATTTCACCCTCGCCTAGGATTAGCTTCTCAATGTATTCACAAATAGTATGAAGCCATGGCAATTTTCCTTCAAATCATTCATTACCTATTCTTATGTAGACACTATAGGTGTGAATATAATAAGTACCAAAAATCAGATAATTTCAAGTAGCATTTTACTCCGCAAACTGAGTTCAAGCGTGCCATCCATACATATTTTCACCCCTCCTTTACGGGTCATACGGAAGTTACACTTACGTTACGAGTCACACGGGACTCACACCTACCTTATGAGACGTTCGAGACCCACACCTACGCTACGAGTCATACGGGACCCACATCTACGTTATGAGTCATACGGGACTCACACTGACGCTCCGGGTCACAAGGAACGAACACTTACGCTGCAAGTCATAAGGGGCTGAGATATTCGGATCTGCAAGGATCATTGTAGTGGCAATGAGCAGCAATTGAACACATTTATAAGTGTACCCCCAGCAGTGGTACCCTGATCCCTGACCTCCCTACCCTCCGCTGTCATCAGTGGAGGGTAGGATGGCCAGGGAGCAGGGTCTGTAGCCCACGGATATTTACAGACCTCTCAATGTGGTACGCGGAAGTCTTACAAAACGTCATTCTTCGTGATTAAATTATGTCCACATGCTCAGCACCCTCCTCGACCACCAGGGATTTCATTCCACCCTCCCTCTGCACCACCACCATGGATCTCACCCTTCACCACCACCGGGGATCTCAGCCTCCCCTCCCCACTGGTTCTGACAGCCACCCTTCGACGCAGGAAACCCTGGTAGTCCTTGATTTTCAAGGGTTTGCATCGGAATAATGCAGACACTGAAATAGAAACACTATTTGAAGTCTACGAAGCATTGACGTAGGATGTCGATTTATTTGTACCGTGTCTTCGTACAACGTCGTAGAGAGTGAGATGCTTAGGATTTACGTCAGACAAGGAAAACGGAGTTGGAGGGAGGCCACCTAACCCATTTTTATATGCCTCTGGATTTAAACCACTATTTTTCAGAGGTCCAATTAATTTTTTTCCAAGCAAAAATAATGAAAAAAGTAAGTTTAAAAAAGTTCCACTCCTTCCAGCGGTTTCTTCGCCGTATTGCATGTACACCTACGGGTGCTGCTCATCGCCACATTATGAACAGTTTCGTAGTGGGGAAATGCGCATTGTCAAAGTTGCTTCTTTTTCACAAGATTGGGTCACTACATTATTCAGCTACTTTTTATTTACAGTGTACCAATACCAACCGACGTACCAACTCCACCGGCTGGCCATGACGTCATCATCGCCCAGATCCGTCGCATCCAGAATTATCCAGATCCATCGCATCCAGAATTATCCAGATTCATCGTACCCAGAATCATCCAGATCCATCTTATCCATAATCGTCCAGATCCATCGTACCCAGAATCATCCAGCTCTATCGCATTCAGAACCATTCAGTTCTATCGTATCCAAAAGCAACCGGGAGTATCGAGGGGTATATTTCAGCTGTCAATATAAGATATGTCCAAAAATCACGGTTCCTTCGTTGCGCTCGGAGACAGCGCTGCCTCGCGCTGTCTCCCACGCTACCAATAACATGAACAAGGCACGAGCGCGTCTTTGATCACCGCTGACACCTTGAAGGCGTTTACCAGCGTCGAGCATGGTCGCCTGCCGCAGAAGCTGCGGTGCCGAGTCGATAGATACCGAATTGTTCAGTGTTTGGCTGATAGCTGGGATTCAATAGGCTGGGGTAGTAGTGCCCTGAATGTGTGTAGCCCATGGCGTATTCAAAGATCAGCCCAGGCAACCAACGGCCCACCCGCCGTCGAGCCCAGCCACCCGCCGGCCCACCCACCCTCCAGCCCAGCCAACCGCCGGTCCACCCACCCGCCATCCAGCCCACCCAACCGCCGGTCCACCCACCCGCCATCCAGCCCAGCCAACCGCCGGTCCACCCACCCGCCGTCCAGCCCAGCCACCCGCCGTCCAGCCCACCCACCCGCCGTCCAGCCCACCCACCCGCCGTCCAGCCCACCCACCCGCCGTCCAGCCCAGCCACCCGCCGTCCAGCCCAGCCACCCGCCGTCCAGCCCACCCGCCGTCCAGCCCACCCACCCACCCGCCGTCCAGCCAACCGCCGGCCCAGCCACCCACCGTCCAGCCCGGGAGCCTGCGCCCTGCCGCGGGTGTGCCGGCGGTGATTGAGGCGGCCGTTTATCCGGCGCGATTATGGCGGCCGAGTCGGCCCACCTGCGCGTGTCTCCCACGCTGCCGCCGACTGGGTCAGCGGCGGTCCGGCCTACACCTGCTGCCGGCTCCCACGGCCGCCACCGCCGCCACTCGAGTCATGTCAACAGCACCTGAAGAGCTCAAGGCGGCCACCTGGCACAATCTCCCACGGTGCTGCTGCAGAGCGCAGGTGTGAGCGCCGAGCTTCCCTCGGTGCAATGGGAAGCACGGCGATATATATATATATATATATATATATATATATATATATATATATATATATATATATATATATATATGTATGTATGTATCTATGTATCTGCCACTGTTTAGACGTCTACATGTCTGATGTACACACATATATAAAACAGGAACAGAGCGAAGAAATATAAGGTTGGTCCGGTTTATCTGATCAAAGGCCTGTTTCACGTTGTTTCCGATACTTCAACTGATGGGGTCATTGGAAAGTTGTCTGGTAGTCGAGTCTGTATGCGTCCGTGACCCATTGAAAGCAAATGTTTTCAAGGGACCGAGCAGGCCTTGCCGATGAGCTACATTTTGCCGCCTTTCCCAGTACACGGGTTGTTGCGACCGCCGCCGTGCTTCCAAATGCAGAAGGTGAAATAATAAGAGAGCGTTTTGTGTGGTACGAACTCTCCATCGACATACTGTTTGCATACTTCGAATGACTCGTTGATCTCTTAAATTATTTAATACGCTAATTTTTGCGACATCTATGATTGTCACCCTTAATCGTTCCGTGTACAAATATGACTAGATATTCGCGTGACATGTTTACGATTGTAGTTATCGATCTATTGCGAAATCAATGCGACCTGTGCTGCACTGTGAGCGGTAAGTCAAAGATGTGGTGAGGTCGAAGTTTGGCCTCATTTCGAGAGCTTATGAGGAAGGGCGAGAGAACTTGACTTGTTGTACCCAGGTGAAAACATTACTGCGAGATTTAGTTTCAGCGTCCATCTTAACCCTATAATGACTAAGCGCTGAAAAGGTCATGTGAGGTAAATGACCTTGAGTGACATTGGAAGGGTTGATGAAGTAGGTAAACAAATTAGATCAGTTGCCGATCACCATGCCACGTTCAATTTCGACTCTTTGTTAGCAATAATTGGGCTAAATGCCGATAAGTCACGACTTCGGCGAACGTGGCCTGGCAAACCTAGTTCCTACGACATCACAGCCCAGTGACCCGACACACCCTCAGACTGTTTATACCGTGATGTCGCCAAGGATGCCGACCCATCAGCTACACTAAAGAGACGTACTCAGACGCTCGTCGTGCTTCCATGGACGCGAACAAAAACATCTGGGATCGCATCAGCGGGGGAGGTTAACCCTAATCCTAGGGCTTAAAGGCAGGAGGGCGCAAGATCTCTGAAACGTGTTACCTTTTTACCATCCTTTTTGTGCCGTAAAAAGTAGATAAAGCACACTATTACCAAGCGCGGTTTCCCGGAAATAATTTCGTGACACGTATTCTGTCAGTTGCATCGTTTCTTTTGTAGTCAAGTCGAAGATTGATGTGCGCAGTGTTATGCTGTACGAAGATTCATATACGATAAATGGTTGATGACTTCGTTCTTAAACAGCCTCTCATTAAATACACTAATGTTCCAGAACATTACAAGTGTCCTCAGGCGGTCAATACTGAGTCACGTTTTGAAGGCTGCATGCATCAACATAGCAACAAGCTATAATGGAAACATGATTGAGAAACACTCAATTTGAATTGTCCGGCTAAATTGAATGTTGGTCTAAATTGAATGAGGCGAATGTTGATCCAAAGGAGAAACTTCCAGGCCAGTCGAAGTTTTCTGTCCTATCGCCAAAGTAGGAGCCTGAATCCACTTGATTCGCCACTTGCAGATGCACTGCATTTGATAAACGCAACTTACTTCAGAGACGTGATTATGATCAGTGGCGATTCAAAGGAGAAACAGTTTCGGTGTATGCATGCTACATGCCCTGTACATGAAAATGCTTTGCACCTCGAGAAGTGTTGACATAATTCTACCAGAGATCACCCTCAACTTCTGTGTCTGTTTACGCTCTTAAAATATTCCAAATTATCTGGTATGTTGGTATCCGTAGCATGCACCCTTGCTATGGATGTTGGAGACATTTTCCTTATGTTATGCTTGCAAGGAGTATGTTGTACATGGTTCTACACTTCACTCTGAAATGTGGATCTCTTACATGATATTAATGCCGTATTAGAAAATATAATAAAGTGCATCGAAATTTCTGCATTATGGGTTTCTAAGCCGGCTTTACTAATCTTCAAAGTAAATACGAAATCCAACGTAAGAACTTTGGGAATGGCGTATTGCTCTAGCGATGATGTAATACATTTTGCAAATATATGGGTCTTATAGACTGCACGAAGACTATTTCATACGAAGACTATTTCATGGGGCCTACTTCCGCTCTTCCCGTCCAGTTCTCCTTGCTGGGTGCTAGGGGGGGGGGTTTTGGTGGGCGGGGGGGAGGAGGGGGTTGGGGGGGATTTGCTGGGTTAGGGCGGACAGAGGGCGAGCCCCGATGACATGTGTCGTCCTTCCCCACATGGAAAGATGATGCTACACTCACCGGCAAAAGGTGCTCTTCTCTTCGGAGGATCAACTGTATCCCCCTCCCCCAACCAACGCAACGGATTTGTCAGTCAAAAACGCCCCTCTCACAAGAAAAAGGCGCTCCCTTGAGAGGGAGAGGTGTCGCTTCAGTGCTCAGAGCATCCATTCCCCGCTCAAGGACCTTCAGCCGAAGGCTCCTCCTCGGGAGTGTCGCAGTGGCATCCTTTCGAGGAGATGGCGCCAACTCCATACGAGTGATCCCACCCCCATGGGAAATTCCTGGAATCGCCCCGGCTATATGTGCATGATAGAAGTCAGGAATAATTGAGCACTCATTCATGACAAAACAATATTTATTGAGATTTTAGACGAGAAATGAAGACGCACAAATTAACGGCTTCTGGAAATTTACAGACATGGCAAATAAACCATTCAGTACTCCATCAACCACAGTATATACAATTCCCGTCCTCAGAATATTAAACTCGTCTGCGAAACATGAAGCACACAGCTGAGCCGACGGCGGCTGAGTCCAGTGTGGCTGCAAGCACAGCCCGGAAGAGCGCGACCAACCTACCGCGGCTGCGGATCAGCCTGTTGATCGGCAGAGCTGTCGGCCGGCGCTCAGCCTGTTGGTCGTCAGAGCTGTCGGCCGGCTCAGCCCGTTTATCGTCAGAGCTGTCCGCCGGCGCTCAGCCTGTTGATCGTCAGAGCTGTCGGCCGGCGCTCAGCCTGTTGATCGGCAGAGCTGTCGGCCGGCGCTCAGCCTGTTGATCGTCAGAGCTGCGCTCAGCCTGTTGATCGGCAGAGCTGTCGGGCGGCGCTCAGCCTGTTTATCGTCAGAGCTGTCGGCCGGCGCTCAGCCTGTTTATCGTCAGAGCTGTCGGCCGGCGCTCAGCCTGTTGGTCGGCAGAGCTGTCCGGCGGCGCTCAGCCTTTGATCGGTTTATGTCTCCTTTGTCAGAGCTGTGGCCGGCGCTCAGCCTGTTGGTCGGCAGAGCTGTCGGCGGCGCTCAGCCTGTTGATCGTCAGAGCTGTCGGCCGGCGCTCTTTGGTCGGCAGAGCTGTCCGGCGGCGCTCAGCCTGTTGATCGTCAGAGCTGTCGGCCGGCGCTCAGCCTGTTGATCGGCAGAGCTGTCGGCCGGCGCTCAGCCTGTTGATCGTCAGAGCTGTCGGCCGGCGCTCAGCCTGTTGATCGGCAGAGCTGTCGGCCGGCGCTCAGCCTGTTGATCGTCAGAGCTGTCCGGCGGCGCGCCACCTGCCTCATTATCCCACGGTACCGTCTGCCGACAGCCCGCAGCGGCGCCGGCACGGCAGTCCGGCGGGCACATGTCGGCTGGCGGCCGTCAGGACGGCTCGGCGGCTTAACGTAGTCCTCATGGCCGTCACGTGCATACCGTGGCATGCGCGATACACACGGCATATAGCCGGCGTGATGTGGACACATGTCACATGGCTGACGTGGACATGTGTGATACACACACTGATGCGTCACATGGCTGACACGACATGCGCGATACACACGGCATATAGCCGGCGTGATGTGGACACATGTCACATGGCTGACGTGGCATGTGTGATACACACACTGATGCGTCACATGGCTGACACGACATGCGCGATACACACGGCATATAGCCGGCGTGATGTGGACACATGTCACATGGCTGACGTGGCGTGTGTGATACACACACTGATGCGTTACATGGCTGACACGACAGTGCGATACACCGGATATAGCCGGCGTGATGTGGACACATGTCAATCTGACGTGCAGTGTGTCACACATGTCTGATGCCGATACACACGGCATATAGCCGGCGTGATGTGGACACATGTCACATGGCTGACGTGGCATTGTGATACACACACTGATGCGTCACATGGACTGGCACGACATGCCGATACACACGGCATATAGCCGGCGTGATGTGGACACATGTCACATGGCTGACGTGGCATGTGTGATACACACACTGATGCGTCACATGACTGACACGACATGCGCGATACACACGGCATATAGCCGGCGTGATGTGGACACATGTCACATGGCTGACGTGACATGTGTGATGCTCACAATAGTGGTCTGCATTGCTGGCATGAAACGTGTAAGACCTGACAAATGATGTTGCGCCATGCATTCCAGTGCATTAAACCAAATGTGAACGCTGATAAAGTACCATGCAGTCGTACACCACCAGCCGACCCGTGCAGCAATAGACAACCTGGTACACACACCACTGACCGCTACAGACAACCTGGTACACACACCACTGGCCGCTACAGACAACCTGGTACACACACCACTGGCCGCTACAGACAACCTGGTACACACACCACTGGCCGCTACAGACAACCTGGTACACACACCACTGACCGCTACAGACAACCTGGTACACACACCACTGGCCGCTACAGACAACCTGGTACACACACCACTGACCGCACAGAACCGTACAGACAACCTGGTACACACACCACTGGCCGCTACAGACAACCTGGTACACACACCACTGGGCCGCTACAGACAACCTGGTACACACACCACTGACCGCTACAGACAACCTGGTACACACACCACTGGCCGCTACAGACAACCTGGTACACACACCACTGGCCGCGCTACAGACAACCTGGTACACACACCACTGGCCGCTACAGACAACCTGGTACACACACCACTGGCCGCTACAGACAACCTGGTACACACACCACTGGCCGCTACAGACAACCTGGTACACACACCACTGACCGCTACAGACAACCTGGTACACACACCACTGGCCGCTACAGACAACCTGGTACACACACCACTGGCCGCTACAGACAACCTGGTACACACACCACTGGCCGCTACAGACAACCTGGTACACACACCACTGACCGCTACAGACAACCTGGTACACACACCACTGCGCCGCTACAGACAACCTGGTACACACACCACTGGCCGCTACAGACAACCTGGTACACACACCACTGGCCGCTACAGACAACCTGGTACACACACCACTGGCCGCTACAAACAACCTGGTACACACACCACTGGCGCCGCTACAGACAACCTGGTACACACACCACTGGTACACACACCACTGGCCGCTACAGACAACCTGGTACACACACCACTGGCCCCGCTACAGACAACTTGATACACACACCACTGACCGCTACAGACAACCTGGTACACACACCACTGACCGCTACAGACAACCTGGTACACACACCACTGGCCGCTACAGACAACCTGGTACACACACCACTGACCGCTACAGACAACCTGGTACACACACCACTGACCGCTACAGACAACCTGGTACACACACCACTGACCGCTACAGACAACCTGGTACACACACCACTGGCCGCTACAGACAACCTGGTACACACACCACTGGCCGCTACAGACAACCTGGTACACACACCACTGGCCGCCGCTACAGACAACCTGGTACACACACCACTGGCCGCTACAGACAACCTGGTACACACACCACTGGCCGCTACAGACAACCTGGTACACACACCACTGACCGCTACAGACAACCTGGTACACACACCACTGGCCGCTACAGACAACCTGGTACACACACCACTGACCGCCGCCACAGACAACCTGGTACACACACCACTGGCCGCCGCTACAGACAACCTGGTACACACACCACTGGGCCGCTACAGACAACCTGGTACACACACCACTGACCGCTACAGACAACCTGGTACACACACCACTGGCCGCCGCTACAGACAACCTGGTACACACACCACTGGCCGCCCCCTGTACACCACGACCGCTACAGACAACCTGGTACACACACCACTGGCCGCTACAGACAACCTGGTACACACACCACTGGCCGCTACAGACAACCTGGTACACACACCACTGACCGCTACAGACAACCTGGTACACACACCACTGGCCGCTACAGACAACCTGGTACACACACCACTGGCCGCCGCTACAGACAACCTGGTACACACACCACTGACCGCTACAGACAACCTGGTACACACACCACTGACCGCTACAGACAACCTGGTACACACACCACTGGCGCCGCTACAGACAACCTGGTACACACACCACTGGCCGCCGCTACAGACGACCTGGTACACACACCACTGGCCGCTACAGACAACCTGGTACACACACCACTGGCCGCTACAGACAACCTGGTACACACACCACTGACCGCTACAGACAACCTGGTACACATGGTACACACACCACTGCCCAGGCGGTTGACACTTAGCTATGGACGAAGTAACTGGAGGGTGCCGCTGTGAACGGTGGTTATTGACGGTGGCTCGGCACAGATATACCGACACTATACTATGCTCGACACAGGTGACAGACATGCGCTGACACCAGCGAGTGTGTCAGAGCAGATCCGGGTGTCAGAGTTTGTTTGACAGGTCGCGTCGTCTCGGGTGTGGCTCGGCGGACAGCATATCGCCGGATCCATCTCACTACAAAAAATATCGTGCCCAGATGGCCGTATTAGCTATTTACAAGAAGATACAAAAACATTATTTCGAGAGGTGTACTTACAGCCAGGCTCTGAATACAGCCTGGTTAGTTAGTTAGTTTTTTGGTTTGGGTAATACAGGCCCATGGAATACAGGCTGGACAGCGGCGGAAGGGGGCGGGGGCGTGCGTGAATGGTCCGACATGGCAGGACGCGCGGGCACCCATTGCACTATGTTGCGGTCATTGCTCAGCATTGCGCAGCGTAACGCCACTGCGTGCCCTGCAATGCTTCATTCAGCCAACCGATCGCCGTGCATCCCATCGGCCGACAAGCGGACCGCGTGCTGTGCCATTCACAGAGCGGCGTCCTCAATGAGCCCGCACCGCGCCCATCCGGCGCCGAGCCGGCGTCACGTCACGGCGGTGCGTCACGTCCGCGTCGCGCCATTCAGGTGCCCGGCGCGCCGCCCAGTCTTAAAAACGGCGCGTCCGCGCCGCGCGGCGCCGCCCTCAATGAAACCGCCGCCATGGTAATGAGCACCGCTGGCGCGCACCTGTCGCCCGTTCCCACGGCGGCACGTCGCCAGTGACGTCACGCGTCACGGGCGTGATGGCGACCGCGCGAGCGCGCGACCAGAACGGGCGCCCACGCCCGTGCGACTCACCCGGTGCAATGACGCTCGGCAGCTGAAGGTCAATTTGGGCGCCTCCGTGCTGAATCACGTGGTGACGGCTTGCCAGTGTGTGTGTGTGTGTGTGTGTGTGTGTGTGTGTGTGTGTGTGTGTGTGTGTGTGTGTGTGTGTGTGTGTGTGTGTGTGTGTGTGTGTGTGTGTGTGTGTGTGTGTGTGTGTTTGTGTGTGTACGCCAGGAATGCGTGTTATCTAGTGGTGGATCTTTATAAATTTACCGTTGGACAAATGGGGTTTTCATGCCATTCTATGCAGTCAACGGCCTCATGCTGCACGTCAGCAACATTGCGTTTGTGGGGAGGTGAGTGTCCCTCAAAAGTATGGAAAGTTCCACCGATGGTGTCATTGATCCTGTTTTTGTGATGATCATGGTATTATGCAATCTGTCAAACCTAACGTCATCTCATTCCTGTCGCCCATCTCAAGCTGAAAAACGTGCTTTCAGTCACGCCCCACATCGATGCGAGTGCTTTCGCCGGTTTTCTGTGTAGCCGACATCGATGTAAGTGCTTTCGCCCATTTGCTGTGGTGCCGACGCGGTGTACCAGTTCATGGTCATCGTTTTATCATGTCTTATCGTCGTAACGTGCACTTCTGCCACTATTAGGTTCTCGATTGTATGTCTTTCGGTCAAACCAATCGGCGTCTCGCTGCAGTGACACGTGTCAGTCACGTGTCGGTCATGTGTCAACAACGTGGAACGTTTCGGTCGTGCGTTGATATCATGTTTCCGAGTCCAGTATTGAAATTGGGTGTGAAGTGGGCTTGGCCAGCTTTCCGTTGCCTGTAGCGCGTGGTCCGTGCATGCACTTCATGGCAATGCAGTTTCCACCTTCTCCACCGTGGCGATATTCCTCTCGGAACTCTGACAAACATTGCTTCGGTGGTAAGTTGCTGATCTGGGAATCTTCAGCATTAGCCGCTGCACGAGTTTTCTCTTCATTCAGACGATGCGTATTCTGGATGTCTGGGTTAGCCCAGAAGAGTATCATATGCTTTTGCTCATGATACTCACTATGGGTCTGTTCATGGTCCTGAGTGTTTTAATAGTGTAATTTGTGTGCAACAGGATCCAAATATGTGCTACCGGGCAACTCTCCCAGTTGGTTTTTGTGTTGGAAGTTCGGAAGCGTACAGTGTCATCGTTGAGTTTACCTTTTGTGTCTCTTTATTATTCTTCGCAATGTTGTGTGCCGTGCTGGCATCATGTTCCGCCTGCTGGCTCGGCAGACTGTACCGGCGGGTCCGGTGACGTCCGGTGACGTTATGTGATGTCCGGTGACGTCATGTGACGTCCGGTGACGTCATGTGACGTCCGGTGACGTGGCAGCGCCACCTGCCGTGCTGGCACCGTGTTCCGCCTGACGGCTCGGCAGGCTGTGCCGGCGGGCCCGGTGACGTGGCAGCGCCACCTGCCGCGTCAGAGCGTGCCGTTGCACGCCGCAAGTGCCGACCGCTGCGCCGGTATCGCCGCCATCGGCCGGCCCGCGCCACAAGCAGCCCGCGCCACAAGCAGCCTGCACGCCGCCGCGCAGCATTAGCAGGCGGCCGGCCGAGCGGCGATAGGCCTCCCGCCGGCGGACGGCCCGATGGCGGCGGCGATTACCGCCGTGCCGAGGCGGGACGCCGGCCACCTGCCCCGTTTTCTCACGGACCGCGAGGCGGTGACGTCACACGCCTCGCAGACGCGGCCGGCCGGCCCGTGTAACAATGGTGGCAGGTGGCGGCCGCGCAACACGCGGCGGTCAGCTATTTCCTGATCCGGCCCGGCCGGCCGGGTTGGGCTGGCACGAGTGCAATACCAGAACAAATCACGCGCCGTGGTTCGCTCACTTCTCAGATTTGCACGGAATTCTTGGTGTCGAGGTCACGTATCCTGGGCACCGGCTCTGGATATAGCACCACAAATCCTCATGCCATTTCATATATAAACAGAAGTAAATAAAGTATAAATTCCTTAATTCATAAAATATACTCCTTTCACTGGGAGCCGTATGGCAATGTCGGAGCTGTATCAGAGCCTACTAAACTCATCTGACTGGGAGCAGTATGGCAGTGTCGGAGCTGTATCCGAGCCTCATAAGCTCATCTGACCAGGAGCAGTATGGCAATGTCGGGGCTGTATCCGAGCCTGATATACCCATCTGACTGGGAGCAGTATGGCAATGTCGGGGCTCAGGGTAGTATTGAATGGATGTAAATCTGGTTGGAAAGATGTTCTGAGGGAGTGCCACAGGGCTCTGTTCTAGGGCCCTCTCTTTATCATCTTTGTGAACAACATTGAAGTAGGGCTGAGGAATAGAGTGTTCAAATTTGCTGATGACATCAAGCTGGTAGGAGTGGCTAACAGCAGAGATCAATCTAGTAATATTCAACTAGATTTGGACGACCTAAAAGAGTGGGCTGATCAATGGCAGATGACTTTCAACTATGATAAGTGTAAGGTTATGCATATAGGGTCTGCAGGCGAGACATTCAGTTATAAAATGGGAGGGAGGGAACTGGATGTTATTGAAGAGGAAAGGGACTTAGGTGTGTTGGTCTCAAAAGACCTTAAAGCAGAAAAACAATGTATCTCAGCTAGAAATAGGGCACTCAGAATGCTGGGACTCATTAATAGAAGTGTGAAATATAAGAGCAGGAAGTCATGAAAAAGCTGTACTTAGCATATGTGCGGCCCCACTTGAGTACTCTGTACAAGCATGGAGCCCCTACCTAGAAAAGGATATAGATATGTTAGAAAGAGTCCAGCGCAAAGCCACTAGACTCGTCAGTGGATTAAGTAACTTAGAATATGGAGAAAGGCTTAATGCATTAGATATGTACTCACTCAAGTATAGGAGATTAAGGGAGACATGATTGAAATGTACAAAATTGTTAGAGGGCTAGATCAGGTCAATTTGAATGATGCTCTGCAGTTTAGAGTATCCCATAGGGGTCATCAATTCAGGTTAGACAAAATGAGGTGCAGGACAGTTAAACGACAACAGGTCTTCAGTCAAAGGGTTGTTGACCAATGGAATAGGCTGCCTGCTGATGCAGTGGGGAGTCCCTCATTGAATGTCTTTAAAAGTAGGGTGGATAAATTTTTTAGACAGGAAAATGTTGTTTTTGAATTCTAACTTGTGATGCATGGGATATTGAGTATTTTCACTAGCTATATAGGGTATAACATTATGCTAGTATTATGTTGTACTATATGGGGTGTACCTAGCAGTGGATTTGGCAACTTCCTTTGCGATGTCATACTGATGAGATTGGCTGTGGTGGCACAGGTGGAGGGATTGCATGGGTTTGGAATTGATAGGTGTGAACATGTACTTTCTAATATCTTCTAGACAGGCTTGACCCAGATGGGCCCTTGTGGCCCTTATTAAGCCTTAACACTTTATGACTTTATGACTTTATGACTTTATGACTTTAATGACTTCGTACTTAGTTCTTTTCACATTTCTAAGTACCATTTAAATATTTTAATTAAGCCTCAGCATTGCATTTTATGTTTATATTGCCTGGCCTGGGTAGATAAAACCGAATTTGATAAGATGAATTTGTTGACAAGCAAACCTTTTTTTGATAAAACGGTCGTTGTGGTTCATTGGGTATCATTGATACCATTAATGTACAATTTGCTACACCACTTCTATCGCTCCTTATTCAAGTTACTCATCCCAACACCCATATTCCCCAACACAGGGATGCTGATTTCTGAATATTATTGGGGTATGGGCATGCATGGAGTTAATGGGTGGGACGAAATAGATTGGTGGACATACTCCTGTAGTGGTGAGCTGACTCCTGCAGTTGTGAGCTGACTCCTGCAGTTGTGAGCTGACCCCTGTAGTGGTGAGCTGACCCCTGTAGTGGTGAACTGACCCCTGTAGTGGTGAGCTGATTGCCGTGATGGTGAGTCAGCTCACCACTAGAGGAGTCAGTTCACCACTACAAAGTCAGCTCACTACCACGGGCTTAGGCTCACCGCCACAGCGATCCCTCACCACTACAGGGGTCAGCTCACCACTACAGGGGTCAGTTCACCACTACTGAGGTCAGTTCACTACTACAGGGGTCAGCTCACCACTACAGGGGTCAGTTCACCACTACAGGGGTCAGTTCACCACTACAGGGGTCAGTTCACCACTACATGAATAAGCTCACCACAACAGGAGTAAGCTCACCACCACATGGGTCAGCTCACCACTACAGGGGTCAGCTCACTACTACAGGGGTCAGCTCACCACTACAGGGGTCAGCTAACCACTACAGGGGTCAGCTCACCACTACAGGAGTCAGCTCACTACCACGGGCTTAGGCTCACTACCACGGGCTTAGGCTCACTACCACGGGCTTAGGCTCACTACCACGGGCTTAGGCTCACCACCACGACAGGCGGCTTACAATCATAGGAGTGAGTTCACCACCACGGGAGGAAGCCCACCACCATTGAGCACAGCTCATCACCACAGACACGGGAGGTAGCTTACCATGGAAGGAGGTGCACTATCACGGGATTTAGCTCACCTTAACTGGAGGAAGCTCGTCATCAAGGAGGAAGCTCAGCACTACGGGAGAAGATCACCACCGTGTACCAAGCTAACCTCAGACTTCCACACCGAATAAATCTTGTGATTGTGGCTTGTTATTTCCTGAATAATTCAACGTTGTCTTGATAGCATCAATGCCAGTCTGCAAAGGACCTCCTAAGTCTTGTCGGTGAGTTGCCGCAGATCGACTAGGTCAGGGGTATACCCAGCACATGCTTCGGATAAGCCAGGAGCGTGCCCAGGACATGCTTTGGATATGCCATGGACCTACCTCGCATATGCTTCGGATAGGTCATTGGCCTACCTCGCATGTGCTTCAGATAAACCAGGAGCATATCCAAGACAAGCTTTGGATGCGCCAGGAGCGTGTACTCAGGACATGCTTCGTACAGGACAGGGACCTGCTAAGCGCATGCCTCGGATAGGCCATGGGTCTACTCAGCATATGCTTCGTATAGACCAGGAGCGTACCCAAGACACGATTCACGCAGGTCTGGAGCGTACCCAGGATGCACTTCGGAAAGGACCGCCATGAAGCTTCCAAAAATATTTCTAACGAAGGCCGATGCGATGGAAATATCAGGACACGACTTTTGCTATTGTGAAATTATGACTAGCCACGCGCAATCCTATGAGTTAAAATGCCAAGGTTTATAAGAGGGTCACGATCCCTTGCCATCGACACGCGACATTTTCCAGGTTTAGCCAGTCGTCAGCCGGGGGAAAAGCTACGTCAAGTTGGTGCTCATCCAGCAGGGGCGGATAGAGAGGGCACTGGGAGCATGCGGTCCCTCCCCCCCCCATAGAAAAGTGGCGTCCCTCTGATCGGAGGGGCGCCCCTTCCGGAAGATTCGAGTGCACCCTCCCCTCCCAGCCCACCAATGGATGTTAGCTAACGGTAATCCTCTCAGAGAACAGATGCCTCCAGCCTATTCCTTGAGAGGAAAATGTGCATCCAAAGAAGAAAGGTTCTTCGGTATGCTCGAGTTACCCCTTCTGTTCAACGAATTTTCAGCCGAAGATGCCCCTGCAGGACTTTTGCAGTAGCAACAGCCGCCACAAGTCATCCGTATCCACTTTCCCGGAGCGTTAGCCGTGTTCCCTAACTGATACCATGCGCCTGTCGCCCGGAGCGTTAGCCGTGTTCCCTAACTGATACCATGCGCCTGTCGCCCGGAGCGTTAGCCGTGTTCCCTAACTGATACCATGCGCCTGTGCCGGAGCGTTTTTATACCGTGCGCCTGTCGTTCGGAGCGTTAGCCGTGTCCTAACTGATACCATGCGCCTGTCGCCATGGCGTTAGCGTTCCCTAACTGATACCATGCGCCTGTCGTTCGGAGCGTTAGCCGTGTCGCCTAACTGATACCATGCGCCTGTCGCCCGGAGCGTTAGCCGTGTTCCCTAACTGATACCATGCGCCTGTCGCCCGGAGCGTTAGCCGTGTCGCCTGATACCATGCGCCTATCGCCCGGAGCGTTAGCTGGCGGTCAGTAAGCCGTCCGTCCAGCAGCAGACCAGTCCGGCCTGAGCGGCCGTGGGAAAACCGAGCAGGTGGCAGCCGAAACAGCCGACTGTGTTCGAGGAGGCAATTGCGGCGGCGACACTGCTTCGTCTGGCGGCCGCCTGATCAGCTATAAATCGGCCGCGCCACAGATAGGCGAGACAGAGGAGAGGCCGCCCGGCCAGACCGCGCCGGCCGCCACCAAACACAATTAGTCGGCGCGCGTAATTGGGCGGCCGGGCGCCGTGATAGGCGTACCGGCCCCGCCGGTTTTTCACCGGCCAATGTTTTCGCTGAAGTCGAGCCGGCGCTGCCCACTCGTTTGGCGATGTTTGTTTGGCGGCTCGTAGGCCCGCAGCCACGCTTGTTAGCGCCTGCACGTATGTCGCTGACCGGCCGACCGTCGACACTTTTGTCGTCAGTCATGATCAATGGGCAGCGGCAATGCTGGGCTGGGCTGCCGCACCTGCAAATTGTACCCAGGAAGGCCATTTCCAATCAGATTTCATTCACGGCACGTCAGCAAATAGTGGTTTCGCGCCCGCGGAAAATGTTTGCTGAAGCATGCAATGCATCACTAGTGACAATTTGCCTGGTACAATTTGCGAAGTTACGTAAAGTTGGCGCTTATGCAGCAGAGGTGGATGCAGCGGGGGTGGAGGGGGAGGGGGCACTAGGGGCTTGTGTCCCTCCCCGATGGAAGAGCAGTTCGCATCCGGGAAGATTCGAGCGTACCCTCCCCCACCTCCCACCCCCTCCCTCCAAGAAAAACAACTAATTTTTGGTCAGCCAAAGGCGCCCATCTCAGAGGAATAAGCGACCTTTTGAGAAGAAAGGTCGCAACTCCATTCCGCTCGAGTGCATTCCTGTATCATCTTCATTATAACTATATGTACATAGCTTGATATGACCAGCAATGGCGAGTCCAGGCAGATGTAAAATTGAACGCTATAGGCGTTAAAAATTAACATGAAGTGTATCCAAGCCTTCGCGAATATATTTACTTATATTACCAACAGCAAGAAAAATATGCAATTTTGAAACTCCATTCAGAGGGTATGGAGCGAGGGAGAGTTTCAGCGTGGAGGAAAACGCATAAAATAAGCTAGTTTTTGCTTCCCAAGCTCCGCCACTGATAACATTATAACCTTCTCATGTTCTAATCAACGTATAAAAGTGCAGATGATCGTTCCCCCATACTACCAAAGAGAAGGACGAAAGGTGTCACGGCATTCAGGGTATTCACGGTATTATCTACCACACAAATGATGATAAAGAAAGTAAATATTGAGAAACATCAAAAACGCAAGCCTTCTATCCCATTTTGATGCATAAGATCTACTCGATCATATTCTGGAGATGAAGAAACAATGCCATAGCTTTAAAAAAATTCGTTTGCCCTCTTGTGTGGGTTATAGGACCGCTAATCCCTCGAAATCTTAGGAACAAAGTGACCACCCGCCGCCGAATGTAGTGCGTCAGCCTCCGGAACCCCCAGGAAATAAGGTTGGTTGGTGTATTAATGCACCTTGACGGCTGCGCGGGTGGCTGTATAAGTAGAGGGGGAGATTGTATGTGAGTGAGTGAGTGAGTTTTGCCAGCCTGCCACCGTGTGGTGATATCGGCTGGTTAGATTGTATGTGTCCGCATTTACACTACACTGTAGGCGCATCTTTCACCTTGGGAGTTTTCTAAAGCCAACCAATGTGCCATTTACATTGGAGTAGTGGTGGTGCTGGAGATGCAAGTTCGAAAGTGCATTCTTAGTGACAGAAAATGTTTTTGGAGCAATAGTGATATGCTGATTTTGCGTATGTTGTGCTTTAGGTACACAACTACCCATGCCTAACTGCCCGGCATGATGTCTCCAGCCGACTAGAGCAAGTCATGTGAGTATGCAACACCACAAATATAAAGGTTTCCTTATCCAAGCTGCATTATGCTAGCATTATGCAACCTGCAAGCTGCGTAAAAAGAAAGGTAATTAAGTGTGGGTAGCGGAATAGCACAGTAGTAATTGGTGCTGGAACGCTTACACTAAAAAAATAACTAATAGAGCTCAGTCACACTTATTCTAGGTTGCATGCTGGCTCGCCAGAATCCAATACCCTGTGTGGTAGCGGAACAGTTGTTGTACGCACGATACAGTCAATGTCGAGGGATATTCAGAAATGCTACGGTGAGCATTCTAAACGGACAGCGATTATGCCTTTTAACACCAAGTGGAATTAAACATGACAATTCTCCATGTCTATCCAAAATGTCCTTTACACTGACTTGACAGGTGAACCAGCAATCCCAAATACCTGACAGGTTAACCGGCAACCCCAAGCACCTGACAGGTTAACCAGCAACCCAGAACACCTGACAGGTTAACCGGCAACCCCAAGCACCTGACAGGTTAACCGGCAACCCAAACACCTGACAGGTTAACCGGCAACCCCAAGCACTTGACAGGCTAACCGGTAACCCCAAACATGGGCATAGGAGCTGCCTTAAAGGTGTGGGGAATGGGAAGGACGATTTTGGATCGTTCCTTCCAGTTTCAGTCCATCCAGTCCCCCTGACGTTTCCAAATGGAGACTGCCAGCGATATGGCACAAAAACCAGCAGGTTCAGAGTGACGATATCGCATGGTTTATGCTCGATGGCTTAAGCCCATTGGCGTAGAAATTGGCGGAAACCATGGGCGGAAACCATTCACCCACACTTTTTTCCGGTCTTAGTTTCCTGAAAAAAAAATAACACAACAGGGGGTCTCGCACCAACTGCCTGCATAGGGGAAGTTTGGCAAACCATTTAGAAACGCTAGGGGGCGTCTCGTGACAGCCGGTGGCACCGGGGTAGCTTGGCAACGACTGCACAGATGAGGGTTATGGGATGCTATGTTTTGCTTAGATCATTATCCTGGCAAACCAAGCGAGGCTTTGGTCATATCTAATTCTTGTTACGTGGCTAATGGATTGATTGTATGTACAAAAAAAACGGACTGGTTTCATGTGCCAGTGGTTATATGTGACGTAGCTGGGACATATGTATCCTGAGATGACAAGAGCAGGATCTATTTACTGTTCTGATATGTTTTTTCTCGATTGGCTTCATGCAATCGCAGGCATTCTTACAGAGGTCTGTCATCCTCTCTGAAGCGTATGTGGGCGGCCGACTAAGCCTTGTGTTTGCGAGAAAAAGCCACGTCATTTCTTCTGAAATGTGTTGATTTGTTTCCAAAGCTATCTCCTTTGATCTATGGTATATCGCGGGGAAATGTGTGATCGGTCAGCTGTGCCAATCCCCTCGATATGGAGATCCAGGTTGGCATCATAAGGCGTATGTATCTCCATAGGGGGCTGTAGCTTACCCTCCCCTCTAAACACCATGATAGCCTCCATCGGTGAACGACCCCTCCACCAATCAAATACAAACGCCTAGCAATCTTCGTCACAATATTCTCCTCAAAGTACGCACAGCTTGATTATATAAAGAGAAAGTCTGATGGCGAAAAGTCCGAGCCGGTCAGCCAGCCACACGTCGGTCACGTGGCTGTTCTGTCCTGCAGCGACCTGTGTTCTGCGAGACTGGGCTGTTGTCGGACGACCTGCGCTCTGCGAGGTTGGGCTGCTGTCAGGGTCGGCTGGTGTCAGCCCGATGGAGGGCGCCAAGCTGAACGACTGCATGCGGCATCAACTGATCTGAAAGGCCTCAACTGACCTGAAATGCGGTGAGCAAAAAGGCCGTGACATCCCAATCTGAATTCTGATTTAATTACAAATCTTGCTATGGAGGCATCAGGCAAATTAAACGATCATACTACTTTATTTGCTATATACACGCAAACCAAGTCAGGAGCTGTGGGCCTACCCGTAGGCAAACAATCGAGCAGGCCGTCGGTAGCTCAGTGGCTAAGCTGAGAGTCTGGCGTGCTAGAGGTACGGAGTTCGATTCTCCTTAGTGTCCTCCCTTCCTGCCGGGATGAGAGACGGGCGACGCGACTTGGCCTTCGCTGCAGAGTGCGTTGGAAAGCCACAACAATCAACAGTAAAAAATGGGCCCACTTAATTTAAGGTGTCTCAAATACACACAGAAACTATGAGTGTTAAGTGAAAGCGCACGTAGAACCCAAAGCACAATGCATGATGCATTGCAAAATGGGGAAAGGGCATTGTCCTGGGCACGGCAAAGCTTTGAGTAAAAATATTGGTGAAACCGGTCGAACAATGTTAAAGCCGATGACCTGAAAAAAAAGACATTAGAGTGCTGTTCACAAGATACAATATTAGGCTTCATGGAGGGCATCGAGCCCTCAAAAATACAGTCTCCCCATAAAGCCTGTCCCCTTCCTCTTTCCGGCATGCCAGACCAACTCCAAGTCGGAATGAAACATTGCGACATGTAGCGCATTTGCAACACAAAATATTAAAGTTTCAAAATCATCATGATTGAGCCATGCCGAGTGAGGCAGATGCTCTTGTTGTGGAATACATTCGGGAGTAGCCTCACTCGGACTTCGCCCTGGCTCGCAATCCATCGCGGACTTAAATAGGTAAATAAGATCGCTACTACTATTCACACAAAACTGAACATGAAAAGCAAAAGGCACCAAAGTTCCGAATGGCCTGCAATAAAATACCTGACGCGGCATTAAGGCGGGTGCATCACCCAGGCAATAAATCCGATTCTTCCCTATGAAATGTCTGGCCAATCCGAAGGTATAAAGTCGAGCGAAAAGTTGGGTCGGCGATGCAGCATAGACAATGCACGGGCTGCAGTCAAATACCAGTTATGGAAGATCGAATTTGATACGCCTCTGTACACGAATATGGTTCGAATGTGGGCAGTCTTTCGTCAACGAAAGAATGCTTCGGAATGAAAATCAATTGATGACCATGTCCGTGTCCACGAATCCAGGGATGTACATCAGTCGAAAAAAATGTTTAAATGTGTTCACAAAATTACATCAGCTATAACATAGCGCAACGAGCAACCTCATGACAAACCACTGTTTGTCTCTCTGCAAAATTGACTCTCAGCTAAATTGTGCTCGGTAATAAACTAGAGTGGTCTTCAGATTGTTGCGAAACCAATGTCCTGTCAATTCTGTGCCCGCCGTGCGCTACACTAGATCTGCGAAATGTAGCGGCAGACGTTACTGCCATATGCACCATTGTATTGGACAGTTGGATGTTTCCCTTTAGCTTCGTAATGTACAAGCCTCGGACAGTTCCCGGAATGCGACTTGACGCCATATCGTTTGATGACTTCACGAGCAAAGCAGTGTATCTTATCTTCGCATGCAACCTTGACACCGAATTGACTGTGATGGGGCACCGCTCGAATGTTCCCACACATTTATAGCAGGACAGCTTCCATCCCCTGTACATGTGGCAGCTTCATTATCTCAGCTAAGTATGCTGCACCCTCCATCGCCACTTGGAGCCACGCCAAAGAGGTCTCAGTGGTCACTTCACCGAGGTGGGTCAACGCGATAACGACCCATCTGCGAACGGAAGCTGACCTTACGCTGATTGCAATGCAATCTTTGGCAATTAGGCGGCAATCTTGCTGTCAGCGGCCTGATTCATGAGAGACGGCGACGACCGTCGAGAGTCCGGTCTCACGGGTGCCCCAGCCCGCACTGTCTGGCGCAAGATTGTGTGGCCAGCTGCGGTATTTACTCAGCTGAAACACCGCCCCAGGCAGAGCGGTGCAGCTGGACTGTCGTATGATGTCTGGATGTTGGGTGGTGTAGCTGGACTGTCGTATGATGTCTGGATGTCGGGTGGTGTAGCTGGACTGGTGCATGATGTCTGGATGTCGGGTGGTGTAGCTGGACTGTCGTATGATGTCTGGATGTCGGGTGGTGTAGCTGGACTGTCGTATGATGTCTGGATGTCGGGTGGTGTAGCTGGACTGTCGTATGATGTCTGGATGTCGGGTGGTGTAGCTGGACTGTCGTATGATGTCTGGATGTCGGGTGGTGTAGCTGGACTGTCGTATGATGTCTGGATGTCGGGTGGTGTAGCTGGACTGTCGTATGATGTCTGGATGTCGGGTGGTGTAGCTGGACTGGTGCATGATGTCTGGATGTCGGGTGGTGCAGCTGGACTGTCGTATGATGTCTGGATGTCGGGTGGTGTAGCTGGACTGTTGTATGATGTCTGGATGTCGGGTGGTGTAGCTGGACTGTTGTATGATGTCTGGATGTCGGGTGGTGTAGCTGGACTGTCGTATGATGTCTGGATGTCGGGTGGTGTAGCTGGACTGGTGCATGATGTCTGGATGTCGGGTGGTGTAGCTGGACTGTCGTATGATGTCTGGATGTCGGGTGGTGTAGCTGGACTGGTGTATGATGTCTGGATGTCGGGTGGTGTAGCTGGACTGGTGTATGATGTCTGGATGTCGGGTGGTGTAGCTGGACTGTATGTTATGATGTCGGGTGGTGTACTGGACTGTGTATGATGTCTGGATGTATGATATATATATATATATATATATATATATATATATATATATATATATATATATATATCGATGTATCGTGTGTCAAGCAACTCCAAACCAGAGTGTCATTGACACCTGCTTTGGTTGTAACCTGCAGCTACATCTCTGCATACATATAGGTAAACCTTTATACTATATAGGTGCCTGCAGGTGCATACCACCAGGTAGTTCAGATCAGCGTAGACTTTTGAGGCTTGCCCCCACCAGCGACATAACGGCTAAGATACTGCGGAGAAAATTGTGCTCCAGGTGGCAAATCCCACAGCGTAATTTCATGCACGGTGTACCTGGTACATACCTCACGTCCTGATCCCAACAGTAGGCATAGGGTTTGGTTGATGGCCGTGTTCGCAGTTTGGATAGCGTACATCTTTGTATTGACCCTGCAACCTCAACGTTAAGCGACAGCAGGTTTTCAGTCAAGTGTTGCTGATCAATGGAATAGGCTGTCTGCTGATGCTGACAGCTTATTCCATTGGATGTATTAAGAAGTATGGTGGACAATTTTTTGCACAGAAAAATATTGTTTTTTAGTTCTAGTTTGTGATGAATGGGATGAGATTTATGCTAAGTAAGTGTGCACAGCACAGACCTAAAAGCAGGCATGGATGCAGTTTCAAAATTATTGGTAAGGCAACCATCCACATGTCTTAAGATGGATTAAGGGAATAAGGCTCAATAGCTAGGGTAGATGGGCATGGCTAGATGTGTGGGATGTTGGTCGATGGTTTCTTTAGGATGTGGTGATAATTAGGGTGAGCCTTTTTTCCAGGCTTATGGTACCTACCATTTACAGATTTAACTGGATGGACCCTTGTGGCTCTCATTAAGTATAAACACTTTATGACTTTTTAAATTGACTAACTTCAAAACTTCAATGCAAGTGTATATACAGCATAAAGTTTCTACGAACTATTTGGAATGCGTGACCTTGCTTTTTGGAATGTTGCTATCACACCTATTCCTGTCCCAGCGAATACCCCATGTCTTCCCTAGCATGTTTATCGACGTGAATTTCACTCGCGTCGCATCTTATGACGCGCCAATTGCGTCCTCAAGGTTTGAGGCGTTCGCCATGGTAACATTTGAGGCATGAAGACGTGCAGCGAACGAACATTGCTGGGCCGTCGGATGGGTTCCATAGTGAACGCATAACTCTCGACCATATGTTCTCCATCTCCCAGAGCTGATGATAGTTTATGTATGGTAAGCGGCTTGGGTTGCTCAATTGTTTTAAATGTATAACCTCAGTTAATTGGGTAGTTCCTTTTCGTAATGCTACACCGATCAATTGGCATGTTGCTGGCACCTGCAGGGCTTCTGATGATTGTACACCGATCAATTAACATATCATGCTGAAATCAAATCAAAGCTGAGAGGCATTGCTTTCAAATGCGCTGTTTAGCGTTGATCGCCTGGCGTACGTTCAACCGTTAAGATACCAATGCGAAGGCCACTCATGGTGGACCTCCGTGAACCACATTTAGCTGCCAATCAGCCGTGGTTGAGAGTAGCTCTGTCTATTACGTAAGCTGTGGTCACCCATTTGTTCCAAACTCGTGCGTCACGACCTGCGTCAGCCCTGATAACCGGGCACCGACGGTAACTCGCACGTCACCCGTTCTGACACACATTCCCTCCGGACACTGCCGTAGCCCGGAGACTCGCCACCCCTTCATTTCCTTCGCGTCTTCCAGGTATTAAATTTCTGGCTAGCTCTCGGTCGTCGTGTGACACCTCATCCGCAGCCGTAAGGACCATTTCTGCGGCAAAGTCGGCGGCCGCCTCGACCCTACGGCAGAAACAAATACGCTCACACATGCCTCTAATTACGGCCAGAAAAGTGAGCCCCTAAAACCTATCGGTGGCTGCACGTGATTCGCCCGAGGCGTGCCGCACGCTCACCATCTGTGCCGGCGCATTCTTGGTGCCCATTAAAAACAGGGCCGGCCGCTGTTCCCACGGCTCCACCCCACGTGCGGGTCTCGGCCCTTCCCCGCGTACGTGTAAATAAATACGTGGGTGGGGGAGCGGAGATGAGGAGTGATTCCTCGCCGCCTTTCCCCCCGTTCAGAGGAACCCGAGCCGATCCACGAGGCGGCGGGTGCGGCGATTTGTGTTTTTCTGGGTCGGTAGCGTCAAGTGGCAGCTTTGGTCGGGGCAGACGGCTCTCTCTCTCTCTCTCTCTCTCTCTCTCTCTCTTTCTCCCCAGCGTCAATATTGGCCCATTTACAGCTTGACGGCTGGACTAAGTGGTGGGGAAAAGGACAGGCTCACACGTTTTTGTTTTGTTTCTGTCCATGGTGTCGGATTTTCCAAACAGTGTTTGACGAGAGAAAATTGACAGGAGCATATGCGTTATTTTAGAGAGCCACAGTATCGCGGCGAGGATGTACTCCTTTGACGAATATTTGTTTGCTTTTCTTCAAAAACAAATATAAGCCACCTGTCATGGATCGAGCCGAAGAAGGCCCCTCTGCTGAGTACGCACACACCACGGCTTGTCCACCGCTTCTTCACCATCACTTAACGTTTTGACTAGCAAACTTGTCCCGATGTCTATCAGCTAACCTGCCCGGCTCATTTTCTCTTGCATGATCGGTTCGGGAGCACAGAAAACCTCCGGCTGGCATGCCCTGATCACATGCCTGGATCTGGAGAAAGCCTGGGTGCTGGCCAGCCCTGATCACAAGCTTGGATCTGGAGGAAGCCTGGGTGCTGGCCGGCCCAGGCTTCCTCATATTATTTTAGCATTCTCCAGTTATTATTTTTAGTATGCTCCAGTTATTATTTAACCAAATTATTTTTAGTTCTTATGGTTCCTATCGCAGCTTATCCGCCGGATTTGGAGCCGACTGTATCGGAACATGTTTGTCAATGTGTCTATATAGAGGAGATATATGTGTGTAGGTGTGTGCTTAAGTGCATGTGTGCGTGACTGTATGTATATATTTATATATATATATATATATAAATTTTTTTGTTGTGTGTGTGTGTGTGTGTGTGTGTGTGTGTGTGTGTGTGTGTGTGTGTGTGTGTGTGTGTGTGTGTGTGTGTGTGTGTGTGTGTGTGTGTGTGTGTGTGTGTGCGTGCGTGAATATGTGCCAAAACGGTTGGGCCGATTTGACCCACAATTCCATGTTTGATGTTCCGGCTCACCGGACAGCTACTGGTGATGGCTTCGTGTCACGCCGCTCACGCCGCTCACGCCGCTCACGCCGCTCACGCCGCTCACGCCGCTCACGCCGCTCACGCCGCTCACGCCGCTCACGCCGCTCACGCCGCTCACGCCGCTCACGCCGCTCACGCCGCTCACGCCGGTCACGTGCGGGCGCACCACGTACTACCGAGTAAGTTCGTGTGAAATCAATGAACCAGGAATACGGCGTATTCAAATCGCATAAGCTCGAAATGTTGTGAGGACGTGCACCCCACTGAGAACCAATCGAGACTCTGCGGAAGCCCATGGAAGTTCAAATTACGCAGAGTTTGCCATTTTCCCTGGTATTCGTCTTTATTTTAGTCTCAAGAGCGTCTGTAATACATGTATCATCAGGATGTTTCGGGTCATATCCCAGTGGCATGGCCTAGCATTGATCTGAGTTCTGGCACCTTTTTATGGAACGTAATTTACCACTGCATGTTTCTGGGTTTCAAAAATATTGGTTCATAGCAAGCCCATACGCAAAGACTGGCTTCTAGCTTAAACTTTCCTTCAGCCCAGATACCTAGCGAGATATCACACTTCTGTTTGTGTGTGCATTTTTCGGTGATGAAGTATTTATTCACACATGTTCACATGCTGTCGGTTTGATTGTGAGAAAAAACGTTTCAAGTTTCATTTAAAAACCGGATTGATATGACGTCTTAGCCTCACTTTCACCCGCCCTAGCTCCGCTATCTGAACACTCGCAATGTGGTGATGCATTTTGACCCCCTAGAGCTTTTCTCAGCTATCTTCTGAACTGTACATGATGCTGATTTCACATCTGGTACCTACCGACAGTTGATGGATGCACATGATGTGAAAACAGTTGGTTTTGGTCTCTCAAGAGCTCGTCAAAATCAGGTGACGATCTCGCCACTAATTTGCTTTCATATTGGATAATTTTATCTCAAACAAGTCAGACACCGTGAGATCAAAGGTGTGATATGGTTGCATAGTTAAATGATGCAAGGAAGCATCGGATTGAAGAAAAAAAATAAGGAATTACAAAAAGATATAATTTGACCTCAGATTAGTCGCTCGGACAAAGCAAGTTTTACATCTGATGCATATTGGTGACCAACCGGAATATTCGTGACGTCACGTCTGGCAGCGATTGTCCAGTCACCGAGATTTGACCCAGTCACCGAGATATGATCTGAAAAGTCCCGAGGGTGCACCCAACGCAGGCACTCCAGATGCTGAAGTACCCGTTGTTGCGAAGACAAAATGGCTAAAGCAGCGTAATTCTGCTCGCCGATTATACTTCGCTTATACTTTGGATCCAGAAATTCGAAATTAAGATTCATTGTTTGATGGGAAGAGTTAAAATCTGGTTAAAATCTGCCAGCAGATGAGTTTGATTTTTTTTGGACAATCCTCAAGATGAGTGGACATTTGTTGGGTTTATTTTGTTGTCACTATCTCAACACCTATCTCAACTACTCCTATCTCAACAGCATGTGATTCGAAAATTTTCATCTTCAACAGTTCATCATATACTTGCAGACATTTGGCCTTGATGGAATCGGTGGCCTCGACCATTGCACGTGTCATCAGTGTTACACACAGTCTTCAGCTTGCGCATCATCAGTGTTGAAGCATGGAGGCGCAGCTGTTTTACAATCAGGGTCAGAAAGCTGCGGCGAAGAGGGATGACTGGCCTCAAGCCAACATGAACCTATTTGCATTGACCTGGAAGGTCAACCAAAAGAGATAAACAAATATTATAAGTAACTCTAGAAGTCCCAGCATGCAGAAGTTCCACATTGCCGACTACCGCACATTTCAATCTTGTGTCGGAAAAGCCAGGAGATGTCAAAGTCATTCCCCTCAGTACTGCGAGGGCTACATAGATATCCCACACTGAGTCTTAAGGGACTAGACCCCAATGTTTGACCCAGCGTGCGCGGGCCATGAACCGGATAGTGTGCAAAATTGACAAGTGAAAGGGTAAATGGTTGAGGTGCTACCTCAGGATATCAGGGAGGAGAGTCAAGATGACCCCCCCCCCTCGTATTGCGAGGACTAGGTTTGACGGACGCATTCTAAATCCAAATAATAGCGACAACAGCTTTTATGGAATTAGGTCGCATGGGCAAAGCTCACTATGTGATTCTATCAATGTAAGTGATCTCCTGTATCGTTTGGGAAAGCGCTGTCTCCTCTCCCATGTTGAGTTACTGGGAGGAAATGGGCGTTGAATCCCAGAATGTCCTGTGGCTTAAAATGTTGGCTTCGTTCTTTATATATTTGGTGACGAACCCGAAATGGTCAAGTTGGACGTTTGCAGATATTTCATGATCCTATCAATACTTTATTATTTTCGCATAGATTGAGCTGTATTAAACACGAAAAATCTGGCGCTGGGTGGGAACTTTCAGGACTGGCTTCTGAGCTTCGAATGTGGGGTCCCTGCCACTAACATATCCCAATGTGAATAGCTGATAAGTTGGGGTGTGTTGGCAGACTGCGAGCGTGGATGTGGGTGCTGAGATTTGCTCTTAATTTAGGCTAAGTGTAGTGTGGCCACTGGGGTGTGGGGAATGTGGTTGATGAGCGACAGTGGCCTGGCACCCGCCACTAAGATACTGGTACAATAGGAACATCTGTAGGCCGTGCCATGGGGTGATATGCTGGGGATCTTACATAACTACGAAGCCGTGGAAGCAGTTGCAGAATATAAACCTAATAAGCTTCCGGACCAGATGAAATATAGCTGGATCTTGTAGGTGTGCTAGCTGCAACTCCTAGGTATCATTTTCGGCGATCATGGAGTACGAAGTACCTGAGATTGGAGAAATGCAGTGTAGTACCATTTTCAAAGGGAAATAGGAAGAGTGTGGAAACTACGGCCAGTCAGTTTGACCTCATTAGTTTGAGTACTGAAAAGCTGGTTAACAGAATGTTAGATTCATCTTGATGGCACACCTTTTAGGGATACTCACATGGTTTCGACTCAAGGTCTTGTTTAACTAACCTATTGGAGTTATTGGTATGTTACAAGAAGTAGACAATGAGCGGTGGATGTTGTGTATTGGACTTTGAAGCTTTTGATAAAGTTCCACATGGAGGTTAATTCATCAATTACAACAACATGGGATTGTGGAAAAGTTCTACATTGGATTGAAGCATGGTTGCGGGAAGGAAACAAGGGTAGTATTGAATGGATGTAAATCTGGTTGGAAGATGTTCTGGTGGGTGCCAAGGGCTCTGTTCTAGGGCCCTCCTCTTTATCATCTTTGTGAACAACATTGAAGTAGGGCTGAGGAATAGAGTGTTCAATTTGCTGATGACATCAAGCTGGTAGGAGTGGCTAACAGCGAGATCAATCTAGTAATATTCAACTAGATTTGGACGACCTAAAGAGTGGGCTGATCAATGGCAGATGACTTTCAACTATGATAAGTGTAAGGTTATGATATAGGGTCTGCGGCGAGACATTCAGTTATAAAATGGGAGGAGGAACTGGATGTTATTGAAGAGGAAGGGACTTAGGTGTGTTGGTCTCAAAGACCTTAAAGCAGAAAACAATGTATCTCAGCTAGAAATAGGGCACTCGAATGCTGGGACTCATTAATAGAAGTGTGAAATATAAGAGCAGGGAAGTCATGAAAGCTGTACTCAGCATATGTGGGCCACTTGGGTACTCTGTACAGCATGGAGCCCCTACTGAAAGGATATAGATATGTTAGAAGAGTCAGCGCAAAGCCACTGACTCGTCGTGGATTAAGTAACTTAGAATATGGGAAAGGCTTAATGCATTAGATATGTACTCACTCAGTATAGGAGATTAAGGGGAGACATGATTGAAATGTACAAATTGTTGGGGCTGATGGTCATTTGAATGATGCTCTGCGTTTAGAGTATCCCATAGGGGTCATCATTCGGTTGACAAATGAGGTGCGGACGTTAACGACAACAGGTCTCGTCAAGGGTTGTTGACCATGGATAGGCTGCCTGCTGATGCGTGGGGCCTCATTGATGTTAAGTAGGGTGGTATTTTAGACGGAAATGTTGTTTGAATTTAACTTGTGATGATGGGATATTGGTATTCCTGCTATATGGGTATAACATTATGCTGTATTATGTTGTACTATATGGGGTGTACCTGGTGGTTGGCAACTCTTTGGATGTCATACTGATGGATTGGTGTGGTGGCACGGTGGGGGATTGCATGGGTTTGGATTGATAGGGTGAACATGTACTTTCTAATATCTTCTAGACAGGTTGACCCAGATGGGCCTTTTGTATTAAATTAAAATTTTTATTATTTTATTAATGGGTTCCTAGCCATCAACATAGTCAATTTGTGGTCCCAGCCACCAACATATCCCAATACGAGGGGTCCCAGCCACCAACATATCCCAATACGAGGGGTCCCAGCCACCAACATATCCCAATACGAGGGGTTCCTAGCCACCAACATGGTCCAATTTGGGGTCCCAGCCACCAACATATCGCAATAGCTGAGATTTACAAGCAAGATTGCGTTGGTATACCCCAAGGCGGCACCCCCATTTTAGAAGCAAATATTACGTGTGTCCCCTAATACCAGGGGCGGGTGGATACACGGGGGAGGGCATTGGGGACATGTGCTCCCCCACCTCCCATGGAAGGTGCGTGACCTTAAGACAGAGAAAAGGCGCCCCTCTGGGAAAGTTCGTATGCACCCTCCCCTCGATTGTTAAGCCAGTAGTTCTCTGAGAACAAAACGCTGCTTGGAAGGGAAATTACCCCCCCCAGAAAAGCTCGAGTGGACCCTACCCTTCATTTTTTAGAGCCAGATATGCCCCTCTGAGGGGAAACAGTGCCGCTCTAGATACTTTCGCAGTGGCGCCCCTGTGGACATGTGCCCCCATGCCCCCATGTACAATGGATACGCTGATATCCAGCATGCACCAATTATTTGTTGTAAGGAAATGCCCGTCACAAAAACATCAATATTAACGTCATAGGGATCTATGCAACTTTGGAAAATGCGGATTCCAATGCAACACTACTGATGTACAGCCTGCTGGTGAAATCGACGTCCCAGCACAACTGCTGCTGCTGTGGTGGTGGATTGGAGTTTAAGGGCGTGTCGACATCTAGGGTAATTTTACGCCCATAACTGAATTGTAATTAATCTACGGTGCTGCTATCATAGCTCACTATCCATCTTTACGGGTGGGGTATATCACGTCAAGGCGAGCTTGTCGAATGAACATAAAAATATTCCCAGACGCAACGGCCTCATAGTCGTTCCCTATAAGCATACGTAAAGAAGAGTCGGTATTCAACCGTCCTAAAATCTGGCGTCGTAGAGGATCTAGCAGTGTACGCTGCTGCTGCTGTATGCATCCGAGCTCACTGCGCCCAGCCCCAGGGGCAAGCGGTGCCCCACCGCCCGAGCGCGTACACCCGGCGGCCACACCCCCACCCCACCCCTCATTACGGCCGGACATCCCGGCCGGGGTCGCGGGTCACCGGAGGGCACTCGTGGCCCGCACGGGCCAGGTGCACGCCAGGCGTGGGAACGTGCTCCACTCCCACGCTTCGGCACCGTCTCCTCACGCAGCTGCCCCCCCTCCTCTCGGCCGGCGGTGTGTCCCGTAGTGGGCCGGCAAGTGTCCCGATGTCGCCGGCTCCCCTGCCGCGCTCCCCCCCCCCCGCCACCGCTGCCGGCTCTGGAGGCGGCTCATGGTCTATTTGGGCGCAATTCCAGCAGCTGTCGGCGCCCGCAGATATTTCAAAGGACTCGTGTTGGGGGTGTTTGGTGCCGCCGGAGAAGGGCCCGATTGTGCGCCGTCTGGGCTAGCGTCGCCGCCGATCTCGTGGGAAAGTTTCCCCGTTAGCGTATCGGTTATTGCCGCTCTGCTCCAAGTGTGCATTGAGCAACAAAGTTGGCAAAGGGAGGTGTGTGGTGAATTTGCTACCTGCTTTTGCTGTTGCTCAATGCTAGTTCACATTTTTGGCAATACATTCGGCGCAGATTCTGACTTGCACTTACGTGGTCGGCTTACTATTGAAAATAGTGTCATATTAGATGCTACGTAGAAGACAAATGTCACGTGGGGAAAAGCGTACCAGATGAGAGGATTCTAGGCCTAGTCAATTATCCGAAGCAATTCATTGGGAAAATGTGTCACAAAATGAGACATATGCCAGAGGGAGCCAGTAAGCTTCCGGGGACCACAACTCACTGGTGTTCATGCCATACGTGCAAGAAGAGACGAAAAGGATGACTGGGAAGCGATCACAGTTGCTTGAAGCGTGCAATCAAACATGGTTCTTAGGAAAACCAGTTCTACCGGTTAAAACAAAATCAGAAAGCCATATTTGACTAAGCGCTTCAAATAATCTCACTTGCAATTATATATATATATATATACACACATTATATATATACATTTATATGTATACATACATAAACTTCCGACGTCGATGCGAATAGGAAAATCCACGGAAGACCGCTAATTTGTGTGAATGTTTTGGTACGCCAGAAGCCCGTATATAAGAGCACCGTTTCCTCCAGCTTTTCTAATCGCATGGTGTTCGTAAGGTTCGCTGCTCACGTAAGCAGGCTTAGTGTCAACAAAGTGTGTGGGGGAAACGTACAGGAGCTACCAAGGGATTCGGAGCACAAGAGAGCGATTAGAATCATGAACGCAAACCATTCTTTAAACGAGTTTGAAACAGGGCACATCGTCTCCTTTTGAGGAACCCAAATCCTAGATTATGACACTGACAGTGGAAGCGAAAGCGTTAATGACGGCATCTTCATCGCTACGACTCGGCCAGACAACAAACAAACAAAAAACTGATAAAAACAAACCTGGGATCCTTAGTGCTGAAGTGTACAAGATTGTACCGTAGCTGACGGGTCAGTGGTTGGCTGACGTAAAGAACATTTTCAAAATATTAATGGGGCCTTTGTAGCACGCACTATTTTGTGAAACTTTTGAACCGGTGGTTGGCTGTTGAATTTTGCCTATGCTTTGTGATGTAAATGTTCTAGCTGCATCGATCGATACAACACTAGGCCAACAAATCGTACGGTGCTCGAAACCTACCGATTATAAAGCAAAAACCTGGAAGAGCGGGCTATTCTCCGATATCATACATCGAAGCGAACGTTTGCTTCGACTGCTTGTTCGAAGAATATATATATATATATATATATATATATCAGTGTTAAGACACTAGATATAATTTCATGTGTCGCGAACATAATTTCACCTGCCGCATTGCTAGTAAAGCAATCTAGGTCCGAGACGTTGCAGGAAATGAGTGTTTATGGGGTGACAACATTGTGTTTTACCTCACGTCACGTGCGTACACAAGAGTGTCAATCGAATGCCTTCTCATATACGCCATTTGCCATATCGCAATATCTGTGTAGATAAATGCAGCGGTACGCATCCATTACCTTTAACACACATCCGGAGCCACTATTCATCACAATAGCCGTTTTAATACCAATTGTTGCACACCGTATCAGGAAATCACTGGGTAAGGAGTACGGCTAACCAATGCGGTTCCAATTTGGTGAATTATCGGCGGACAGTATAATGCGGTGGGGGTGACCGGAGAGGGAGCGGCTGGCGGGCGCGGCGGTATACGGCGCAGACGCACCCCATCATTACGGCTGCGTGGTGTTCACTTGGGTTTTGCGCGGCAGGTCTATAATCACAGTCGTTTGTGTCGGACTGTCGGCCGCCTTGGTCACCACGGGTGGGGGGAGGGGCCGACAGTGTGTAAGGACCGCCGGCCTCTTCCAACACGCCGCCACAAGCAGCGGCACTGCGCCAGCTCCCGCTCCCGATGGACGCCCGCCTGTCGTGGACTTCAACTGCGTCGACATCTGAGCCACTGGATCATGTGGCGACTCGCTGGAACACTGAGCACTCACTGAAGGGCGAGCCGCGGCCGACTCTGAGCGTTGCTCAGTGGGAGCCTCCCTGCTGTTGTCTGGCCAGTGGGAGCCGCCCTGCTGTTGTCTGGCCAGTGGGAGCCGCCCTGCTGTTGTCTGGCCAGTGGGAGCCGCCCTGCTGTTGTCTGGTCAGTGGGAGCCGCCCTGCTGCTGTTTGACCAGTGGGAGCCGCCCTGTTCGCAATTTTCATCCAAGGAAAAGTTTACATTCAAAGTTTGATTTCCTGACATGAAATATGAGTAAGAGTAAGAGCAAAACGAAAGTGACAACCACAACAGTGAAGATGCAATATAGATCGATTTTGATCAACTGATATTTGAGGAAAAGCCGACACAGCAATAGGCGTTTCGAGCCGTGAATGACATTTGTTTTTCTTGAAGTTTGGGTAGTCATATACAACATCAAATCAAATTCAGGCATTTGGACTATGCAAAGTAATACAGAAATTCGTGGATCAGTCTATCTTACTTGTTATGAAAGATGAACAGTGCAATATGTTGATTAATAATACAGGATCGGAGTTGATTTTGAACAACGCATCTACTGATTTGCGATCTTTTTCAAGACACCAATACTCGATAATTAAAAGGAATGCCTGCTATCTGCACGCCTGTATTATACTATATAAAATAGTGTCCGTAAGTAATTTTATTATATGCCATGTACCATCTTACTTGTAATGAACGCATCACTTCTGCAGGAAGATTTTATTTTACAGTTGGTGTTGCCGATATTAGTGCATTAGTGCACACGTGTTGTCTGGTGTAGGAATTCTCTGCTCTCATGAAGCTTCCTTTCTAATCTTATACTACCTTTGCTACCTTTATAAAAGGATTTATTCAAGAATTCTGCTGATGCAAATGGGTCGGAATGAAAACTCATGAACGTTGACCGTGCTGGCATAGATATTTGCTCCAGCTCACCATTCAGACTATTCTCATTCATTGATCTTAATTCGTAGGTATGATCAATGACGATCATTGTATGGTCTTTTTGCACTCCTAAAAGTTGAGGATGCATTTGTAGTGTTGAAAGTAGCATCGATGGTGCTCAAATGTACAATTGAAGTGCCGTGGCACAAAAGTATATGAAACAATATCTTATCTTATTTTAGTTCGGTTCGGCCCGGACGCCTTCCTACAATGAAGTGCATGCATTTGCTATATTGAATGTTGAAGCCAGCCAACCTGACACATGCCACGCGCGCACACTGAACCCGACAGATCAGGGGAACTCGCTGTTGACATGGCAAGGGATTACGCTGCTGACAGATCAGAGGATCAAGCTGCTGACACATGTCAGGGGATTATGCTGCTGGCGGATCAGGGGGCCACGTTGCTGACATGACAGGGGATCGTGTTGCTGACATGAAATGGAATCACGTTGCTGACATGACAGAGGATCATGTTGCTGACATGACATGGGATCACGTTGCTGACGGATCAGAGGATCACGCTGCTGACATGTCAGGGGATTACGCTGCTGATATGTCGGGGGCCACGTTGCTGACATGACAAGGGATTACCTTGCTGACATTTCAGGGGTTCACGTTGCTAGCGCTCCTCCAAGGGGTTAATGGCCGGTGACACTGCCCTGGATAGTGGAACCTCCCACAGAAACCACAAGACATTAGAAAGCAGGTGTGGATAACCAGTCCCCGCTTCGTCAGATCTTGGTGAGCTCCGCTCAGCCCTTACTTAATCCACTTTGTTCCTGTGCAATTTTTATCCGGTGGCTCCTTAGGTTCACACAGCTTCAGGCAATCACATGCTGTAGCCGTACTCATCCCCTCCCCCATCGGCAGTTATTGGTAGTGAAGCGGTGGAAACTCATCTCGATCCTCTGTTGTGAATGGACATATCAGGGTGGTTGTGAATGGACAGGGTGGTCTGAACAGAACTACCACGTGTATGGTTACTATTGGTTCTTGGTAATATTATCGTTCACAACATATGCAACGAACAGCAAAACAATTCTTGCTTCCTCAATGGAACAAACTGTCACCAAATCTGCGATTGATTTTTTTTCACCATTGCAATGGCATATTTAAAGACCAGTTTCCCGACTCCATAGGGCATGCGAGTCCGACTGTACTTTGACTATAAGAAGAATGACATCAGTGAAGTGCTGCTTCATGTAATCTCAATCCATGGCCTGAAGTTTGCTCCAGGGGTGGAACTTTACTAAAGCATTTGGAGGAGGCTCCATTAGCTGCAAACTCAATTTGATCTAGTCTACTCCCCTCAGCCAAACCTTACAAGTCAGCCTTAATTACTAGGTCTAGTATGGTTGAAGTTATTGGGAGGACAGATAAAAATCCGCACAAATATGTGGCCAGTTCCATGACCACTGACCGACAGTCCAGTTTGGGTGAGCCGTGACCACTTACCACTGACCGATAGTCCAGTGACAGGCGAGCCGTGACCACTGACCGACGGTCCAGCTGGGGCGAGCCGTGACCACTGGCCGACAGTCCAGCTGGAGCGAGCCGTGACCACTGACCGACGTCCGTGACAGGGCGAGCCGTGACACTGACCGACAGTCCAGTGAGGCGAGCCGTGACCACTGACCGACGGTCCAGTTGGGGCGAGCCGTGACCACTGACCACGTGCGACCGACACTCCAGTCAGGGGCGAGCCGTGACCACTGACCGACGGTCCAGTTGGGGCGAGCCGTGACCACTGGCCGACGCTCCAGCTGGAGCGAGCCGTGACCACTGACCGACGGTCCAGTTGGGGCGAGCCGTGACCACTGACCGACGGTCCAGTTGGGGCGAGCCGTGACCACTGACCGACAGTCCAGCTGGGGCGAGCCGTGACCACTGACCGACGGTCCAGTTGGGGCGAGCCGTGACCACTGACCGACGGTCCAGTTGGGGCGAGCCGTGACCACTTACCACTGACATCTGTAATTGGCGACGCGCCGACTGGGAGGGGAGGAATGGGCTCCGACACGCTGCATGCTTCCGCTGTGAATATAATGGTATTATGGCGGAATGAGACGGGTGTCGATCTGCCAGGCGAACGTAGCCCTTCTGTTCGCGCACATACCTCGCACGCTTTGCCGGGGACGGGTGGTGTCCGTGAATGCGTCTTCTGCGCTATTTTGTCAGCTATGGCCCCGAAGTGAATACCATCGTGAGAAATTAGCCACAGTTTTTTACCGCAGTGGCAGCCGAAGGGTCTACAAGGGAAAACAGCTGGTGGCTATAGTGGAAACCTGCAGCAATGGCTCAAGGTGGCACCGAATGCGAGTCCTTACCCAAGATGGCGCAGCATGGAGTACTTGCCCTGGGTGACACAGATTAGGAGTCATTACCCGGGTTGGCACAGAATGGGAGTCCCCCGGTTGGCGCAGCATAGGAGTACTTGCCCTGGCTGGCACAGATTAGGAGACCTTACCTAGGGTGGCACAGATTAGGAGACCTTACCCACATTGTTCGCGGTTCACCGGCAGACTAATCATGCTTCTGACTACACTGAGGAAAGCGCAGCTCTGAGGTGGCGCTGACATAGTCAAGCACCTCTTCTCAGAGTCGCTGACGTTGTCAAGCACCTCTTCTCAGAGTTGCTGACGGTGTCAGCGTCGTACCAGAATCACAATTGACAATCACCGTTACAAGAACAGAACCAGGGAACAAGTCAACTCCATACGCAGAATTGTAGTGGATTAGTAGACTGCTTCTGTCCTCTTTGGGATACATAGGTTGTCCTGGCTGCTTGCCTGCCGTTTTCTTTGATTATCGCAGTGGAATCACTAAAATATCACAAGCCTGGCCCAAATCGATATCAGCAAAATACCGCAACTATCAAACGACGGAGCTATCGCAGCATCAGGTGGCCAGAAATGTCAGGTGTCAGGTTTTTTTCATCAGGTGGCCAGAAATGTCCACTGCCGGTAACAAAGCACACTAAGCATGTTCGCAGCACCTGCATGGCACTGGCGGATCCAGGGGTGGTGGACCCGGAGGCGTGTGTCCCATCTCGTGGTTGAGATGCGGTACCCGTTGACTGTCAGCACGAGCGGCCTTCAGACACGCCGCGTCGGCACGCCGACCCGTTAATTACGCGCGGCACCGACGCCGCCACATTCCTGAGCTGAGCCGGTGGTGACCGGGCCGTCAGCAGCGGCGGCGCGCCCGGCACGCGGTCGGCACCTGTCCCCCCGGCGCCCGGCGCCCCCGGCGGGCCGCCGCCGGCGCCGGCCGCCGACGCGGTCAGGGCAGATGGCGGCGGCGTGCCGACGCGCCGGTCAGGTGGCGGTCGCGTCGTCACGTGCCGCCGGCCCTGTCGGAATGCGCGTCGACGGCGCGATAACGCTGCGGGGCGGCGGGCGGACCGCCGCCGCCGCCGCCGCCGCCGCCGCCCAGGACGGCGGTGGGCGGCGGCTGGCCGGATTTGGAGCCGCGGCGCGATGATTGGGGTTATCGTCACGATGGCTGAGATACGACGTCTGAGGAATGTCTGTCGGACATTCCTGCCAGCTGAGACGCGGCCGGACCTGCGCCACGGCTGGTGTCTGTGTCACGGCTGACATCTGTGTCACGGCTGGCGTCTGTGTCACGGCTGACATCTGTGTCACGGCTGACATCTGTGTCACGGCTGGCGTCTGTGTCACGGCTGACATCTGTGTCACGGCTGGCGTCTGTGTCACGGCTGACATCTGTGTCACGGCTGACGTCTGTGTCACGGCTGACATCTGTGTCACGGCTGGCGTCTGTGTCACGGCTGACATCTGTGTCACGGCTGGCGTCTGTGTCACCGCCAACACAGGCGCGTCCGGACTTGTGTCGAGGCTGACCAGTGGCGTACCGAAGGGGCCATGCCCTCCTGAGACGTCGTGGGGCCCCCAAGAATCGCGCCGGGGTACGGGGAAATTGCGCCGGATGACCTACAAATCCAGCTGGGGGACTCAAAATATTGCACTGGGGGCAATACAAATGACGCTGGACCCCAAAATCACACCAAGGTTCCTGAAAATCACGCCAGGGCCAAAAATTCCGCGCAGGGGCCCTTGAACACGACGCTTGAGGACCAAAAAGTCGCGAAGGGGCCATAAAAATGACAATAAGGCCGCCAAAACAGCACCAAGGCCCCTGAAATCACATCGGGGGCCAACAAATCGTTCCGGGGCCATTGTAAGGGCCCGCACAATGATGCTGTGTGCTTCAAAAAGTAGGATAGGCCCCTGAAAATACCACTAAGACCCACAAAAAAATCGCACGTAACTGGGGAAGTTAGGGGTGAAATTAGGCGACTCAGAATCGACAGTGGTAAATTGTTCCCCCTGCATGACATTTTTGTTAAAAATATAATGAAAAATGGGCCCCTTTAAAAAATATAGTAGTCGAAATCCGTGGATTTTTTTTAATGGTGGGTAGGTGGGGCTTCCCTCCAAATTCGTTGGAAGCCCCTGGCATAAATCTTGGGTTCGCGATTGCGGCTTACATCTGTGTCGCCGCCAACACAGATGCGACTCGTCTGACAGATCCCCCCGCTAAAATCACGATTTTAATCCTTTAAATCCTCTTTTCGCGGTCCTTTAAAATCACGATGGAGGCTGCACAAAGACGGGTTGGGCCTCTGAGAATCACACTCGTGGCTTAACAATTCGCGCCTGGGCCGGGAAAATCATGCTGGGGTCGAAAAGTCATTTATTGATTTGTAGTTGCTTTTCACTGCTATATTTCCTAGCTGTTTTCCTTCTCAATATGCTCAGCCGACAGACGTAGGAGAGCTGGTCGTCCCATGGTGGTGGTAGTCTAGGGTTCGTCTCGCGCTGGTGCCAGGTTAGGCGATGACCGGTGTCAGGTAGGGCGATGACCGGTGTCAGGTAGGGCGATGACCGGTGGCAGGTAGGGCGATGACCGGTGTCAAGTAGGGCGATGACCGGTGGCAGGTAGGGCGATGACCGGTGTCAAGTAGGGCGATGACCGGTGGCAGGTAGGGCGATGACCGGTGTCAAGTAGGGCGATGATCGGTGCCAGGTATGGCGATGACCGGTGTCAGGTATGGCGACGACAGCACCACCCAGCCTCGAGGCCCTGATGGGACCCAATAAGTCTGTACATATGGAAATAGCCGGAATTGTGTTTTTTAGTATACTACTGAAAATGGGCCCGAAGTTGACTTCGTTACATGACACCACAGCATACCACGGCACAGCCAACCACACTGCACCTCAGCACCGAAAAACACACCTGCAGGCTGTCACCACGCCAACTAGATATAAACAAAATATGCACTACTTTGCAGGTTAGCAACCTACAGGCTTTCATGACATCTTTGGAAAACAGTCCTTTTGCTTCGGGGCAGATTCTGGAGGGATTTGGGCATGTGATAGTAATTTGGGACACATCTTGAAAATGTCGAAACGTTTTGTGAAAACTTTCCACAAAATGTTATGTGAAAACGTTTTGCACTGAATAGCAATATCATTATTCCACAGCAAGCTTCTCAAATGGAGTATCTTGTCATGATTTGGTCAGACACTTGGCTGCCCGTTTGCAGTCTGCTCCAAGCTGAGTTCGTCCTGAAGTCTCTCGAAAACATATGCCTAAATCCGCCAACTTTAATTCACTTATATACATGGCTAGGTAATATCAATGCACACTTTGAAGATGCAGGCAGCCACACACTACCAGGCTTTATCAGCCATCCTCAAATTTTCCACCGATAGCAATAGACCAAAGCAAACATGAATATCCACATACCGCAACAAATGCGCTCAGTCTACTCTGCTTCAGCATGCAGCGAAACTGCGCGGCATGTACCGACCAAACCAATCAAGGCCCCTTCATTGGCAGGCAGAAAGCGTGCAAACATCGTCGATAATTTTCAGGCGGCAGTATAAACAACACAGAATAAAGTAATCAGACGCCTGTTGATTGATTATTTGGGCTTAAGGGCGCGCCGACTACAAGGTCATTTAGCGTAATCAGACACCATGACACTGTCGAGACCATAGTCGTCGGTCGGGATGTGTACTGGCAGTCATGCTACCACTTGCAGTACAAAACTGTGGCTCATTTCGCCGGGTATATAAAGCTTTTTTAAGGATATATGTATTCTCAAGATATGTCGAACGTTTCTGAACAGAATACTTTCCTGATCGGAAGCGTGCAACTGGCTGCAAAGTGTTATAAAAAAGCTGGAGGGGGTATTGTCCCTCCAACTTCAGAGTTGGGGGAGGCGCCCCCGCTGTCACCTCCCAGTTCTTACGCCCATAGCTAGAGCCCGGCAGCCCACCTTTGTCCTCTTCCTAATGTATTCCATCGGCGAGTTCTTGCTGCGTAGTCTCGGGCCTCGTGCCCACCGCTGGCCTTTTGTTTGGCTGGGCAGGAGACAGACGCCCGAGAAGTACAGAGAATGACCAAAGAAGCCGCCCAGAACCAATCTGCCCGCTGTCAGAACAGCGTCCAGATGTGACCAGAGAGTGAGGGAGAGAGAAAGAGAGGCAGAGATTTAGTGGGCTTTGAGGCGTGCCCGACCGTAAAGGTCATTTGCGCCGCTTTTGCCCTGTGTGCGGTGGCTGTGTGCTCGTCGACGAAACACAGGCGCCAGAAATGACACCATTGTGAGACGATTGTGTCGGATGGCGGGGGGTGGACCCACACCAAGGCGTCCGATCAATCCGCAGGGGATCTGCCTCTCCGCGGGGTGCGTGTGTGGGGGTGTAGTGTTTCTGCCGCGACACAAAGAGGCTGGGAGCGAGGGTCGACCCTGTCTTCGGAGTCGTCGGACTGCAGAAACGACGCCGGCTGACGATGTCGCCGGTTGACGATGGCGCCGGCTGACGATGGTGTCGGCTGACGATGGCGCCGGCTGACGATGGCGCCGGCTGACGATGGCGTCGGCTGACGATGGCGCCGGCTGACGATGGCGCCGGCTGACGATGGCGCCGGCTGACGATGGCGCCGGCTGACGATGGCGCCGGCTGACGATGGTGTCGGCTGACGATGGCGCCGGCTGACGATGGCGCCGGCTGACGATGGCGCCGGCTGACGATGGTGTCGGCTGACGGTGGCGCCGGCTGACGGTGGCGCCGGCTGACGATGGCGCCGGCTGACGATGGCGTCGGCTGACGATGGCTGACGGTGGCGTCGGCTGACGGTGGCGCCGGCTGACGATGGCGTCGGCTGACGATGGCGTCAGCTGTCAGGATCCGTGGCGGCCAGCGCAGCACGACGGTGGTACTGGCGTCAACACAACAACAGCATGTCATATTGATACACGTTCTGGCTCCCTCGGTTGAAAATTGTCTCAGGTCGTTCGAAACCCAGTTTCACCTGCTAAACGATTGCAATGATGGCCCGTTAGACTGGGAAAAATGTGGAAAACGGAGCAGTTGGAGTAGCTGTGCATGAGAGCGCAAACTCGGTTTTCAAGTTATGGCAGCAAAATTGCATTAGTGTCATCAAAATCATGGAATTCAGGACTGAGTTCCATCCAAAGAGTGATCGAAAAATGCAAGATGAATGTATGCGGAGACAATTGCCGTCCAAAGCAGATCATATTGGCAAAGTTGGCACAAATAGATGGGAAGTAGAACATGCTACTGGTGTGCACCAACAACATATTATTCCTTCCCCTACTTCACATCAGGCTGGGAAGTTATCCGCAGGGAAGCGTCAAGCTTCTTTTAACCCTCGCATTATGATTTTTTTCCGAGCCCGCCCTCACCCGCTATAAATTTTCAGATCTGACCAGACTTAAGATTTTAATGAAACTTCGCATGGCTGAGTGTGCTCCAATCTGACATCTATTTGGAAAATGTCAGGTGCCAGACATGTCAGCTCACTGAAAAGTGATCTAGTTTTATAAACGTGCCCACCAAACTTGGTCGCAGTTTGAGATACCCGAAACAATTTTCAAGCTTGGAAGTATAGCTAAGGCTTGCGCTATCATGGACGGCATGCAACTGGATTCATAAATGTCATGACATGAAAATTACACGGTGATGGAATGATCTCAACGTGACATGGACCTCCAACTATATCTATCTCTGTTCCAGATATTACTGAACATTGCTCGTATGTCCCGGAGAAGTATGTCATATTCAGTATGCATAAGATGGCACACGAAAAACACATGCAATAATCTCTCGGTATAACGTGCGTATTGTCACATCAGTCATCTGCACGGCGAACAGTGCCGCAGGCAGGACATTCCCAAGTGTGACCCGACCTCCAAAAAACTCAGTCAAACGAAGGAAGTGTTCGGCGCACTGGCGGATCCAAGGAGGGGCCATTCCGGCGATGCCCCCCCCACCCGAAACACCTCAAAGGGGGCCATCATGTCTTTTGGCCCCCGAAACCAACAGAAGTAAACTAAATTAATATACGGTGACTTTGGAAATAACGCTCCGGGTGAAAGAATCTCCAATTTCAAAGGTATTTTAATACTTGTTTGGAAGCCCAATATGGTAGCATAGTAGATTCTGACGCATATCGATGGTTCTATTCTGTTTATGTTCTGCTTGCAGCAATAGTTGACAAAATCAGCAGTTTCATTATTCCTGAGTCAGATAGCTGCATGCATTTAGTTTAGCCAGTAGCGGGCAAGCAAACTCAGCGAGTTAGATTTCGAAAGTGAAATTTGAACAGGATGTTTTGTGCATGTGTCCAGTTAAGCCCAGTTGAGCAGCATGTTTCGTATGTTGATGTGGGTCGCTAAGATGAAGATACTGGCTACGTTGGCTGATTTGTTCTCTCAAAATTAATAGCAAGGGGAGGTATGTAGGTATTTAGATCCTGAATAAGAGATAACTGGTGGGCTCGCAGGTAAGGGAGATTCGGGTGGTAGGACCGGGCCATCAAGCTTTAAGGGTTTTATTGCAGGTTAAGGCAGGCATCTATGAGATAAGTTTTACACATTGACCCTCATGAGTCAAACAAATAGGCTAGGTTTGGTAAGGCTGGGTCAGGCTAGACTTCTGTTTTAAGTTGGAAAAATTATTTATTAACATAAACAATTCTGGGAATATTTTTTCCACGAAATTGATCCTTCAAAAATGCGGCAGGATAGGTTGGTTAGGTGAAGTTTTTTAAGTTGAATCTTTTTATGTAAAAAGTTGTTCGAAAATTTTCAATTTTTAAACAATTTGTTTTCTTGCACGGAAGGTTAGGCTAAGCTAGGTTAACTTAGGCTACATTTTTTTTGTTACTTTGAACATCACTTTTAATGCTATCTTACCCAAATCCAAGCCATTTTTTGGTGTTACTTTGCCTCCCAACTGAAAAAAATATGTACTTGCAAAGGAAATGAGTGATTGCCTGATATTGACAACATTAGCATTGCATCAGAAAAAGACATTTCAAGAACTAAAAAATTACCTTACACTGCAAGTTTACAACTATGGCGATACCACTGATGCTGATCTGGATGACCATGCTCAACAAGGAAATACTTTGATAATAGGCTAGTCTTTTCTTTGAAGTCTGTTGGATGAAAAATGTATTGACCTTTGATAAGCTTCATCATCATTTCACTCGGAAAAGTTTCAAATCTGACAACACCAGACAAGCTTTGCCTATTACTTAGTACATACCTAGATAGGCACATAAGTACCTTCGTAGTATCTTGTGGTTATTGACTTATGTTTTGGGTATTATTGCACTTTAACATGCACCCTGGAGCGGGGGAGCGAAATCCGCCCACCACTCCAGTTTTTCGTACATAACTCCAGATTTACCGGCCGATATACGCCATAGTTTGCTTGCATGCGTAAAAATGACCGGCGCGTTGCTTAGAGCACGACAACCAAAATTGCCCGAACATTTTTCTAGTTAGGGGCTGTTACAGTAAAAAAATGACCGCCAGACTAAGAAAATCGGCGCTGATGCGCTCCCTGTATATTGGCAAAAGGGAAGTGTTCTTGGCAACACTAGTGACTACTTTGATGTATATGGTTATACTATGTAGTTACAGAGTCATGTTATGTCACCGAGGTCAAGTCAGGTTAATGGAAATCAGGTTAACGACAGGTTAATGGAACCAAACTTGGTCAACTGGAATGTTGTCATAAATGCAAATGACTGTCATGTGATTGATGTCACTTTGCATGTTACTCCCTACACGTGCTGAAAACTACTGCTTGTCATTGTCTACCTAAACGATCCCATACTTGATTCATGTACGTCACTCCTTTTTTGCGGAGCCGATTGCGCCGAGCCGCCCAACGCAGCAGTCGGGCGGGCGGCCCGGTTCCGGTAACTGGAGCAGGTAATGGCCTAATGAAGCGATGCTATGTAGGTGACCTGAGGTGAAATGCCAGGTCTAGCATCTGTATTGCATCATTAGTAATATCCAAAACATCATTGATGCCCATTTCGAAGCACTTAAACACGATCACAGCGATCAAGAACAATGACAAGCTAAGCCACGCAAAGCCATACATTTTTTACCTCATTTGATCTCGAAGATATTGATCTAAGGTCATGAAATTTGCACACAATGGAGTTATCTATAGTACCCATCCACCCTGCGAATTTCGTTGTCCAAGCATTAATAGGAGCCGGCATCTTAAGGGGTGGGGGAGGAATCCGCCACCCTTCAGGGCGCGTAATTTGCAGAGGCCCTCCAGGGTGCATGTTCACCCCGCCCCGTCTCTCCGATCAGATCCTCACACCCCGTCCTTGGGGTGTGGGTGGGGCTCGTAACCCCCTCTAAAATCCAAACTAAGCGTCGCACGAAAACGGAAGAGACGTCATCGGGAAACGGTCGACAAGTAGGGCCCGTATCCACATCCCAAAACAATTTACTCAAGAAGTGACGTCACTAGGGGCTAGATTTTCACGACTTACGTTATGTTTTTGGCTCTGGGGAGTTCATTTTCGGGGATATTTGAAGAAAAAGTATTTGGAATCAGAAATGGCCAGGGAAATCGTCCAGGGCGATAACATGTTCCCCTCCCGTAAACCATTTTTTTATTTTAAGATTCTGAGTTTTCGCGTTTTCTTTAATTTGCTTCTTCCAATGGGTAGAATAGACCGATAAACGTTGTTGGAAGTCAACTTACTCTAATAAAAATGCTTACTTAAGCCAGAATCTTCAATTTGACCTCCAATAGGCAAATATGCAAAAATGTATTAGTCAAAAACGAAAAAAACGAAAAAATTCATCGCACGTCTGTTGCATCCCTAAAGATAAGCAAATGCTGAAAGTGTCATTAAAGTATCTGCATCCGTTAAAGCGTGACGACTGGTTCAACTTTCTTGGAGGTGACCTCACTGGACCTAGATTAACTCGTTGACCCTAGATGATCTGACATCAAAAGTATGACATAACTTGCCAATTTGATGTGGGAAAGGGTATGCCAAATTTCGGCGCGCTGCCCTGCGCCGTTCGTTCACTATCCGCAAAAAAATCCTGAGGGGGGGGTTGAAAACCTCTTCTCCGGTACGGGGCGGGTTAAGGTATCCACAAAACAAGTTTTACACATTTTACCTCCATGGAGCAAGCATATCGAGTTAGGTTTGGTTCAGCTTAGTTAGATTAGGTGAGGTTAGGTATTTATTTTTAGTTGAAAAAAAAAATTATTGAAAACTTTTAAAAATAAATTTTTCCAAATAATTATATTTTCTGCAAGTACAGATTAGGTTTCGTTAGGTTTTTGCCCATTTTTTTAAGTTGCTTTTTGAGATTAAAGCAAAAAATCCTTTCAACAGATTCTGACATGGAAGGTTAGGTAGTAAATTCATGCTTGAAGGCGTTTTATGAATCCTTGGTATATATCTTTCCAATGCAATGTTTTTGAATGTGACTGAAACCGATTAGGACCACTCATTTTCTGTGTAATTGTTTACTTTTCAGTTTGTGGGCAAAGTAACACCAAAAAGAGGCTTTGAGACTGATAAAAGCAATGTTTAAAAATAAACTAAAAATGCAACAGAACCTAACACGTGCCCTCGAGGGCCCCTGCTGGAAAATTACTTTCACTGGAGGGGGTGGATTCCGCCCCCAAGATGTGGGCTCCTATTATAGCTGGGGCAACGAAATTCGCAGGATGGATGGATGCGGTAGAGAACTCTATTATGTGCAATTTTCATGACCTTAAGTCAATATTTTCAAGGTCGAATGAGGGAAAATGTAAAAAGTAATATGGTTTTGCGTGGATTAGCTTGTCATTGATATGGATCGCAGTGATTGGGTTTAAATGCTCCAAAGTGGACACCAATGATGTTTTGGACATTACTAATGATGCAATACAGATGATAGACCAGGCATTTAACCTCGACACCTATATAGCAGCACTTTATTACCGGAACCGGGCCGTTGGGCGGCTCGGCGCAATCGGCTCCGCAAAGAAAGGAGTGAAGTTAATGAATACAGTATTGAAATGCTTAGGTACACAATGACAAGCAGTAGTTTTCAAGATGTGTAGGTAGTAACATGCAAAGTGACATCAATCGCATGACGGTCATTTGCATTATGTGAACATTCCAGTTGACCAAGTTTGGTTCCATTAATCTGTCATGAATTTTACCTGACTTGACCTCGCTGACCAAACATGGCTTTGAAACTATATAGCGTAACAATACACATCAAATAAATCGCCGATGTCGCCAAGAACACTTCCCTTTTGCCAATATACGGGAAGCTCATCAGCGCCGATTTTTGCTGTCTGGCGCTGCGGATTTTTTTTTTACTTTACCGGCCCCTAACTCGAAAAAAAATCGGCTGATTTAAGTTTTCTGGCTTTAAACAACGCGCCGGTCATTTCTGAGGTGGTACGGAAAGAATGGCGCAAATCGGCCGGTAAAATCTGGAGTTATGTGCGAAAAACCGGAGGGGTGGGCGGATGTCGCCCCCCCCCCCAACCCCAGGGCGCGTGCTAGCCTAGCCTAACTTCCAATTATAGATATAATCATGGATTGATAATGAAATTTGATATTTTGACAGATGGAAAACTTTGTTGTTCTTTTTAGGGAATGATCATTGTCTAAACTTAGATGTCTAGGATTAAACTGTTTCGAATTCAAAGGTGCATATTTAAGTATATGTCGGTCCTTATTTTCAGTCTGGATTCTCCATCTCAGCCTTCTCCTGAAGGAGTAGCTTCTGCCTCCAACCTCTCCTGACTCGATCTTCTGCCTGCACCAGAAGTTAGCCCCAGCCCAGCCTCTGCCTGCTGAGATCCAGAGTTGCACCACCTTAATGAAACTGAGATCAGTTTGCTTACTGTTATTCCAAGTAAGGAGTTCACATTAACAATTGTCTCAATAATGATTATCTTGGAGACAGCCGCTCATGTGATCAGGTAGCCAGCAGGTCAGGGTTTTTGCACTGTGGAAAGAGTGGGCATACAACAAATATGCAACCGTTTTAATGGTTCTAGCTTACAATGAAAAAGATCGAAAACTTTTAGATACTTTTTTCATGTTTTCCTTGAACAAAGGTAAGCCTGTTGCCGATGCCAAAATAATTTGGCATAAGCCATGGTGAGTGTATACTGCAGTGCATTTGCCAGCATTGCTATTAAACCAAAAATAATGGCAGGATGGGCACCATACAAATTCATTCCAACCCTCTCATGGAAATCCTAGGCACACCATTGGGGAGGGGCGGGGGCTGACACCCAAATCCGAAAGTTGCCCCCCCAAACCGGTGGGCTAGATCCGCCAGTGGTTCGGCGCGCAAAGCTCGGCGAAAATGTAGGATTTTGCGTGGTACAGATCGCAAGATGTTTTGTTTTATTTAGTGTATTTTTGTATTGCTGGGGATGTGGGCCACCGGCTCTCCTTGGCTGCGCCTCTAATGGCGAAGCCAAATATACCGAATGCATCCCGGTTCTTGAATCCATGCAATTTCACTTGGAAGCAAGTGGGCTACTTTAACCTGCCACCTGGCGGTAACAATGCGCATGCGCGTTATTTGGTATCACTGCACATCTTAGAAGGGCTTGGTTTGTCTGGGCACCATCACAGTGCAAAAGATAACTGCATGACAGTCATTGCTGATAGTGTAAACCACTGGTCCATTTAGTCGGACATAACAGGTTCTATGTGCAGACTGCCATAATGCGAGGGCTACCACAGTCTTGTTTAGAGGCTACTAAGAAATTGCGAAAAAGAGCGATGACGATATAGCTGCCAAGTGTTTGCGTTGGGTGAGCTTAGAACATCAATATCGGAATTTCGTGGCTGCTGGGACCGACGCTGTGCGATTGTTCCCATCCGCTGGTGGCTTAGTTGGACTGGGAGCCGGTACCACCTTCCCGTCCGCTGATGGCTGGGAGCCGGCACCACCTTCCCGTCCGCTGGTGGCTGGGAGCCGGCACCACCTTCCCGTCCGCTGGTGGCTGGGAGCCGGCACCACCTTCCCGTCCGCTTGTGGCTGAGCTCGACTGCGAGACGGCACCACTGACCCTGCATGTGCGGCGCCATGATACGGTTAGATACGGTGGTCGTAGTTCTGACGTCTTGATGCTAGGACTTCGGTAGGGGTGGAGGCGCTCAGACTTGGATACTGGCGAACAACGTGAACGCCATCGTGTACGACACGTCACCAGCACGCATTGCGATAGACGCAGCCACATTGTCCGTCAGTGGCAACACGGGCGGGAGGTGTGATGCTGGCAGAGGAGGGGATCAGTGTACCACGTGACTCACAGCCGCCGAGCTCGCTTCCACGCCATTACCTGATGGCACTGTCAATTCCGAGCAAACTGTCCCACAGCTGTATTATTGAGTTGGGTGATTCACTTCTGCTCTGACAATGCCCGCCAGCATCTGTGAAGAGACCGTCTACCGTCGTCCATTGTTGGCCGTCACTGCACCGTGCCCATCTCGTGTCGGTGTGCCCCTCCCGACAGGCGTCTGGCATTGAACACCTCGCAGCAGCCCTTCTGGGTGTCAGAAGGGCGAGGGTAATAATTTACATAATTTATTGGAGGTATGACCCTCCCGGCGCTGAGCACCTGGAAGAAAAGGAGGCCCCAGAAAGGACGCGGTCTTTTCGGGCCCATTCAATGTGGTTCCCGTAATGTAGCCATCCCTGGGGACGCCACTCCTCCTCTGGCGCTCGTTCATGAGCAGCGGTGCCAACTGATGAGCGGCGGCGCCCACTGATGAGCAGCGGTGCCCACTGATGAGCAGCGGTGCCCACTGATGAGCAGCGGTGTCCGCTGATGAGCAGCGGTGCCAACTGATGAGCGGCGGCGCCCACTGATGAGCAGCGGTGCCCGCTGATGAGCAGCTGACAAAATGCCGCTCAGTCCGAGTCTCGTGTACGCATGTGTCAGTGGGAGCACAATTTAAAGTACATATTCCTCCGTAATAGCTAAGGTAATTGGAATATGAATAGAGAAAGATACTGCTGCGGATTATATTACATTGAATGATATTATTTATCGATTTCAGTGGGAGAACCGACGAAAAACGCGGACTGCATTCCGCTTGATGTGGCTGTTGCAGTGCTTATTTTGTTCGTCCCTGGGTTATTTGAGTAGGATAATGCGCAGTACGTGTCGAGTCCATCTGCCCCCTTCATTTCTCTCCGCACCAAACAAGCGTACAATAATTATCAGGTATATTATCACCCTGAATATTCATATCTCACAGCACGGCAGCAAATATATCACACAGTGATTGAGCTCTCGCTGGTCTGCAAACATGTCGAGACAGCGTCAGTGAAAGCCCTCTGGTAGCCCGGAAGGGTACATCATCATATCATGCACTACATGTTATCACAGCGGCCGGCCAGGCCCACGTCCCAGCCATCTCAAAGTCGGCGCACGACCCGGCAGCGTTTCGTGTCGCGCCGTCGGCTGAGCTTCGGCGGCCCGCCGCCAGGTGGCGGCCGGCTCAGACCAGGCGGGCTGGCGGCCGCTGCGCCTGCGCCTGCGCCTGAGCCCGCTGGCGGCTGGTGACGCAGGACGCGGTCCGGTGGCAGAAGTCCTCCTCGAAGCGGACGCGCCGCGCCGGCCGCAGGGTCAGCGTGCCGCTGACCTTGACCTGCAGCTGACCGCCGCAGATTTCGGCGTGAGGCGAGGCGGCGATCAGCTCCTTCAGGCGCGCCTCGAGCGCCTCGTTGACGCTGTTCTCGCCGATCTCGGCCGACAGGTCTGCCGTCCAGACCGGCACGTCTGTCACGGGCACGTACTCGCGCGCCGGTGCCCTCAGCTTGCGCTGGCAGAGGCGCCGATGCAGCAGCTGCAGCAGCGGCTTAATCACCTGGAGAGACAGAGAAGTTGTGGTCAGGGTCGCTGTCGATGGTGCGGCAGGGTGGGCGGAAGCCAGCGACGGCGCACGACAGAACACTAGACAGTGACATTGCTTCGTCTCCAGCACAAAGCCGGTCATGTTTGGAAAAGCTGTTGAAAGAAGGCAAATACTTCCAGCAGGTACATGGGAAAACAGAACACCATCTGCAGAGTGAAAGCAACACAATCATCATAAATGAAACGCCTTTAAACACAACTGGGCTCACCTTTTTAATGACATGGGCCGACTTGGTATGATTCTTTCCACTCTCCATCCTTCTCTGTGCAGTGCGGAGCGTAGCACAACCTTCCCGCTTTCACCGACAAGTGATAATGTCGGCCACGTGTCGGGCGCGCGCCATTTATTGGCGCGTCAGCGTGACGTCACAGCCCACGTGACTGGCGGGTGGCAGGTGCGTGCCCCGCACGGGCTCCGTGGGAAAGAGCGGGGCGCCGACGATCCCACGGAACGGAATTTGCTGGCCATATGTGCACCGAAAACATCGCGGCGCGCAGCTGCGCCTACCGCGTCAGCCATTGGTCGAGACTGCGGTCACGTGGTCCGGGCACCTCGGCTTCACTGTGGCCGCTGGGTAATTATTGGGGTTGGGACATCGTAGTAAAAAGACTGCATTCCACGGGAATTTGGGCCAGGACGCTGGCT